>OX596201.1:6084973-6684973 GCA_951394215.1 Glyphodes perspectalis
CTAATCACCGCACTTGTATGTCCCGCAGGCGTGGAGCCGGACCCGTTCACGATCGCGGTGTTCCAGCAGCTGTCGATGAACGCGGACAACAAGCCGGCGGCGCTGGCGCGCGCCGTGCTGCCGCTGCTGCAGGCGGCGCCGCTGCCCGTCATCCCGCGACCCAACCTGCGCGTGAGTGACCCTTCAACACTTGCTTCACACTAGTATACGATACGCTCGCGTCCTTTACTCATGCATAGATGTTAGTACCGCCAACTTTTGTGATATGTAAAATGTAAATAAACCTACAAGGGTGAACGCAGCTTAAGGCCCAAGGAGAAAAAAGGCATGACAAAATTGTCAGACATACGTGCCTTTTTCGCGTGTCCTCCAGCTAAGAGGGGGGGAGGCGGGTGGTCCCCTCTTCTAGCCGTGAAACCGTGCTATTAATTAAGCCCTTTCGTCTTAGCGCTCTTACATATTCATAATTTATTTGCTTTGAGGTCCTTAAGATATAATGATGATATTTCGCGTTGGCGTTCAGATCCGCATGTGCACGGCGAGCATCATCGAGCCAGCGAGCGACAACGACACGGTTCTACGCTTCTGCGCCGGGTTGGTGACGTCAGTGGCGCTGGAGGCGGAGGGTGGTGCGCGTACGTTCGCCCGAGCAGTTGCGCGTGCGCGTGGCGTACCCCCGACCGGCGCGTGCACGCGCTGCGCCCGCCGCGCGACCACCTGCGTCCGCTCGACCACAACAACACCAGTGAGTGCCACAGTTGTGTTTAGCTGCGCGTGCGCGTGGCGTACCCCGACCGGCGCGTGCACGCGCTGCGCCCCGCCGCGCGACCACCTGCGTCCGCTCGACCACAACAACACCAGTGAGTGCCACAGTTGTGTTTAGCTGCGCGTGCGCGTGGCGTACCCCGACCGGCGCGTGCACGCGCTGCGCCCGCCGCGCGACCACTTGCGCCCGCTCGACCACAACAACACCAGTGAGTGCCACAGTTGTGTTTAGCTGCGCGTGCGCGTGGCGTACCCCGACCGGCGCGTGCACGCGCTGCGCCCGCTCGACCACAACAACACCAGTGAGTGCCACAGTTGTGTTTAGCTGCGCGTGCGCGTGGCGTACCCCAACCGGCGCGTGCACGCGCTGCGCCCGCCGCGCGACCCACCTGCGTCCGCTCGACCACAACAACACCAGTGAGTGCCACAGTTGTGTTTAGCTGCGCGTGCGCGTGGCGTACCCCGACCGGCGCGTGCACGCGCTGCGCCCGCCGCGCGACCACCTGCGTCCGCTCGACCACAACAACACCAGTGAGTGCCACAGTTGTGTTTAGCTGCGCGTGCGCGTGGCGTACCCCGACCGGCGCGTGCACGCGCTGCGCCCGCCGCGCGACCACCTGCGTCCGCTCGACCACAACAACACCAGTGAGTGCCACAGTTGTGTTTAGCTGCGCGTGCGCGTGGCGTACCCCGGTCGGGTTAATAGCCACCGGGTTGCCCCCTGGTGTCCTTCGGCGTCAGACTCAACGCCGTATACTACCTATTTTACATTACCTCTCCTCGCACACAGGCTAGGCGACACAGCGTACCTACAAGGTTGAATCTCGGGTATGGGCTATGCTTTAGCTTAATTGCCGCAATGTAGCTATTCTGATATTATACGCAACTAGCTTTTCCCAGCTGCTCCGCGTAAAATAGTACCGTGTCCTTTTTCGGGTTGGAATTTGTCGTGTACCAAATTTACTGTAAAACTACCAAAAAACAAAGTTACTTATGTGAAAGTATCCTTAATAAAAAAATATGAGGGAGCTTTACAAAATCAAATATTTAGAATGTTAACACTAAAACATGATTTCCCCTTACAGACGACGACGGCACCGTGAACCTCCGGCTGCTGACCAAAGTGCTGATCTCGCACGGCGTGTGGACGGAGCCGTGCGGCGTGGACATCTCGGTGTGCCTCGCCGTGGAGGAGGGCGGCGGCCGCGAGCCCGCGCCGCTGGTGGAGCTGTGCCGCCAGGTGCGCGTCACCGTCGCGCCCAAGCCCATCAAGCGAGGGATATAACTTATACAGCGATCACGGACCAGTAAAAAAAGTCACTCCGGTCCACTAAATATACGTTGAAGCTCCGCCGGTGCTCCAAATTGACACGCAACTTACGTCACACATTGACATAAGCGGTCCAAATGACAGATTTCCGATATCTGAAATCCGAATCTCGTCACACATGCATAAACGTGGCTTCACGCTGTAGTATGACAGCGCGGAGTCCTTCTTTTTTTATTAGTCCGTGCGATATGTATATTTTTATACCAGTTTAAGTTTTACCAGGGATGTGTAATATGCGGCGTCAGGTGTGACACGTTAGGGGTGTCCATTAAAGCATTCAGTGCCAGCGACTCGTCTAGAGGAACACATGTAAATCTTATTCCTGGCGAGTTTAATTTCTTTAGCTAAAACGTAGGCAGTGCACGAGAAGACATCATGAAAATCGTAATAGCAGTAAATTATCGCGAGGTGATTTAGACGATTTTTGTGGGCAAAAGTTTGAGAGTTGCCTCACATATTCCCTCGGATAAACTGTGGCTCAAAATTTATCATATTAAGGAATAGACATATTTTACTCAATTTAACTTAGTTTTCTCCCAATTTTTCACGAGCTAACACCCCCCTCCCGCATGTGACATTATGCGAAATTTGGCTGAACGGCTGTCCCGCAACTTATTGACGCCTCGTAGATGTCACACCGTGTCTTTGGGACCATGGAGTTGAAGTCGGGGAATGGTAATTGTTGGATAATCAATACAATCAATTACATTCAGTGAGAATGACAAGAATTATTCTAAATTGTGCCTATCATTCTTTATTATCTACCAGGCATATGAGTATGGGTCCAAGGAGTATGAACCAACATAACAGGGACAGTATTATTGATTCTGACGTCATTGTGCCGTCTCAGGAGGGCTGCGCCTTTTAAAGAGAATGGCAGAAGTGTTTCCAGGATTTGATTCACAAATGGTCTATTTTGAATCAATGCTACACATAATTACATTGTAAATATTAGAATTATCAGATGAATGTATTAAAGTATAAACATTTGACTAGTAGTGTATAAGATCAAGTGGAAATAAAATAAATAAATAAACAAGCATTACTATTTTATTTACATTTCTCATAAAACACAGTTCATAATATCACCAGAGTACATTTCATGGCATACATTCAATTACAAAATAATAAAATGTAACATAAAATAATCACAATCTTTGCTTACATATAATTATGTACTTTATATAATACAAAGCAACAAGTTAATTGCTGCAGTATATACAGTTTAAAAAACTTGCAAGATATATTAACTGCAGATGACATACCATATAATGCAGCATTAAAATTGTCTAATTTAATCTCTAAATATAGCACAGTATTATTCCTTATCTATGTTTAGTAGTTCAGAACGAGCTATACAATGATGTACAAGTTGCTTGACTCCAGGCATCCAGGATCCAACAGAGTTGACATGGTCAACCATCAGAGCTCTGTGAATATCATCTGCTCTGCTGGGCTGGTCATCTCGGAGAGCTGGAAGGATAAAATATTGGGTTAAGAATAGAATTTGGGGTTTACATCTATGTTATGTTAGTACATAGGTAGATATAAACCACAAATTCTATCCTACATAACAGATAAAAATACCAATACAAAATATTACTGAACTATCAGTCAAGAAAATCAGACAATATAAGGTATTTTATTCTATCCTAAACTGTTTTTTTTTTCAAGCAATAATTAGTTTTGCCCAAACTTTGTAATTTTTGGGCAGCATTCATAAGATCTAAATGCACTGAAGAAAGTGAAACTGACAAATAGTTAAACTTTTATTTATGCATCTCAGTATTGGACTTTGATATAATGCTTTATGATTGACAGTGTAATGTAAAGACAGGTTATAATCTAAGATATACTATTTAAGTAAGGTGATAAAAGTATTACTAAAAATATGATAAAGTAAATAATCACCATAAGCAAGATCCTTCATGAGTAAATGTATCTTTTTATTTAATTTCCCACTTGCCCACATTTCTTCCATCATATTTATTCTCCTTTTAATGTCATTAGCCTTAGGGCCTAGTTCAGTACTGTTATCTAAGAATGTAATTAGTATATCTTTCACTTCCTGTAAGGCACTTTCACTGTCCATGGTGATTCCATCAACTTGTTCCTCCACTCTGGGATTGGTGTGAACTGGTGGTGCGGGCGGGAAGCACGCTGGCATTGGCGGTAGATTTGTGGGTGGCAGAGGAGAGTTAGTAGCTCCAGTTCCTGATAAGGGAAAGGCTACTCTTTTGTTGAGAAAGTTTCGTGGCCTGTTCGGAGTCGCTTGCTGGGCATTGTATTCGAACTTTGGGGGATCGTTCCAGCCAGGATCAAAAGTAGCTAAAATAATGTTTGTGTTAAGAACGTGTCAAGTATACGAATCAAACACTACAATCACTTTTTTTACCTTTGCCGATTTGGTTACCAGACTGGTTGCAATTTTCCATTTTAAAAGTGTAATTTGTGCAATTTATGATACAGATGATGTCAAAAGCAATGAAATTAAAAATTCACTCGCACAATTTTTAAAAGTCAGCAATTATTCTCCTGAAATTAATGTTATATTGTGAAACCTGAAGCAATGTAAAAGAAAATACAACACAAAGACAGAGACAGGTGTCATCAGACACTGTCAGACACCAAACGGTATGTCAAATTCAATTTCAATTGGTGTTGCCTTGAACAACATTATCGATATTTCAGATATCAAACGACATTTAACAATTTATGATAATTTTGTTGCGAAATTAAAAGTTATCCGCTAAAAATCCATAGTTTAGATTGGAGATCGTTAATCTATCTACGTTTTTATTTCGATATCAACTAACATTTTTTGATTTGGGTGTAGCAGCACGCTCATCGCAAGACGCAAGTGTTGGTTGATGATTGGTTGCCTGTTAGCTGTCATCTGTCAAAATGCTGTCGCTCACATTCGTTGTCGGACGGAAAAAGAGCTAGCTACTACCTACACACATTTGCAGTGTCGCTTGAACGTGATTGAAAATGGATTTCCTCAAGTGTTCTTTTACTTTCTATTGTTTACTGCCTTTCTTTTTTGTAACGTTACTCATAAGGCACTCTGAAGGTAATTTCATTTATTTAATTTAATATTGTTTTTTACAGCACATTCAATATGCTGGAAGCAATTACGTGGCCCTATTTAATAGGAGTATGTTTTGATACATCTCTAACAAAGGCTATTAATTACTGTATTAAATTTCACAGGATCTAAGGCCGAGTATGTGACTTGCGGGACCATATTGAAACTGATTAACCCAGACCTCCGGCTCCGTTTGCACTCGCACGATGTAAAATACGGTTCCGGCTCTGGGCAGCAATCGGTGACCGGCGTGGACGTCTCCGACGACCACAACAGTCATTGGTCGGTGCGGGCGCCTACCGGCGAAATGTGTAAACGGGGGTAAGCAATAAGCATCAACTTAATTTATAACTACTATTTAATTGTTTATTTTTATACTCAAAGGTAGCGTTAACACAACTGCCGTTCTTATTTTATTGTTGCGACGCACCCAGACCCTTTGTTTTATATACATTTATGAACCTGGTGATCCTGACATGACATTATTACATTAATTGTATGTAAATTAACGAAATTATATGCCCATGTCTTTGGGGGGAGACTTACATGCTCAGCAATGACATTTTTAGGTTGAAGATACCTATACTGATGATAACATGCCCTTAAAATGTAAATAATTACAGGCATATTATTTTTTTTTTATTCAAAATTACATCAATTTATTACTAAGTGCTATATTTTTGCCAACAATTTCTATTTTTCAGAACTCCTATCAAATGCAACACTGTTATAAGACTGCAACACGTAGCCACCAAGAAAAACCTCCACTCTCATTATTTCACATCACCTCTATCTGGAAACCAAGAGGTTTCTTGCTATGGTGATGACGACGGTGAAGGCGACAGTGGCGACAACTGGACAGTGGTGTGCAACAATGACTACTGGAGGAGGGACACACCAGTGAAATTGAAGCATGTGGACACAGCTACGTAAGTTTCATGCACATATTCCTCTTTTGCCTAAAGTACCAAAGTCTATTATTGAATTATCTGTTAACCAAAAACAGGGGCTTATCCAACCCGCCTCTAAAAGTATCTCTTGCTTAAATTACAATATGTACTACTAAAAATCTAAGTATGAGACTTAGATTTGTGTGAATATGGAATCTTGAAAATTTTAAATGTGGGAAATATATAGTTTGCTAATTAACCTTTTAAACCTTGTATTGTAACTATGTATTATTTGAAATTAGGTGTGTAGTTTCCATTATGCATTTGTATTTATACTAATGTATGTATTAATATAATTTATTTAAGTATTTTATCATCCTTACTTTTGTATCCCTTTTTAAATATCTAGTATGATTTACTACACGGCCCCACCCATCTTCATTAACTTATTTTCCTAAACTGCCTAAATTGTATTGTATTTATCTGTATCCTTAATGATGTATTTTTTTTTCATGCAATAAAATCTATCTTATCTTTTCCTTATAGTATTATGCTGACATACAAAATAAAAATTCAAATATTTTTACAGATATCTAGCAGGTTCTGGTCGAACATTTGGAAGACCAATTAGTGGGCAAGGAGAAATAGTTGGAATTAATTCACAGTATGGAGCCTACACAGACTGGCAAGCTAAGGAGGGCCTCTTTGTTCATCCAAGTGATCCATTGCCCCATCAACACCATGCCATACATTCCGAATTATAATGTGCAATAATGTAGATTAGGTATTTATGTGAAGTGTGATGGACTGTTTAGTATAAATTATTTAATTTGTGATACAATAAATGTATGCTGTCATGACACAATTATATTGTCCAATAAACCATTTCTTCTAAAGACAAGGTATGCATACCTGGTCAAACGATATAGTCTGATTTCAGATGGCTCACATAAGTTTATATGGATTCAAAAAAGGAAACAGTTACAAAATTATTTCACTTGTAATGGATGAATCCTTTTAATAATTGGTTTGTCTCAAACTTCTTTTTCAAGTTATTTTTAATTTAATCTAGGTTTTATTTTTACCACATCACTGTTCCTTTGTTAAGATACTATAATGTGAATAAATTGTTTTCTAAATAAGAAAAAAAGTTTTTTTTCATAATAATTTTATTGTCAATGTTTATTTATGTTACATGAGGTAACAGACCTCTTGAGAAACTTCCAAGTTACAAATAGGCAGTGCTTCAACATCATCGAAATTTATTAATACTGACAACCTCATCATACATACTTTCAATATGAAATCCCTAAGTGTTAAAACAAATTGTGATAATAATGCTATAAATTACGCCTATATTGTTGGTATCGATGGGGATCTACAAAGTCATTTTTACCAGATAAGATTTAGTCCGATGCTACTGAAGCACTCAAACAAGTTTTATAAAAATATAGTTATAAAACTAAATAAACAACTCGAAATGATCGCGAACCGCCCGCACCCGCCCCTCAGTCATGGTGCTCTCGTGTACTACATCTAGTGGTCAAGATACAGAACTCAACTAAAATTTAACTTATCCTAACATATTAGCGAAGGCACTAGCAAATACCAGTTGAATTTAGAAAAGTCCAAAGAAATCTGTATGACATAACATTTAGTACCAATATGAAAAAATTATACACTGGGTGACTTGAGTGATTAAACAATTTGAAATATCAAATAATATGTAATCAACTCTTTTTAAGTATTGATAACCAACTCTTTTAATAAATATTTAATAACGGTGGATAATAAAGCTAAAACCAAACTGAATATATAAATGAAAATACAAATACGATACCTATCGAAATTGATTTTTGTGACGATTTAAACTCCTGTAACAAAATCATAAAGGTTCATAATAAACTAGAGTCCAGCACAAAGCGATATCGCCTTTGCCGGATAATGTACTAACCCTAACACACTGGTTCGTACTCTCTACAGAGAGGTTGCACTTCAGTGTGGGATACATCGAATTCATTTATTTAAATATTATGTACTTATCCGCCGCCGCGAATGTAGGCTAGCAAAGCTTATTGGCTAATACACTGTTTAGTTTCTCTAGCGCATACGTGAGGTTGGTGTATAATTTCTTATCACAGCCGTGCTCCTCAATTGTGCTGAAGCGGAATGTTCGGAAGTTCTTCTCAACGTCAATGTATGTTACTGCCTGCATGAGCGGGCAGAGTATAATCTTAGTGTGGTCCTGGAAGTTAATCTGCGAAAAAAAAAATACAAATAAGGATTAATTAAAGGTTTCTAATGTATGACACACTTGGATATCACTAGAAACAATGATATAGTATATTTACCTGTAGAGTTCCGTTCGTTAGGTACATGATAACCGCGAGGGTTGTTCTGAACCACAGATGCAAATGGGGCAATCGCGATAGTCCGTCGCTCTCTCTCACTGGCATCGACGCGCCTGTAAAAACATACTTGTTTATCGAAATGATCTAACTAATAAGAACGATGTCGATTATTGTTACCTTGACATTTTAATAAAAATATCCGAAGTCAAAATTACCATATTGTTTGTTGATGCGTCTATTAAATAATGTCAGTTAGTCTTAAACATGTTCAATGATATCAGGTTCTAGTTGCTTTACCAGCTTTCATTAGGTGTTCAGTCATGTATCTTCTGAAGTAGGTGAGCAGCTTCATCTTCTTGTCAAGCTCCTGCGGGTACTCGCGCATCGTCATGTACTGTTCCTGGCCTTGTCGGTTGATGTAGTGCACATTCCTATTTAATAAACATAACAAAAATATTATATACACTTTATTCCCTAGTGCTTACACTGCTACACTTAGATTAAACAGAGGGAACAGTTACATGTTTCTATAAACAGTGCCTCCTAGTCAAATGAGTGGTTTGAAAATGGACGTACCATATTAAGAAATTATTTTATCAATATTTACGATGGACACAGGATATTTATATGATTAAAATAGAAAAGTGTTTAGTCGACACTTTTAATAGAAGTATTATGCTAAAGCTAAATTAAACTTTTATAAGGAAACTCTTATGCTGAAACATGTAAAATAGCATTATATATTTCATGCTCTTTCAACCGAGAAATGCATGAAGGCAAGAGTTAAAAAAGTCATATCGAGATAGATGGGCGTGAAGCATAACACATTGATGCAATATAAATTTATTGATTTAAAATTTCAATATGCTAATCTCAAGAACTATCCGTTACTTTAGTTCACGAACCCACTAGGAGTCACATCTGCTGTAACCAAGCTGGCGTTGTATGATGCCTGCTAGCTTGCGCACTAAGAAGCCCAGTTTTTATACAACGAATAGGCTACGTCGCAAGGCCGTAGAGTGATGAATGAATTTAAGATACCTAAGCAACGGTAATTACTGGTAGAGCGCAAATAGATATTAAGCCTAATCTGCTGACTTAACTTCTACCATAAGTGCTAATTCAAACAACTTTGGATTTGTAACCATGATCAAAAAATTGTCTGATTCCCCTATCTTAGGGTTACGAAGGTCAGGGCGGCAGTGTAGCTTCAATGTAATTACCAGACTCACTAAATCCTGAATCATGGTCTAAGCGGACCCCGTCTAAGCACGGGACATAACGCCAGGAAGACGACAAAGGTACAGGGTCTACAGGTACTAAAGGTAGACGAAGGCGCGCTGGTCATTGTTGACTGATATTACTAATACAAGCAGTAGTTCTCACAGTCCGTTGGCGAGCATGATGAGCTTGGTGGTGTCGTTGAACATGACGCCGACGCTCTCGTCGCACAGCTGGTAGCCGAAGCCGTACTTGTCGCTGTAGTCCACCCACTTGCCCACCCACACGAGCGGCTGCGCCGCCGGGTCGCTCAGCTCGTCCGTCAGGCACTCCGGACGGCATTTTAGCTGCAAAACATTATAATATTAATTTATTATAAATATTATTATATATAGGGCAGAAAGAGCATGAGAAGAGATAACACGGTCGGGATGCGTTTGCGCAAAACCTGCAATGTATCGTTCCTAGACTGTTCGGAATGGTGATTTAAGGGATAGAGAGTTAGTCTGAAAGACAGTGTTGGAGTAAAGGTAAGAAGAGGTATGCTCCGGGGCTTCGGAAATGTGGAATGAATAGACAATGTGAGATATAGACAGGACTAGTAAAAAAAATGCCACTTGAGTGAAAAATATGACTAAAAATAAATTTTGACTCAGTAGTAAGTAGCGTTGTTTGTCTTTTTTTGAACGAAGGGGGTTCCCCCCATCGACTTATTATAAAGTTGGCCGCCTTACTTACTGGGCCCAAGCCAAAGGTTATAGGCACAAAGATTTTCTTATATGTTATAAAATGTTACCAGTTTAATGTATGTTGGTACTTTGGTACGATATTTGGGTACCCGTTAAATGACACAGGTGTGTTGTCAATGATCTTAGGGTCGCGGACATAGGTTTGTCCTTTGTATCGCAGTTAATCGACCCAGGTACGACTTCGGGTCACAGTTCACTGACCTTGCCAACGAGCAGCGCGGCGAGCTGGTCGCGCAGCGCGATGAGGTTCTGGCGGTGCGACGTGGGCTCCACGGCGCGCGGCTCGGCGCCCAGCGGGTCGCGCTTCACCGGCGAGTCCACCGCCATCACGTGCTCTGGTACAACACAAATATGTCATATATGGGGTCTCAACTTATTCCGACTAGCGTCTGCGTCAATTTCACGCGCCTACTAAGATGTTTGATATGATATGATATTTTAGGGGACAGCTTTGATACATTTCTCTCGTTTCGGGTCTTTATACAAGTCATTGTTATTGGTTTGCAGATTCATTTATAAGATGCGACACTTTTGTTGGAGACCTTTTTTCGTCATAGATCAACATCCAAGTTAAACAATGGATGTCAATTTGACTGGCTCGATGGCGCATTCGGTAGTGACCCTGCCCCATGCGCCAAGAGTTGTGGGTTCGATCCCCACCCAGGACAAATATTCGTATGTTGAATACTTGTGTTTGTTCTGTGTCTTGGTGTTAATATCCAGTATTTAAGTATGTATTTGTAATTATATAAGCCTTAGCTACTTACCTCGAAGTCAGATCAATGTATGTGATGTAGTCTGATAATTTATTTATTTATCAATACAATTTATTAGATTTATGATATATATTTTGAAGAAAGATTGCTTTTTTTTGTGGATCGATAAACTCGAAAATGACTGAACTGATCTTAATGAATGATTTTATCATAAAAATAATTTTCATTTTCCAAAAACAACATAATTGGTGCGGTGTTAGGTACATGCATCTATTGGTAGCGTAAGAATCAACAGGTAGACTAATACGGCGATAATGCTGGTGATATAATTGAAAGTGCAATAATTACCGTTAGTGTTGACCTCGTTGAGCGGGCGGCGATGCAGCGCGATGCCCTCGAGCTGGTCGGAGCGCGGCGCGGTGGTGAGGCACGACACGGGCAGCGCGGCCGGCAGGATGCCCGACGAGAAGAACTCGTGCTGCAACAGTTTGTCCACCGACGGCCGCCGCGCCGGGTTCGACTGCAGCTGCAGCACGATCATCGACGCCGCCGGCTTGCGCAGCGACGATGGGATCCTGGGGATACGCTTTGACGTTATCAATACGAAGGGTGGAATGGACTAAGCCTTAGCCGCTAAGGTTTCTTCTCGATAGAATCTACTTTTTAAGCCGGTTGATGATTTGTTCTGACGATTTTTTTGTGCTTTTTTGATGCCTATATAAATAAAGATCATTTCATTTCATTACCAACCCTGGGTTATATTAGATATGTTCTGAAGATTGGTGATCGTTTTCGATCATTAAAGTACATTGGATTTTTGTGTGATATAAGAACATCAGGAATCATAAAGGTATTGCACATTGCCAATCACATTATATATTGCTTGGTTTTGTAAAGTAAAATCTTCAATTCAAATAGTTATGATCGCAATTACTATGATGCTTAAAAGTTACGTATTTTTAACCGACTTAAAAAAAAAGGAGGAGGTTCTCAATTCGACTGAATTTTTTTACTAAGAAAACTCTACATTCTTTATTGTATTTACAGTTATTATAAAGCACACATTATGAAAACTGTATGTTTTGATTTGTGGATTATCCTTATTAAAGGAAACAGTCAAAGCATGACTTTCGTTCACAACAAATAAGATCATATACAAACATTTACATAGTTAAATGGTTAACCATTGGTGTTAACTTTATGATATGATACGATGTTTAGTGAACTGTTACAACAGATTATGTATTTCCACAACACAAATGTATCCTGAACATGACGATGATGAATGTAAACAACACAATCGCCGACGCCAGCCAACCCACACCCGTAACGGGAACATTTATAACCTGTACTGCTGCGTGACAGTCTTATGGTCCACTAGGGCCTGGGCGTACCGAGAGCCCAACTTATGCCACGGCCCAGCGCAACATAGGCGCAGGGCTAATTCTACGCCTTCGCTATTTGAGGACAATAGAAAAACATACCAAATTATTTTTCCATCCAATTTCCCTTCTAATCAAACATGTTGATTTGTAGAAATCTATTTAAACAAATACTTGTTTCATCACAAGGAAGTTTTTGATCAATACCTACAATTTCACATTTAAATTTGGATGTTTAGGTATTCAAAGTCATGAAATGTAAATTGAATCAACAATACATATTGATTAATCACATTGGCCTACATGCATTATTGTAATGATATAAGTGTGCAGAGTTGAGAGTTTAAATAAAGGTTAATTAAAACCACTGCATTTAAATGGAAACAATAAATATGCAGACAATTTATGCAAAAGGTTGCTGTTTATAATGTGTTGTAATTTTGCCAAGTTTAAGCGAGTTACAAAATATATAACAGCACCGATTCTAGTAAAGTCCTATTCCATCAGAATTGAGTGAATTATCTTTAAACAGAGTTCTTTAGTGGATGTTGTGTGATACTTTAGAAGTAATATTTTGGTTTATACAAGTATTGTTAGCTATTTAATTGCTTCAAAAGACACCATCAAGATTTGGTTTATTCAGGAAAAATTGGCTTTTATTTTGTTTTGCATTTTAGTGGTCAATGCCATGTTGGTATCTGAAGTATCAATTCTTGGCTGGCCCTAAAAGTATAATCAAACATGTTTAATAAAATATACCTGTATTCGCATTGCTTAATCCTTTTGTAGGTATCCTTGAGGGTGGATGTCTCGAAGGGCGGCTTGCCCACGAGCAGCGTGTACATGATGCAGCCCAAGCTCCAGATGTCCACTTCGAAGGAGTGCCCCTTCTTCGTCAATATCTCTGGCGCGATGTAGTTTGGTGTGCCACATAGAGTCTGCTTTCTCTCTCCTGTAGTAACGGAATATGTATGTTTCTCAATATGTCATATAAAAAATTAAAAAAATTTACATGAAAAGTACAACTTCTTCTAGAAACAAAATAAAACCTAAGTAAATAAAATGTTTATATTAATATTTAAGGGTGACCTCACCATTTACGCATAATGGCCCACTTATGAGGCTAAGTGCGGAAAACAAAACACATGCCCAACTGACTAACTAAGTGACTCGACTCTTGTCGAGCCAACTATTAAGTTGATATGTGGTTTCAATCCGAATTTTAGAGGGCACTTGATTAATAATACCTTCATATTCAATCCTGGCCGCTAGACCGAAATCTCCAATCTTTACATGAAGGTCATCGTCAAGGAACAGGTTGCCGAGCTTTAGGTCCCGATGGATGATCCGCTTGCTGTGCAAGTACTGCACACCCAGCAGTATTTGGTGCATGTAGAACCGGGTCTCCGGTTCCGTTATTGCTTTTCGCCGTTTGTGCAGCTCCATCATAGACTGTGTAAGGAAAATGAGTATTGTAAACATATGAAATGACTAAAGATTAGAATGTTCACACCAGTAGCATTACTATACTGTTTGAGGCCCATGGCAAATTAAAGAAATAAATATCACATTACATCCTATACATTGACCTGACTCCGAGGTAGGTGGCTTAGGCACTTGTGTTACGGATATCAGAAACAACAGTGGTATTACAAATATATATATGTACTTAAATATTTAATATATTAACACTCACACACAGAACAAACACAAGTACTAATAGTGGGGATTGAACCCACAACTCTTCGCGCATGGGGCAGGGTCACTACCAATGAGCCATCAAGCTAGTCATTCATGAGCTTTCCATGTTCACGGGCCACCAGAGACCTCTTCCGAGCAGGGGCCCGTGGAATTTTTCCAGACCTTACACCACTGGTTCACACATTTACTAGACTAAATTTGGTGTTTTACAAATAATCCTATGTATATAAGCCTGACAATGAGCATACATCTTGACACAATTTTTCAATTCCTTGTTTGATTGCATAAAAATGTTTACAATACACTTACTACTAATCTATAAGCTATTATTTACTTACTGGATATATTTTTAGAGAATGAAAAATTTGTGCATTGGTCAATATAAAAACAGGTCAAACAAGTTTTGGCATCCAATTTAACTGACAAAGTAGTTATAAATTAACTTTCAAAGTCATTATTGAAGGACTAATTGTATTTACATTTGCAGATGAGATGATAACTTATGCTTAATTGAGTTTGCTGTTAAAAGACTATATTATAAATTAGCTTATAGTTATAGAATAGAAGTAGCGTTTAAAGTATTATACTCACTCGTCTCTTGCATAGCTCAAGTATAATGTAGATATTGAGTGAATCCTCAAAGAAGCTGTGGAATCCCACCACATGTTTATGTTGCAGTGACTTGTGGATGGATATTTCCTGGGCCATCTTTTCTTTCTGTGATGTTTTTACCATCAACTTCTTTGACACAATTTTGCCAGCATAGATCTGGTGGTTGGCTAAGTCTTGTATTTCGTAGCATTTTGCAAAGCCACCCTGAAATACGGAAGTACAGTAGACGTACAAAGATTTTCAATTTATTTTCTTGTTATCTTTTCCACTGTTCATCAATTTTTAAATATAAATATTGAAATAGGTAAATGATGCACGTTAAAAAATAATACTTTAAAATAAGACTACTTTAAAGTCGCCTCCAAATTATAACGGTTACACGTACTGGTTTTATAATCAACAGATGGTTACTGGAGGACACGCAAATCAGCATTTAAATTAATAACAGTTAATAAATGCAAATACATAACCACAGCGAAATTAAAGAAAGTAAAGGGAATAAAAATAAATAGATTAATTACCTTTCCGAAAAATCGCAATCTTTGATATGAACAGTTCGTTTGAGGATCGTGTATGATTTCAGGAATCTCTTTCTTTTCATCTTCCTTGATCGAGGACATTTTAAACTAGCTTAAAAATAGAAACTATAGTCAGATAAAATTAACAGAATTAAAGTAAACTATTGATGATTGTTGACAAATTCACAAAGGAGTTTCAAACGGCCATACGTTTGAATTGTACTTTAAAGTTTGACGTTGACGACTGTTGCTAAGAATTTGAACGGTTGTATTTGTACGCCAATCACATCGCTTTATTTTCTACTAATATTGCCATTTAATATTTGACTTATAAATCTAATCTAAACAGAAAATCATAGTTAGCTACAATACAATGTTAAAATTAAAACTGCTAGAAAAATACATAATATTAAAATTAAAAATAATCAAAATAATTTCCACAGCAAAGAAATGTCTTCTTACACATTAAAAATACTCTTTTCGGTATAATGGCAACATAGGGTATAATAAAAAAAAAGTATTTAAGATAGGTCTCTCTATCTTTTTTACTCATAATGTAGAAAATAGAGATAGGTTATCACGGTTATCATGAGTCAGTAACGTGCTGAAATAGTAAAAAGTAAAGACAATAGATGGCGTGAATGCATGATTATATCGCACCTTCGGTAAGACAAGGGCCGAAGTGCTAATTTTCAAATTTTTCAGGACAGACGTTTTGAAGTTTTTATAGATTTTTATTGTGTTTTCCTGCGCATATTAATGTATAATAGTATTTTATTTTTAGCAGAAATATACCTTATACATTTGTGAATATAAATAATAATTTAAAAGAGTGAGTTATTTTTTTTATTTATACTATATTTAATGAAATATTAATGTATGCATACAATTATGCCCTTTTTTCGCCAACATTTAAATTATTGTGCATTTGTGACCAAAGTAACACATTATAATGAAATGCTTTATTGAATTAAAATACCACTTATTCTGTACTTCTTTATTCTTATATTAGGAAAATCTTTCAAAAAAACACTACAATTAAAAAAATACTTAAGAATATAACATAAAAGTCACTTCAAAAATGTTTACATTAAATCTATAAAATGCTATGTAAATGCGTAAGAGAAGTGGTGTTGGTTTTGATTCAACTATTGCCTTCATTATTTTTTGAGTCCACCGTAGTATTGGGTTTAAGAACTCTGCTTCGAGAACAAGAAAAGCTGCTGCTAGAACTGGATAAGCTGCTGCTGGAACTGGATGAGCTGCTATCAGAACTAGAAGAACTGGATACTTTTCTCGATTTGTAGAGCTTAGTGTAGTTTGTAGCCTGTTTCACACTTGGCTTGTATTCTGAACCTTCGGATGGTGAAAAATCTCCATTTTCTTCAGACTCGGAATCGAATTATTACCCGGGGTTATATTTATAATGGGTGGGCTAGTTATTACATTATCATCTATAGCAGATATGGTTGTCAAGGATGAATTTATCGCTTCTGTAGTTTCAGGAATCGTTGGTATTGGATCCTTCATAGCAGATACAGTTACCATGGATGAATATATCGCTCCTGTAGTTTCAGGTATCATTGGTATTGGATCCTGATTTCCAAAGTCATTCTATCTATCCACTGCTCAACCATTAAGACTTAGAATGAATTTTAGGAGTAGCATTTGTCATTTCAACTATTATATTCTTCAAAACTAGATTTTTTTAAATTTTCCTTAATCTGAGGTTCATCAACCATCCTCAAAATTTTTCTGCCTCGACATTCCATTTTTGTTCCCTAAAAGCGAATATAATCAGGTGTTTAGTTCGGTTTATTAATCAACAAAACAAAAATAAATACACGTCAAACCTTTAAAAACCCTTTTTTGCATCAGGGGGTTAATAAGTGGCTAAAAATAGCATCTGAATTATCTTATAGATCAATAAACAGAGACAAGATATTGTAAAGAAAACGACGGAAATGTTATCAATTTTACATAAAAAATGAAGCGGTTTGGAATGAAAAAGTCTTAAATGCTATTATAGTTATCTGTATAAGACAAAATTAGAATGACAAAGTCAGATTTGGTTTAAAGACTAGATAATGTTTACGTATTGGACTTACAAAGGCACAACTTCCCGAACGACTTTGTTCTGTGTTCTAAAATTAGGCATAAGTACACCAAATGTGACCATGTCTTTCCAAAATATAAAACAAAAAAGAGCATATTTACCTTAATGACCTTGACGCTCCAGAACACAACCACTACTCATGCGAGCGATGCCGCAACTGACCAATGAGATTTTGTCGCACCAATATCATTCAAAAAACGAACGAATGGTACAAAGGCACTGCTGTCCTCTGACGAAAATAAACTGAAACTAGTAAATGTCTTTGTTCCTACAGGTAGAAACTAGTTTTTAGGGCAGTTTGGCATATTTAACTCATTTGCAGAAATTTTAGCACTTCGGCCCTTGTCTTACCGAAGGTGCGATATTATATTAGTAAGTCGGCCAGTTTAGTGCATTGCGCGCGAATTTCAAATTTACTTTTTAAAAACGACCCTTTTAAAGGTATTTTGTTGTTTTTATTAATAAAATCTATTTATTATAAAATCTGCAATTAGAGCAGGGTTGGGAAGATAAAAAAGACTAAAATTAGGCGGAATTTTGACGAAGAACTACTGCGCAACTGTCGAAATATAGACACAATGATAAAGTTGTACAACATTACTATTAATAAAATAAAAATGCCGAATTTACATTTAACATCATAGAGGGCGTAGCATAAAATTGCGTTCACCTTCCTGCGGAAATCTATCAGGACCAGAAAAAGAACATTTGATAAATTAAAATAAGCTTTTCTTGTGCTTAGTTTTTATGATATACCTACTTACAGTACAGCGTCGATTATCCGAACTATTTGGGGGACATGGATGTTCGGAAAACCGATTTTTTCGGATAATCGAATCGAACGTAATATTATAGAGGTGAATGAATACCATATTAGTTATTCATAAATTACAATATTATCATAAACTCGTAAATTAGTATATAAATAAATTATAATAAGTACATATATCTTTAATAACAAACAGTCCGGTCCTGTAATCAAAAATTATTAGATACAACCACGGACGAGGGTACAACTAATGCTTAAAATAAGTAATTTTCGTCTAATGAAGTAAGCCTACGAACGGCTAGGTCACACTTTTTTGAGAACAGATATTTGATACCGGGCGGTTACTGTCACCTAGGTAGTATAGCAGGCCAGCTTAACGACTAAGTAATTCCTATCGAATCTCTTTGTCATGCTGTTTAAATAAACCGCACAATGTGTTTCAAAGCAACGCATGGTAGGTACTTGGTACCAACAAACTTGGTAAACCAACTTGGTATTCTTTGGATAACTGTGTTGCAGTTTCATCTTCCTCTAGTCGTTTATAAATCTCGTATTTCTCGTTGGACTCGCGCACGATTCTGTACCAATACTGAGCAAAAAAAGCCATTAAAATCACCTTTCTTGTATGAAACTCCCTTAAATACTTATTTTATTTTAATTGCATTATTTATTTTTAAAAATGAATATACAACTAAATATTCTGTAAATATTTCAAGCGTTTACCTGTAGCCGTTATTAAAATCGAGCAAAAACACGGCAAAAAATCACGTTTATTGTATGGGAGCCCCTTAAATATTTATTTCATTCTGTTTTTTATTATTTGTTGAAATAGCGGCATTAAAAATACATCATCTCTAAACATTTTAACTTACTAACTATCACGGTTCATGAGATACAGCCTGGTGACAGACGGACAGCGTAGTCGTGTCTCACTTAATATAGGTACACATAGGTACTACGTTTTTTGTACTTATTTGTACCTATATTATATGAGACACAATAAACATAAGAAAACCCTCTCATTTTGCGGCGGTGTTAAAATAAATCGGTTGCTACGGGCATTTTCATTAATTATTAATATTGCACGTTTAATGTAAAAGTCTAAATTATTATTTGTTGAAAATTTATTTGGCATGTGGAAGACTGGATGGGTAGGTAGGTAATGATCTAAACAAACTAATCAATTTTAATTTATAATACCTACCATAATTTATTTTAATGTCTCATAATCATATTAATATTGGACAGCAAAGTGATAGCATTAAATCCTTATTTGTTAACCACCCATTCCTAATACATTATTGTCGGAGTAGGTATAAGGCTAGAAAATCGTAAACATTTTATAATCTATTCTATGTTAATCAAAGCAATTAGCATTACATTAAAGGGTAAGTGTATACGCGTAGTATACTCGTAGTCTGCTCGTAGGCTGACCGTTGTCCGCTTGTATTAATATTAGTTATAAAATTGAGATTATTTTGGCGGTTAGGGGCCCATATATCTTGCAGTGAAATTAAGTATGAATTGACTGTTTTAATACTATCCTCATTAACGGTCAATTCATTCAATAACACTGTGCCACT
This sequence comes from Glyphodes perspectalis, assembly GCA_951394215.1. Taxonomy (NCBI): domain Eukaryota; kingdom Metazoa; phylum Arthropoda; class Insecta; order Lepidoptera; family Crambidae; genus Glyphodes; species Glyphodes perspectalis. The sequence continues at coordinate 6,104,765 of OX596201.1, forward strand.
ACTAATGAATACCAGGGTTTTTTTCCTACCGCCCATTTGTACCAGCTGACGACCTTACGATGCATTCAACGATTTTCTTGCTGTAGTCAGTCAGTCAGTGTACTTAGCACCCGCGGTTTGCTGTCACTTGAGACGCGCCTAATAAAAGATATTCGTTGCGTGCTTAAGTTAAAATTTCTTTCGTAATTACAATGTTACGTTTCGGTTTTGTGTTGCTAATTTTTTGTGCTGTGTTACCATTGAATGAAGGCCAGAAACAGTGGATGACTACCGATGAGTGTAATGCATTTTTTTATTATATATTTTAATGTTAAGTACCCGTATAATCTAGTCCTTGTGTTATTATCTGTTACTTTTTTAAATTGTTTTAGCCCACATAGTTTTGGCATTTATGTAAATTGGATTGAACCTACAAAGTAAAGCACGTAATTTTATTCATATTTTTTTTACTGAATGAGATAAGATTTTTGACTGTGGGTTGACGTAATGGTTTTATTTAATACTTGTACAATTATAAGCATTCTAATACTTAGTTTGCCTACCTATAGGTATTTGAAATTTATTGTTATTAAAATTGTGGACAGCTATTGAAAAAAGTTTTATTCGAGAGTACCTTCTCAAATAAAACAGAGAGCTTATGAGTTATAGACATAAGTTATAATTTGACTGCTAAATCTAGGATCAAGATCAACTCAGATTATCTACAGATTGGCTGGCAGCTTACCTACTTATCGCTGATGTTGTTGTTGGACGTTTTTTAAACATTTTATGTACCTATACAGGATTTTAATGTAATTATATTTTAATAATTTAGTAACTTATTAATTAGGTTTTGTTGGAAAGTCCTTAAAAGAAAACATTATCTAAATGAAACAGTTTACGAAATTATGTTATAGATATCTGTCTGGTTTGGTGTCCAGGGCTGGCGAATAAAGAGTCCAAAAAGTGGTCACAAATACCGAAACCAACCGACCATATCTGCAGTGGCGGATTTACCCTAAGGCCCAGTAGGCTCGGGCCTAGGGCGGCCAGATATTAGAGGCGGCCAATTGTGATAAAAATTTAAGTAATGACTCTTTAGTTCTGAGAATTATGGTCTGGGGCCTAGGGCGGCCAATACTGTAAATCCGCCACTGCATATCTTTCTGTGTTTGTAAACAATATCTGAAACATTAATTTTGGATTTCCTTTTCATTAAATATTTACATAGTTTAAATTTAAAACAAAGTCGCCGTTTTTGTCTGTTCGCTTATATCTCTTGAACTACCTACGCAAGGGTTGCGGTTTTCACCAATACATAGAGTGATTCAAGAGTAAGGTTTATTTATATGTATTCATATTGTTATATGCTCACCGTGCTAAGACGGGGCGGGTCGCTAGTTAGATATTATATATTTTACGATTAATCCGTTTTCTGTATGTTTGAAGGTCAATACTTGAATTTTATTATTAAAAAAAAAAAAATTAAGGATCATTTCACTCACACCAACTCAACCTCCTCCTTTTTTTTGAAGTCGGTTAAAAAGAGAAGAACCTAAGTAATTGGCTGACTTCATACGTAGGTCTACTAGAAAAGCACAAATTAACCAGCTTTTATTACATAAAATTTATAAAATTCCACAGTAATTACGATCTACATACTTATGTGATTACTTATTATACCTAATAGGTATATACCTAAACATATCCACATAAAAAACTACATATCATAACTTATTAATCATACTTACACATTGAATAATATTCACCACTTACCAATTTATGAATGAGTGATTAACACAGATAAACAAAACACATCGTTAAACTAATTAATACACTACCGACATACTTTTATTACGGTTTCACACAAGAGATGCAATAAAGAACATTGTAACTATATTACCGGCTTTGGAAGATTTGGAATTCATAAGCTATGCATTATATTTATGGAATAGTTTTCGTGTATTAAAGTATTAGGTAAATGGTTCAGTCTTATATAATAGTGTTTGGTGTTAGATATGTCTGGCGTGAAGTGGATGGAACACGCGTTACTTAGGCCGATGGTGGCGTGTATTCGCCCACTGTCGCAAGCATACTGCTCATTGAATAATAATGTCAAACTTGGGTTAAAGGCTCTTATCCGAGGTCATGGAATGTTGACTTGTCGTCTTGGCGACAGAGGAAGTATTCCCCATAAACCCAATTGTAAGTAAAAAATTTAATGTCGACTAAACAGAACAACCGGGTTCGATGCCGGGTAAATGAAGAATACTTACGTTCTACAGGTTTAGCAATTATATACAATGTACGTGGGTATATATGAGTTTCGATAGTCATAGTATTAAATTGTCGATACAACAACTATAAGCATCGACGATCATTATGACATTCAATATACAGATTGATTGGTACAGTAGGTTACAGTAACTTTTACTATCCCGTTTAATCCTCAACACAAATTATAGGTAACTATTTTAGATATGTATGTACATTTAATTAATTAAATGTAATAATTAATATTTATTATTTGTGTGATTACTTACCTATATGTACCAGATAATAAACAATAAATAGAGAAACATTTGGTATTCAATTAATTACCTAATACCTACCAATTATATTTCCATCTTATATTTTATTAATTGCACTGAGTTTGATGCGCTGCCATTTGGGTAATAAACCGCGAGTGAAATCGATGGAACTATCTCCATAATTTGTATTAATTATATTACCTACTATAATTTTATAGTTGCATCTTTTTGTGTATGAAACTAATTATACTGATTACTATTTTCAATAAATATAGGTGGCCCATTAAAATATTTTTTATGAACGTACACATAATGTTGTCTAGTGGCGCATTCGGTAGTGACCCTGCCCCATGCGCCAAGAGTTGTGGGTTCGATCCCCACCCAGGACAAATATTCGTGTGATGAATACTTGTGTTTGTTCTGTGTCTGGGTGTTAATATCCAATATTTAAGTATATATTTGTAATACCACTGTTGTTTCTGATATCCGTAACACAAGTGCTTAAGCTACTTGCCTCGGAGTCAGATCAATGTATGTGATGTCGTCGGATATTAATATTATTAATTAATATTAATATATTTACGTTTAAAAAAAAATAAAATAAATAAATAAAAAATAAAAAAATGTTGTCTGCAATGCGTCAATCTCAGTCCTCGGGTATCTACAACATACTGCCTAGCTCGTTCCATGCATTATTTTATCTTAACAATGTTTAAAAATCGATTCTAATTTTTATATTTAAAAAATATGTTAGTTTTATTTTTAATTAAAATCTAAGTGGGCATGCAGAGAATTAGGTTGTTTAAAATATGAGTTATATATATTGTACTTACAATATAAGTTTAAAGTGCAAGATTATATAATTTCTAGTTATATTGCATATTTATAGGTAGTAAAAAAATACTCACACTTAATAAATACCTACATGTGTTTGCCTGTATTGTTTCATTATTTCGTTTCGTAATGGTTTGTTTCTCATAAAACTATTGAGGCAATAGTAAAATTGATGTTCGCAATTAATACGAAAATATTATATTTTTATTTCAAAACAGGCATTCAAAACAACCCGTTAGGTTCAATGTATTTTGTATTCTTGGAAACAAATAGACGTATGATCACGGACTAGTAAAAAAAGAAGGAGTCCACGCTATCATACTATAGCGTGAAGCTACGTTTATGCATGTGTGAGTGAGATACTTATGGATACCAGATGTCATTTGGAGCACTTATTATGTCAATGTCTGACGTAAGTTGCGTGTCAAGGTAGAGCATCTGACGAGCTTCAATGTCTAGGTAGTTAGTGGTGCGGAGTCCATCTTTTTTTACTAGTCCGTGCGTATGATATTGCTTATGTATTGTTAAGTAGGTACATTAAGTTTCTTTTTCTAGTTAAGTAAAGTTATCAACCTAGCAAGTTCTGTTCCTAATAGGTTAGTTCCCAACTGGTTATAAAATCATTAGGTAGTAGTGGTAGTAGAACGGGATCACGGCTACACATATAAATTTATTTAAATGTGCTGGTTTCCTGACGTTGTTTTTCGTCACTATCGAGCAGTTAGTATCATTCTCTATGTAGATTTGAAGTTTCCGATTAATTGGAATAATTTATTTTGACATGATCGCAATTTAATTATTTTTATTACAGTGGAGAACCATATTAGTCCTGATGATTTGCGAGAATTCCTAAATATGCACATGGATAATAAGACAACCACGCCGAACCCTGCAGCTATACCATATGGTGCTACGGCTGAGGTTAGTCAAGCTGCAAATTTCTAAGTACATAATAAAAAACTCATCTTGCGGGACACATTAAAGATTTTACTCCAGATAAAACGATATACCTATTTAAATTGTATATCGAGTCTATTGTCCATTTGGTGGTGCGTAGCTACATCATCATGGATCGATATTCCTCAAACAATTATACAATATAGAAACGATATCAGAGATTCGTGTTAAATTGTATCACGTCGCGTTGAAAGTGTGGCGCATAGAAATGGCAATAAAACAAATATACATTTTAAGGTCGCATTTCCTTCCAGAATCAAATGTTCGAATTTTTGCACTTACTTACAAATAATTATCTACTTTATGACTACATGCAAGCTTTGTTTGTTATGAGCTATGTTGAGCAAATTGAAGCTTAAGCTTTTTAGCCAGGTAGGCGCCTCGCGTTTTGAGCTCCCGAGGCATTTCCATTCTTCTTATCATCGGTTTTGTGGCGATTGCATAGCGCAGCACCGTCTATTTCGGGGTGGATGCTGTCCAAGGTTGATTTGGATATATGGCACATCATTATGGCCGTAGGGTTTAGTAGTTTTTACCGTAATGGTGCGGGAAACTTACTGTCTCCACTTAAAAGTAAGGGAGGATCATATTTTTTGACACATAAAATCCAATGCAGCTTAGGAGATTTTAGTTGTTAGTATTTATCTTTATTTATGAAATGTAATTTAAACAGGAACGTTTATTTACAATATTTTTAGACTATTCGAAAATAGTATGTAATTGAAACTATTATTTTCCAGGACACAACTGAAATTTCAGTCCCGGAAATCGTGGACTGTTTCGGACTTGGCTCCTTCGCGAACCAACTCACGTGGATTTTCAACATGAAACCCGATTCTTCCGACAGAATCAACACACACTTTTATTTCTCTTCGCGTTATTTATCCTATAGAGTGCAGGTAAATCTTACATACCTACTAATATTATTAAAGTGCAAGTTTGCGTATTTTATTTGTTACTCAATCAAGCTCTAACCGAAATTTTTAGCATAGATAATTATCTACCTTAACACATAAAAAAAATCTTAGAATAAAATCGTGGGAAAAGCTAGTAGGTGTCTGTAATTCGCAGCTTAGGTATCACAATTGAGTACGAGGGTATTACCTAGTAATTATGTGAGCTTTATTATTTGGTGTCACTGTCGGTCAACTATCAGTCGTTAATGATCTCATCAATGAGTTGGTCTTCATGCGTCAAGCTTTGTAGTCTTTCGTGTCTGTCGAAGAAAGTTTTCTATGTATTACCTATAGGTACCCTTGGCGCCTGGGTACCGGATCTGCTGCATTGTTATTTCACTTCATTGTTGAACACGAGGAATCTCAGCCCCGTCCATGTAACTGAATGGCAGTTAAAAAACTTTGATATAAGGTCATAAACCTATTTTACTTGTGTTCTTCAAATAAATAGAAAGATTGGAAAACATCTTAAACATTTGGAATGCATACCTATCACCTTCTTAATTTTGAAGGTAGTCTCGTCGAAAAAAGATAAAACTATATATTAAGAGATGTGTTTTTTTATATATAAGTATTAATAGATTTGTTAAGAAATGGGTCCTCATGGCTCCCAAGACGTGCAACTCATATTATGTCTTAATAAGTAGTAAACCCTCAACGTACCAAATCTCATTTTTTTAATCCGTGTAAGTTGCTCCAATATAGGTTTCTTTATCAAAATGCATCTATCTCGGCTATGAAGAAAAACATCACGAAGAATTCATCATTATTGTCTTTCCAACAACGTAACTAAATGGTAGTGTAAACGATCCGATTTTTCTTGTTGCCGTTCCAAAAGGCTTGGTTAAATCCAGGATCATGTACTAAGCGCATTATACGAACCATCGCACAGAGGTACATGTAAAAATAATATCGCTTGTACATATCCAGCAGTGTAGCGGTGCCTTTACATGTCGGTATCGCCGCGAGTTGATATTGTCAACGGATCACTTTTTATATTTTATTTATAAAATAAATCGGTGTAAGAGCAGCACTTGATCAGAGTGGTTTGATTTATCATCCCTGAAACCCATTAACTAGAAACTAGAAAAGCATGATAACTAGAAACGCAACATAACGCTGGGATGGTGATTAAGAGATGTGTACGTTCACAGGTGTACCCTGGTGAGCAGTTCGGCTTAGAATGGGTTGACTTCAAGCCGACCAGGAAGACCGTGATGATCGTCCACGGGTTCATGAGCCACAGCAACTCCTCTTGGGTGCACGATATGACGAGGGCTTTCTTGCAGTGGGCAAGTATTTTTTTCTTATTTCTTGAATTGAGAGATTTAGTTGAGAAAAATATAGACTGAATTCTAGGAAAAGAAAAAGATACATATTATCACAGAAAATTCAATGCTATGCTATAAATACTCAATATTATTTTTGCCTGAATTTGTTACAAGGAGTTTATCGCTTTTTGGACTCTGCCTACCACTTCGGGGATTACGGGCTTGATGGTATGCGCCGATGCTGTGAAAACTAAATAAAGGCATGTGGTACTGACAGTGGTACTGATTTTGTGGTAACGTTAAATATTGGGAAATGCATTTTTGCTATATATATACTTATGTTCTGTGAATAACAAAAATTGCGAAAGTAAAGATCCCTATCTGTTGTTTTAATTTCACGCCAAAACTACTAGAATAATTGTAACGTAAGTTCGCCAAGAGTTCGAACCCTAAAAAAGGACAGATTACTTTTAACCAAGCTATTTACAAATCCTACCAGGTGCACGATAACCTCTAGGTACGTAACAAATTGAAGTCTATACGGGGTTGCAGGAAAAATATATGAATTTACAGATTGTTTAATTTTGCACTAGGCGGATGTAAATGTGATAGCAGTGGACTGGAGTGATGGGGGGAATACGTGGAAGTACTGGCGCGCCGTGGCGAACACGCGGCGTGTGGGCTCCGATATCACCAAGTGCGTATTTTATACATAGCGGTTGTCCATGATATTTTAGCTTAGACTAGCCTCAATTCCCCTGCGCCCTGCAGGGGGGGCTCCGAATACTCCTGAGGTATCCCTGCCTGTCGTAGGAGGCGACTAAAAGGGCCTTTGGGGTCGTGGGGGTTAGGGGAGGCGGTCCTCTAGCCCTCAATCGTCCCCGGAGAAGCCGACTGCAGGTGTTACACCCGGTCCGTCAGGATAGGGTACACAGCTGTCTATGTGGTCGTGAAACACCACCCTAGGTGTTCTGGGGGAGAATACCACTCCCTCGAGATGGGCCGCCAGGCGGCAGCGCGCGCTGCGTAGACTTTACGAGATGAATCCCGTTGGTTTTGCGTTAGCGCCCGAAGAACGACAGCCTTGAGGTTTAGTCGGTAGGGTCTACGGAGTTTGCTACCGGTTTCGAGCCGGACTCACCCTTATGGGTCCACCCAGGATTCTATTTGGATGGTGCGTAAATGCATTCCTCAAGTAAAAAAAAAAAAAAAAAGCCTCAATTCCCATAGTAGAGATCACAAGTATTTATTTGATATGCATAGCTCCATGGTTTGGCTGTTCCGTACACGTTTACGTTTACATATTTCATAGAAATCGCCCGTTATTTCAATAGTAGGTTTTTTACGCCTCCGAGTCGAGTCCGAGCAACTTGGACTACTATGTAATGTAGATTACCTACTATTACTATTATAGGTACTAATGTAATAGTATTTTGTTTGAACGTAAATAAAATATTGAATCGTGAATGCATCTCAAAATCATATTGGAAATTTCTTTCTGCTTTTTTCAGTTTCCTGCGAAAGTTGAAAACGGAGACAGGCGTGCGATTCAAAGACTTTCATTTCGTTGGTCATAGTTTAGGTGCCCATATTTCGGCCTTTGTGTCGTATCAATTGGGAGGAGTAGCAAGAATTACAGGTAAATTGTTATGCTATATAAATATGTAACAACAAGATGATTGTATAGTTAAATATCACATATTGTATGACAACCATGTAATGCAATGCAACAAAATATTAACATATTTGAGTTTGCATATAATAAATCAAAACAGGAGATACTTTACTATTACACTGGTGTATAGTTAATAGTTGGTTGCAGGTCTGGACCCAGCCCAGCCTTGCTTCCGCACTGCTAACCGGACCGAGCGATTGGACGAATCGGATGCTGATTTCGTGGATGTCATTCATACAAATGGACGACTACTTCAGAAAATTGGCTTCGGACTACCAGAACCTACTGGTACGTATAAATCTAAATGTGGGTGCTTCAATTGTAATAATAAGTAAAATGTTTGATCTGTTTCCAAAGTAGTACGGGGTTTAAGCAAAGGCTTATTCTTTGTAGAAGCGTTTCATTTCTATAATAATGTACAGTTATTTGAAAGTACTGTGTTACTTATTGGTATGACGTGAATGTATTTATTGAATTCATTATAATATCAGCATGAGCGTCGTATTCTAGGCGCTCTTGGACTTGTCCAAGAGGTACATTAATCAGGCTCCTTTAACAGAGAAACAACGATAGTCATATGGTCTAGGAGGTTTTCTTATCGAACTTACCATAATAAACATAATTGAGTAAAATTTATTATTCACCTCTAGGTCATGCAGATTTCTATCCAAATGGAGGAATGAAGCAGCCCGGTTGTCAAAACAAAACGAACTCGGTATGGTTTCGACTGCTACCTTTCTCGGCAAGTAAGTTTTAGACCTCAAATGATTAATGTTTGTTAAAATTGAGGTAATTATCTTTATTATAAAGATGTGACGTTTTCCAGGATTGCAGCAAGCAATATGCAGTCACGGGCGTGCGTATCTTTTGTTTACGGAGTCTTTGATAAATAGCAATTGTTCCTTTAGAGCTCATCGGTGGAACTTGACTTATGAAGGGTAAGAAACGCTGACGTGGCTGTTCTTCGAACTCTTTAATGCAAGTGTACGGAGGAGACTTCGTGAATCTAAAAGAGACAAAAGAAGGCTGGCCCAGCCACAGGCTGGTAGCATGTGGAGATAATATAGACGGAAAAATATGTAAAGGAAATTTTAAGAAAATAGTGAATAATGAACTGGTGATATACAACGCAATAAAAAAAAACGTAATTAATTATACAGGCAACACGTAAGACGGTAAAATAATAATGGAATTAAAAGTGTCCAGTAGTGTTAAAAAGCGGCTTTTCCATATAGAGGAAATGTCACGCAAAGGATGCCTAAAGAATAAAAAAAAAAACAACCCGTAAGGCATCTAAGATAATTGCAATATTCTTAGTCTTATTTTCAGGCTAGAAAATTTGCATGAACCTCTTAGCATTCTAGCCAAAAGTACGTTTAAGTATTTAGTTGGTAAAATTTCTGCTACTCAGTGGCGTAGCGTGGTGGGGGCAAGGAAGGCAAACGGTCCGCCCCGGGCGGCACTTGTAGGGGGCGGCAAATTTGTGGGGCGGTGGACACCCCCCATCCTGGGGGAAAAAAAAATTAGACACGCCTCAGGCGACTGGAACCCACGCTACGCAACTGCTGCTCAGCTATATTATTACTAAGTGCTGGGACGTGTTCGTTCTTCCGTAAAGTAACTTAATCTCGTTGCTTTAATTTGGTTTGTAGGTGCTAGTGTACCTGTTGGGGAGTGTAAATATTAAATTCTAGCTTCTGCCTGCGGCGTTGCTCGCGTGGTACATCAATGAAACATAGATAATGTGTTATTCTATTGTACAAGCTACACTATTGTAAAGCTTCATTAAAATCCATGCAGTAGGTACTTTTTGCGTGAAAGAGTAACAAATATCCATTCATCCATACAAACTTTTGCGTTTATAAAATTAGTAAGATTATTGTGGAGACGTAAAATGATCTCAATATTACAGGAATACTTTTTAGACACTTAATTATAATTGTCTTATAACAAATTATTACTTTAGTTTGTCATTTTGAAATTATATTGGGTAAATATTTACGAAAACATTTTCAGGCACAATTTTCCAAGTGTTCTACTAATACTTAGCTACTGTTAAGTTTATGAGTAAAACACGTGGTTAATTTTTTTTGCCAGAAATAGATCCCATAGTATATATACAAACATACACCCAACACAAATATATAATGTATGAGTGAAAGTAAAAGGAGCGTTCTGCTCCTAGGGAGTGGAGAGAGGCTGGAGGAGTCCCCATCCCCAAGCCCCTCGAGGAGTAGTAAGTGGGCGTAGAAGTATGTATGTATTTATGTATGTTTGTCAATGAGGGTTTTCAAATATACAAAAACCGCCAGGTGGCACGAGGGAGTCCTGTGGTTTTTATCATTATCACTATTGGCTCATTGTTGACAGGATGTTAGTTTGTTCTAAAAACATACCAATGACGAGGGTGACAAGACCGTACGTCATAGTTACGCCATCTATCTGATGTTTTAACTCAAAAAACCCTCATTGACAAAAGTTAATTGACTTTGGTCGATTGTAGGGTAAACTCGAGCCTAGTGGCTGCCTGTGACCGGTTGGGCTCCTGCGCAGAAATGGGTATTAAAGCGGTGGGTGATCCGCGCTATACTCGAGCATCAGGATCCTATTTCGTGTTGACAACCGAAAAGGAACCTTATTGTCGTAAGTAGCTATAACATATTTTAAAACAGTGTTGTAAGGATGGGAGGCGGTGTTGAACAACATCTTTTCTTTCAACACCGCCTCCTATCCTGGCAGGGTCGCCATGTGAGGATGGGTGGCGGTGTTAAAGGAAAAGAAATTGTTTGATAGACGTCTCGATTTATTATGTGTTTAGAATATATGTACATTGAATACCTTTTATATCTATGCTAGGGATAATATACATATTTCTTATTTCTACACCAAAGTTTCCCATGTGTGACGGTGGCGCGGTTATTTTTAATGTTATTTTGTGGTGATCCATCAAAAGCTAACCTAATAGCAAAACAAAAACAGTTCAATGTCTCATAAGTTTATTAAAGTAGCATAGTTAACTTTTACAGACAACGATTCGCTCCGGTGATTTATTTTCGTGTCATGGTACCGGTACAGATTTATTGTACCGGGCGCCACCGTTTAATGGGAAACGCTGTTCTAAAAAAATATCAGTACATAGTTTCTTATATATATATATATATATATATATATATATATATATATATATATATATATTAATAAATTCTAATGAGCTCGAAAAAAAGTTACTTCATTTCGTGTTCTTCATTTTATTAAAATTTAAAGTGTGTAAATGTGTGTTTTAAAGTTACAAAGATTCGTGTAAATAGTTGCTAAAGAGAAATAAATACTTCTCATTAAGTACAATTTATGTAATAGCCGTAATGTGTAAATACATATTACATACGTTTAAATTGCTGTTAATTCATCATAAATTCTTTCAAACATTGAACAATTTACACGAATGTTTAATACTTGAATGCATTACGAACAGTTCTGGTTTGACGAAATCGGTGCGAAACCGGGACCTTCCCATATTTCATCGAACCAACTAAACCCACACAGCCATTATTGAGGTCACCAACTCTTGACAAATGGGCACGGAATGCATTATAAGAAACAAAAAGTAACAGGTGTATGGTTCAGGTAGATTTAATTTAATTGATTATGATTTTCCCAACCTATTAATTAATAGTGTTACTGTGAGATAGTCACATATTGGTCTGGGGCTTAAAAAGAATGTGCCAACTGTGCCTAGCATGTCTTAAAAGACGTCTAATGTTATATCGGGTTTTGGGTATGTGATTGTGTAGGTGACAAGCTAGCCACTTGTCACTACTTTCTCACAATTTTCCATCTAACCCAGCCCAGTTTTGTTATTGGCTGAATGTGGTTAAAGGGGCCTGCTGCCCCTTTGACTCTGCCAACCCCTTCGGGGATTGTGGGCGTGATGATAAGTATGTTATGTATTAATTAATAATTTTCAATGGTACAATAATCACTGCATCACTGAGATGAGATCATCAACTAATCAAATTTTCTAATTGGAGTAGACTACTAATTGTATTTATTTTGATTTCTCCAGTAGTTATTAATACTAGTGATTGCCCACTGGTCGAAATTCGACCATTATTGTTTTTTATTTTTTGTTATTTATTGAAATATTAGCCTTCTGCACTCTTTCTCCATATAAACTTTAACTGTGCCAAATCTCATACTCCTCCGTCGGCGTAATTTTCATAAAAAGGGGTACAAAGTTTTTGCTTCACGTATTAATTTAAAGATGTACGTTTCAATGAAACAACTAGGTCACCGTGACATTGAGATTAACTAATCAAAAATAAGTTAATTAATGAATATCAAGTAACAAAAACTAACTAAATTCTGATTCGTGTGAATCATTAATATTGATTTCCTTAATGCTAATAAGCCAATGGCGATCACGTAGCTTTGTTCTATGTAATGCGAATTCAATTGTCTTTGTCCTACTTTTATGTTCACGATTAGAAACAGTTTCTGCGAAGTCAAGGCTTCTATAATTGTTGTGATCACGGTATCATTTCTGCCAGATCAGTGACTGTCGCGATAATGGCTCCTTTAGATATATTAATTCATTCAGCCATTCTATTATCAACCTTTTACTGAATTGATTATTCAGATGTATTATACTTAGGAAGAAAATTGCAATACATAATAGGTATATTGTAACCTTTTAGTTGCTTATTTAAATAAAATCGCACGGGTGAATATACTCGTATATTATTTAGTTGTATGCAAAAATGGTTCCTTAAATCTATTCAATGCTGAATTTATTGCGACCAGCCTTTTTCAATTTCTGTATAATGTAATATTGAGGGAATTTCGCCGCTATCGTTTTCTCACAGCTATCTAGTATTTTTAATTTCATATTTTGTTTATTCTAAAGAGAAGATGTAGGTAACAAATACCTATATCTTCTGTTCGAAACTTCGAAAAAAAAAAATGTTTTTTTTTGGAAACGATCATCTGTATTTGGCCGAAAGCGTTTTGATCATTTTATTAATAATCGTATCGATTTAATTGTTTTTAAATGTAAATTCTAAATTGATACCTACGTTTATAATCCTTGAAAATCTTAGTGATTAAAGATAGGGATGAAATTAGAGAGCTGATTGGTTAGCGTTTCATTCGTATCAAACTGTTTTCCATTCACGATTTTATATATTTAATGTTTCTTGGTTCTTTATCTCTTGAACTTCAAATCGATTTTGAAAGTACTAAGCTAAGCTTGCTGTCCGCAAAAGGTTGCTATTGAGGACTACAATAAAAGGAAAGAGTACTATATTTTAGTTTAGCCTTTGTTGTAGAAATGTTCACTGGATACACATAACTATATTTTGTTTCAATACCGTTTTTGATGTTGTAGCGACCGAGTGGGAGAGACGCCACCCACAACCGGACCTCCTTCGTGATCTTCTGAAGGGGTTTCGCTTGGACCGGACGATAAAAAGCACGTCTACAGTTACTTCAGCCTATGCTGACCCACTGTATGACGTCACCACTCCTACACCTTCCACTACAAAGAAGAGCTGGTTCCGCAATTGGATTGGATGACTTCTACCTAGCGATCTATTTTCCAAATTTCTAGTCAAAACAAAAAAATGATTATCCCAAAAATATTGGGTTTAATATGCATTTGGGGTTAAATTTTGAAATAAGATTAACGAATTAAAAATTAAATAATTTAACGGATGGTCGGGGTTCGATGATATCAAGGTATCTACATACTGCTTACCTATTTATATCCTGGTGATTAAGTTTTATGTTACGGGGTTACCCGAGTGTTTAAATTAACTATTACATATATAACATTTATATCATAGTTTAATATAAATAAGTGTTGGAATCAATTATATTTTGACCGAATTTGGTTTAAGCAGTTTGTTGTTCCTTAGAATATTCCAACCACCGGGTATTACAGGTGTGATGATACGTATGTATGGATTATTTTAAGCCGAGGAAAACCTGCAGATTACGATTTTGAATGTAACAGGAGTAAAATTTCTGCATTTGTATACATATGTTTTATAATTTTTATAAGTTATTTAGTGACAAAAAAGTGCAAATAAACTTTATGTAAGTTGCAAGCGTAAATTTATTTTGGGTATCAGCAAATATTAATTACCTTTAGATAAATGACTTTCTCATTTACAACAAAAGAAAATAAACTGCGAGTTGTTAACATATTTTATTTATATTTAAGGGTCGATTTAGATAAGTGAATATGAAAGTAGTTACTTTACTAACGATAGCTAGTCAATTAAAAAGGGTTATTATAATAGAAAGCTTTTAAGGTAATTGAAAAACTTTTAATAATAACACTCTATTTTCATTTCATTAATGCTGTAACATATCACACAATTAGGTAAATAGAACCAGCGGTTAGACCAGATCTATTTCTATCACCAATGTCTCCCTTTACTAACCAATTAATATTAATTACATTTTAATGGAACAATTTAAAAGAAGATATTAAAATGAATTTCGACAGACTGCATAAATCTAAGGAAATATTCACGAATTCATTTTCCGCGTTTAGCCATAGATGTAAATTTTTCGGAAGAAACAGTGGCATTCATGGTTTGAAGCAGATATTTGATGAAAATACTTTTATCGTTTCCAGGTGAGTAAATAGTTATAGTTATAATGTTATACTTTAATAAAAGCGATTAGTGACTATTGTCTAGTCGGCAGTCAGCTCACCGATACTAATTGATTTGTTAACTACATTTTTAAATATATATTCAATATATTCAAAATACACCGAATCTTCAAAAGCTGCTCAAAACATGAACGATACTCAACAGATTAATTTTAGTAAAAATAATTATATTTACTTATTTACGTAATTCTGACAATTTGTTTCGTTGTTTTGGGACGGTACAGACCAACTGAATAATCAACTACCTATGTAATTGTCATTAGTGTGCTATGTGCGAAATTGTCGCGCTAAATTATACCAAATACTTATGATTTCAAATCACACAAAGGGATTAGAAGGGGAAGGAAGAGGTATACCAATCAATATAGCAATTTTGATTAAACCTATGCACTATGCAGTGTTATTATCTTGATGTTAACGAACATTATAATTGGTCCATGTTATGTAAATAAGCGGGCAAAGTATTTACCTACACGTTACTTTAACTTGGGAAATCGGCGAGTTATTTAAATGTTAGGTTTGAACTCGGAAATATGCTTGTTAAAAATCGGTCAATGCTCATATGATAAAAAAATATAACTATGAAGGGAGGCTTTGAATGATAAACTGCTAGTAATCTGGGCACCTTGATCGGCGTGGCGGACAACTCCCTTTTTTCCTAAATATAATATATATGTACGAATGTATTATACGTATGTATTATACCTATAATATTATGCGTATAATTTATATGTACGTGTATACGTATTTTTTAACATAACAAACACAACATAACATAACATTACGCCCATAATCCCCGAAGGGGTAGGCAGAGTCAAAGGGGCAGCATGCCCCTTCAACCACATTCAGCCAAAAATAAAGTCGGGCTGGGTTAGATGAAAATTGATAGAAAATTGTGAGCAATGACAAGCGGCTAACCGGTCGCCTACACAATCACACACCCAAACCCGATATACCATTAGTCGTCTTTTACGCCATGCTAGGCAATAACCATAGTTGGCATATTATTTTTAAGTCCCAGACCAACATGGGGCAGTGGGCTGGGTTGGATGGAGGTATTTTTTTCTTTGTTATATTTAGTCTCTATATAATATCTCATGTATTCAGTCTATGCTTGAATATATTTTTATTTTAATATTGGGAAAGAACACGAGATACCCAAGTATGCATACTTTTATGATTTATTTACTAACTACGAAAAAAGATAATATTTAACCTGATAGCTGTGTATAACAGCCATCAGGTTAAATATCATCTTTTTTTTGACGCATTATGATACTGCAATATGACAAGACAAGATTTAATTTTTTGTGAATAGTCTATTTAAATAAGGGTCCATATAATATAATCAAGAAATCATTCATGTAGGGTCATATTTTTGTGTCTGCTGGTCAAGCCGCAATAACATTTATTTACTAATTTAATTACGTAATTGTAACTTAATCTTTAATAATTTTATTTAATTATTAAGTACCTGCAATAAATTTAAATTTCCCAAAAGAAAGGCTTTTATTGCTTTTAAATCATACTCTACAACGTAAATTGAGCATTTAAAGTTTTCGCATCACAAGTCGTTAATTGCCGTTGTATAATTTTTTTTGGCGTTTAAAAATAACCAAGGTTTTATAGATTCAAGGGATTCCACCACGCTATTTTTTAAATTCTACTCTAAACTAATGAATAATTTGATTTGCCGTAGATTATTTTGGATAATAATCGTACTGATCTCAAGTGGATGCCTATATTTAATCTTAGTCCCGGCAGTGGAGCTGAGTGACCAGGTCAACTTCACCCCGGACACACGATATTTGCCGTGGGTGACTACTTTCCCTGCGGTGACCATATGCGAAGCCTACAACTCAAAGACGGTTCAGAAGAAGTTTCTTGGTCTCTATCGTAAGTGTAAGCCACACAAAGTACCAAATTAATTGATGGTCATAAAATATTACAACAAATACTTTGGAATAAGAGAGTATTTTTAGTATTTAACGCAGTTTCCTACCTTACATCACAATATTAGAAATGTTCAAAATCTACTCTTTCTATATCGTTTTAATCACAAACTGAAATTAATCTAATCTTGAAATATTCAAACCACTACATAGCCAGGATTAATTTAACGACTGCAATATTGCGGAAGCATCCAGAACCAACAGCAAAACGTAGCTATTGAAGCCCGGATATAAATAAACGTTTATTTTTCCATTTACCTAGCTAATCTGATGGGACCGGTAAGCCTTGATTTAAAAAAGTATCTCGCTGAAGTGGTATACGGCAAAGGAAGCTGTGGCAAGGCTGTATGTATCCCTTGTGGCACCATAATACCATGTGACGTGAAATGGCGGGAGATTATAGAGAAAGTAAGCTATGAGATACCTAAATGAAATAGATACACGTTTTGTATTATGGTAGTACAAAAAAGAGTAATTGTAGATAAAGTCTCTATAGGTATAACTTAATTCCCTAATGGTTCCATTAGTTTGCATTGATTCATCATTCAGTTCATTAGGTACTGTTGAGAAAAGATCGGGATGTTTTTTAGTAAAATGAAACAGTTATACGATTGATACCTAAAACTATAGACATAACTATTTTAGTTTGATATTGCCAAAAGTTTTCTGATAAAAAGGCTGAAAAACGAAATTAACTCACACTGGTAATTGGACAATTCCATGTCATTATTCCTTTATTTCAAAATTCCTGGTAAATATTCATGTGGCACTCCGATATATTCTGATAAAAAGTACGTACCTACTTTAAAACGCAGTAAAATTATCTCTCTAGCACTAAAACAGGTAGGTTAATATGCACGTGCTTTTGTTTTTAAATCATTTAAGTATATATACACCCAAATTGTGTCATCTTGTTATTAGCACACAAACATCACTCAGCTATTTAGATTTTAAATAAGATTACATTGTTCGACTAGGTTCACAAGAGATGCACTGAAATGATAGCTGACTGCTATTTCAACGGACAAGAATTTGCATGCTGCAAGAAGTTTCACCTCGTCGATTCCGAATACGGATACTGTTTCGCATTTAACACATTACAGAGCGAGTGAGTTTAATTGTGTTGACATTGATAGAGTGATAGATAATATGTGTATGATACCCCACTAAGGCATAGATAAGATTACAATGACGAGTTGCTAACTTTTCAAATGTAACGCCTCGTGGTTTGTAAGTAGTTGAGGAGCGATTCATAGATTTTGCTTGTGCATATTCGCAGGAGTTCGGGCAATGCACCGTTGTATACTGTGAATAGGACGACTGGTCCTGGAAATTTAAAATTTCGCGTATTATCCGATGCACTAGTAAGTTTGTTTTGTTTAAATGAACATACAATGTAGGTTTTGCCGAAGCATATACTTCGAGATTTAGAGGATTTAGAGTAAATAAATCTATCTATTATATATTTTATATATATATACAGCCAAAGTAAATCATTAGTCTCCATATTGTAATATCGACTTCAAGCTATAAATGTCCTAACGAAAAAATAATTATAATTAATTTTACGATTGTCATTACTAGAATATATTATCTAAATATGTTATTTTTATCTCCATATGATTTAAATAACTTTTCACTTCTTGCATTATGCCTTTCTCTTTGAGGATTGCATGTGATATGTATGTGTGTAAGTATGTAAACATTACCTGGAATCTTATTTATTTTGTAGGTATCAGTACACAGTCCCGAGCAATTGGCAACAAATGATTTAGACAATAAGTTTAAATTTGACGTGAAGATCAACAGGGAGAACCGAGTTAATTACCTGTTCTCCATGGTGGAGATGGAAAATGACCCAATTTTGTTGACCGAGGGGATAGATGTTAGAGGTTGTCGGTACTATGAGGAAATACCAGAAGGGTTCTTGAACACGTACCCGGTATGAATTTATTTATGTATGTTAAGTGATTCTGCACAAAAAAGCATTTGTTTCTGTCAGAAATTTTGCTATTTTGGTTGATAAGAGCTATTAAAATTAACAAAGAACCGCGCGAACTGTGTGACAAAAAGTAATAGCAGAACGGAGAGCGCGTACATGTGTGCTTATTTCATAATCCTAGTTGCCCCCCCAGGGAATGAAGCCAGAGGCGGCTACTGTGACACACCGTTTTTTCTGATCATTTTCATCTCCTCACCATTTCTTCGCTATAGCTTTCGTTGTCACAAAATCATCCAAAGTTATGCAGTTATAATATTTATTTTTAACGTTCGCTTATCAAATAAGAATATTCATACTCCTCCCTCTGAGTCGGTAACCCCTCTTTAACCATACATAGTAAAGGCTGGGTTTTTTTTTTACTCGCTGAATTCTACGATCACCACCATTATAGAGGTGTCATGGGTTTCTTGGATCAGACTAAACTGACGCAGGATATGCCACGACATTCAGGCAGTAGAATTCTGTTATATTATTTTATCTTAAGTGGGTAAGGCAGTTAAAAAAAAAAAAACAAAATTCCAGGTATACTCTTATGGAGCTTGTCGTTTAGCTGAACATACAGAAGACTTGTTTGATCATTGTGGATGCGTTCATCCTGTCCGTCATACTTCTTGTAAGTAAAACCATATCGCCACCACAGTCATTCACTCACTTTAATTTTAAGCGTGCGATTTATGTTTATAATATGTTTAAGAATACTTATGTTATTCAAAACCATTGGATTGGATGGATGTTACAGATAAAAAAAAATACTGCAATTACACGGGAATCAACTGTTTAATGGTGACGCAAGGTAAGGTTTTGAAAAGTTATTTCATAAAGTGAAATTACGAATAGATAAATGCTTGACCACGTGAATTGTATTTTAGCACAAAAACAAAAACTAGGCGACGATAAACACGAACATCGTGATGAGTGTCTGCCGTCGTGTGTTGAAAGCGAACTGACAACTATCCATATTTCTAGGTAAGATTTAAGGAAAAACACGTCAAGCTCACGTTCAGTAGTAGCCCCATCTATCACTGTGACGCTATCTGTCGACACAGACGTAAAGCCTGCGAGACCCTTCGGAGATCTGGGATATCTTATGCGGAAAAGTTGTTTGATATATTAACACATCTAGCTCGCTTTAAGACACATCGTTGAGAACGTCTCAATAAAATTTTAAGTAGTTTAGTTAGTTTGAGACAAACTCATTGAAAGACTTGAAGTCGATAATAGCTTAACGGTATTGTTTTAAGCATGATCATATTACCTTTCATACATGACTTTTTAGGCAATCGGTGCATGAAGATAAAAATGAAGGTGCAGTCGTGACAATTCAAATGGCGGCTCTCCCCACTCTGCGTTATATCAGGAATCTAGTGCGAACTGATTTAGATACCGTCGGTAAGAATTAACGTTATGCAACAATAAAATAACGATATCCAGTGAGGAGTGGTAGTTCAGTGGTAAGGACGAAAAGGAGGAGTGAGGGTATAAAACCAAGCACATACTTACTTCCAATTTTCCAAGATTTTTTAATCCATGTCTTCAAACCACTTGCTTGGCGGTGAGCGAAAACATCGTGATGAGATTTACACATTCAAACAACTATGGGTACTACATATTATGATCCAAATTGTTTGGTTCTCCTATCTGAGGGTTACGAAGGTCAGTTCAGTAGTCGCTTCAATGTTCTTCTAAGCGGATCCTGACTAAGCTGGGGACATAACGCTAGGAAGATAATGACGGTATGAAATAACGGTATCTTCTACGTATTGATTCAGCTTACCCTATCGGTTATTATGGGCGTGATGATATATATTATTGAATCACAGATACATAGCTATACATATTAAGTCCATTCTATATAGGCAAATATGGATATTTATTGCTTATAGGTATCTATCAACAACTTTATTATACCGTATCTTGTAAACATAGTCATAAAAATAATTCGCAATCAACTATCCGAATACATGGGTAGTGTTAACATTTATTCTTTTTTGGCAATCGGCCACTAATTTAGGTCGCTCCATCACTCCTAATCGATAAGTATTACGATAATTCAAAATGGAACAATATTATTCCTTTAGAAGACGTACGAAGAAGATTTTTATGGGTTTACATACCACGAAGGTGACAAATGAAAGGTCTAGAGGGCTTACAGGGGTGTCATACTCCCACGTTGGCAAACCTTTGACCGTATAAGGGACAAGAGAGAATATAAGACCATAAGCTGAGGATTCTCAGTATTTTCGCCTACGGTACACTTAGTCACCGGATAAAACAGAGAAGCTGCACACACACTTTGTGCTGGTTCTATGAGAGCGTGGCCAATGACAAGCATAGCTCTACTATCAATAAATAAATAATAAATAAATTCTTCAGACTGACACACCAATTCCCTAGTCCCAAACTAAGCTTATGCTTGTGCTATGGATACTAGGTGAACGGATAGACATACTTTAAAAAATACGTTTATAAACATTCATGACTCGAGTACAAATGTCCATGTTCATCACACGAAAAATTTTGCCCCTAGCAGGATTCGATCCCGCGACCCTTGGTTTCGTGGCCAGGGTCTCTGACCACTCGACCAACGGGCCACTCATATTTGCTAACACTATAATAATGGATTTAATTGATGAAATTGATGAATCATTGATATATTTAGTAACTAGTATTTTGAGAACCCCTGGAAACATAGCGATACATTTTTATTTTCTTGAATGTTTTACTTTTGTTATATATTTTCTTTGTGCTGGCAATAAAATATTTTTTATTTTTTATTCCGCTTATTCTTTGCAGTGTCTGTGGGTGGTATGGTCAGTCTTTTCTTCGCTGCATCTATCTTGAGTATCGTCGAAATATTTTATCTACTTTTACGACCACAATAATCTACTTGAATTGAACAGTTATTTCTAGTAATATTATTTAAAAATAACATAATTTGCAATCCATATCATTGCTATTGTCTCGTATTTACTATGTCCGATTTTGCTTGCCTGGTATCGAATAAAATCCATCTATTTACCACAAAGTGTACATTTACATTCCATTATGTGATCTGTACAATACATGATAATAAAATGTCCGCAAAATATGTGTTTGTCCTTGAACCCTTAACCATTCGTACTTAACCACATTGTTATGGCAACGGGTTCCGTTTCATCGATATCCTGTATGAGAAACCGAATCCAAGGTTGTGACAAAAATAGTTGCCGCGTCTTCACCTAGTTAAATCAGGAAGTAATTGATAAGTGAGAGAAATAGTGTCTATGAGGGGTGTTATAGAAGAGAAAGTGGAAAATGGGTAATACAGAGAGCAATGTTACAAGTGGCGTTAAGAAGCAGGCCGGGACTTCGACGCAGAAACTTTATAAGCTCATAGATCTGAAAGGTAAAGTAATTGTTAGTAAACTGATTATGTTGCAAACAAAAGATACTTTGATTAAACTTTACAATATAACTCTATCTCTAATAGTCTAATGAGAATGGAAATTTGTTTATTATGCTTTCGTTCTTTACTACTCGACGAACATCACAACATTTTGTAGGTACCGTGTGAACATGTCGAACGTATGAACTAGGAGTACAGGATATAAGGCACTTTTCACCATGCACACAGGAAAAGTATTGTTTCCCAATATGATCTAACTTTCGGAAATAATGTAAGAATGGGATAAACTGTAACAGAAATAAGGTATCTATTTTTTTATATCATTAATATGGTTTCTGAAAAAAATATGTTATTGGAATTTTATTGTTAGAAAGTAAGAAAGTGACTAGAGAATCTCATAAATCTGCTTACTAATCTTTTGGTTCTTGAGGTTCACTTAACAAGCTGTCCTCCATCGAATGGCATAACGATTTGATGCATACTCCGTAAAAAGGGGTGCAGTCTACTCATTCATATTTTTTCTCGAGGAGGTACAAATCCGTCATAGACCGCCGTTCCTGTCGCAACTGTAGCGAGGGCAGTGGTGTCAAACGGGTTTACGGAAGAAGGCCAATATTCTAGGTAGTTTTTCACCTCCGTATGATACCGCACGAATGCTTTCACAAACTTCCCCAGCATTGGGGTAGGTTATGCCGTACCCCTATACATAGGGCTTAGAATTTACTGACTAGTTTATCCCACTATTACTGGTAGGTGGAGGTCTCCTCGTGGACATGATGAAGCGTGCGGTGCAGAACAAGCAGTACGCGGAGATCGACCACGCGATCAAGACGAAGGTGGAGCCGTTTCTCTACAACAAGGGCAAGGGCCGGTACATCCCCGTGTCGCACATCGTGCTCCTGCGCAACAAGGAGCGACCTAGACATAAGCTGGTAAAAAGGAAGACTGCATTTTGTCCAGTATAATTAGTACTGTTGAGACCGCGTATTCTTCTAGTTGATATTAAATGTGATTGAAAGGAAATGCCTTCAATATTTTTTTTCTTTTGTGTAAGCTTCCTCCTTTGAGAAGCATGGAGAATCCTGATGAAGATTTTGATGTGGAGAAAGACTGGCCAGCAGTCACACAAGAGGAATACGATGCCAACCCGGCTGCCTACAGGGAGCTGTGCTGGGACCTTAAGGTAAAAAAAATAACAATTATTTTTGGTTCATTTTATTTTTTATATTTTTGAACAGATATTTGCCGACGCCGATGTTGATTCTATCAAAAAAAGATCAATCAAAAAAATACATGGGATTATCAAAATTTCCTATTTGGATTATTTAAATTTGTAATTATGCTAACATAATAACTAATCGTGGATTGGGTGTTGGGATGGTGATTATGTAGGCGACGACTACTCGTCAGTACTTCTCCGCAGTTTTCTTTCCAACTAAATGTGATTTTAAGTTAATTATTCCTTTGATTCTGCCTACCTCTTCGAGAATAGTGTGCCTGATGGTATGTATGATAAAGTATATTGTGATCGCTAGGAGCGTGGAGCTGTGGGTGAGACCATACTGCACCTGTGTCTACTCAACGCTACTTCTCTTCTAGCAGACTTGGCTAAGAGGCTGTTGCGGTTCTACCCCAAACTAATTAACGACATCTACATGAGTGATGAGTATTATGGTAACTATAAACAGGAAGCCTAATAAATTTTATAATTACGAAAGAGAGTTCTCTAGTTAAACTTTCAGGTTCTTAATGGCTAATCGCTATATTTCATAGACGTTGTACGGGTTACAGGAAGAAAGAAGTAAGAAGGATAGAAAATACGTTTTAGACGGTCGACCGGTAATATGGTGTAAAACTTGAATGGACAAAACCTTCGTTCTCGCGAATAAAGCAGCGGGAAACAGCATGTTTGTTTAGAAACATCTGTTTTGAGCAAAGTCCAGAACCAGGTGATTGGTGAATTGATTTTACAAAAGGAAAATGTTGACCGCACCTTAGATTTTTGAATCATCATCTTTCGTTGACGTAACGTTATTTATGTCCCGTCCCGTGATTTGACGGGTCCGCTGAGACCATATTTTATTAATTAGAGGTGCTAACATACTTCATAAATGAAGAGCAATTAAAAGCTCTAACATAAAGACTGAACATACTTAGACGTTGTATTAAGAGCTTGTTATACTTATACTTCATATTTATTCTCATAATTGAAGATTAAAATTGTAAAGTAATATATGGTAGGTATATTGACGTGATCTATTTGCGGGCCTAGCGTGGAGGTGCTAGAGTCTGCAGCGGTAGTTAATTTGATAGAACGGCCGATAACAGCCGCTGAAAAATTAAACGGACAGTGATTTATGAAACACTTCCTATATTAATATTTTTATATTAACCCTATGTTTTTAACAGCCGAGGCCGTTCTCTACTATTATTACTTGTACATAGGTATACGATTTAATCTACTCAGTATGGTATTACATACTCTAATTAACAAATTAATTATATCAGCTATTTACTATGCGGAAATTTGTGTCTATTTTGGTATCAGTTTGTCTTCATATATCTAAAATTCACGGGATGAAAATTACAACCAGATTTTATTAATTAATTTTACAGATTGAGAGACGAATATAATATTATTTTTTACAGGTGAGAGCGTGCTCCACATGACAATAGTGAACGAAGACCCAACCATGGTGAAGTTCCTCCTGGACGCCGGGGCCGACTACCACGAGCGCTGCTGCGGTAACTTCATGTGCCCCGAGGACCAGAAGGCGTCCCGATCCGACTCACTCGACCACGAGTGGGTGAATGTGCAGCGCGATACTAACTACGTTGGGTAAGGCAGCTTAAAGTGTCTTTCAGGCACGAAAATAGACGCCCAACAATGTTTAATAGCCGGAGAGCTGATAACGAATTTAGGGAACATGTTTTAGCCTAGTTGAAATATGAGAAAAAATAATATTTGTCAATGTGCGAATCAAGAAACCGGAGTCTGTTTATGCGCTTGTGGTTATTTTGCTACTGCGCAGTAGGTACATGATTTTCACAAAAAAATAACTAAAAACACATGTTTTGGGCACTTTCAAATTTTTATAGCAAGTTTTTTGAATGATATTAGAAATACTTCTTACTTTATGTATAACTTTACTTTTTTACTTTATGCGCAGAGAAAATCAAACTGCAGACAGTATCCCGTTCCGACTCGCTCTACCCCATATCCCCCTAACCTATTAATCCAAGTCAAGCCTTGATCCTTCTGCCTGTAATAAATTAGAAGATATACCTAAAATCTAAATACTAAAATAAAGACCTTCACCTGTCTAAGCGATTCGTCTTATCGAACTTTCTGTTTCCTTTTTATAGATACGTTTACTGGGGCGAGTACCCACTTAGCTTCGCGGCGTGTTTAGGTCAAGAGGAGTGCTATCGCTTGATATTGGCGCGTGGGGCTGACCCTAACAAACAGGATACCAATGGGAACACAGTGCTACACATGCTCGTTATATACGAGAAGCTGGTAAATTTTTAACCTATTACTTGTAAATAAATACTTAAGTTGAATAGGCACTATCCAACCATTTTTACTGCTGCTGAAAACACCTGCCAAATGGCAATTTTTATTGTCAAATTTCCCAAAACAGGTTGGTTTATAATGCCATCGGTAAATTTTAGCTTTGTTACTAATAATAAATATCGGACTACATCACATACATTGATCTGACTCCGAGGTAAGTAGCTTAAGCACTTGTGTTACGGCTATCAGAATCAACAGTGGTATTATAAATATATATCTGCTTAAATATTAGATATTTACACCCAGACACAGAACAAACACAAGTACTCCTCATACGAATGTTTGTCCTGGGTGGGGATCGAACCTACAACTCTTGGCGCATGGGGCAAGGTCACTACCAAAGGGGTCAATACCGCGCCATCGAGTGAGTCCAAATAGCTTTGTAAGATCACTTTGTCAAGATTATAGACTTTTAATATTTTAATTATGAAGCTAATTTAATATTTGATGTCAACTAAGATCAAACGCCTGAAACTGATACTTGATGTTCCAGTCTACATTCGATATGGCGTACGAAGTGGGCGCTTCATTGAACATCCGCAACACGTTAAACCTGACCCCTCTCACCCTGTCCGCGAAGCTGGCTCGCACGGAGCTGTTCTTTCACATCCTGAACATCGAGCGGGAGATCTACTGGCAAATCGGCGCCACCACCTGCGCGGCGTACCCACTGGGCCAGGTCGACACTATAGACACGGAGACTGGGCTCATCAGCAAAGATTCTGCTTTGAACCTTGTAGTGTTTGGGGTGAGACGGAATTCTTGCTTGTAAGATTTGTGTTTGGTACTAATATAAGAAATGCAAGAAATGTTTGGTTGGCAAAGAAGTACAGTAAATGAGATTGAATAATTCTCCCGAGCATCTAGATTTTTTCCTTATGGATATATCATAAAAAAACTTATAAAACGTATTTGCATTTATATCTTTTTATGCCTGCTGTGTAGTTTATTCACAGACACTCAATACCTTATAGTATAGTTATGAACTATTCAAAGAGTTTATCATCGCTTCGTCTTCTGATTGCAGGAAAAAGATGAGCACTTGGAATTACTAGAAGGCATGCTCATCGATTTGCTCAAAACCAAGTGGAACACGTTCGTGAAGTTCCGTTTCTACCGTCAGTTCTTCTTGTTTTTCTGTTACTTCCTGATATCCCTCGTCTGCTTCACACTGCGCCCTGGAACGAGCGAGAGGGCACTGAATGCTACTGCTATCAACGCCACAATGGGGCCGAGTATCAACGATACCGATTTGGTGGTAGAAGTAGGTAAGAAGATAATTTTTCCCTTGTCAAACTGATATTATATTTTTTTGGTGCTGCTCATTTTATGACTTCTTTACGGTCCTCTCTAGGCAACCGAGGCACTCAAAGATATTACATCATAAACAGAGCGTGTTTTATTGATAGTGACATAGTAGAAGTTGGTAAGGGCTTTTTGATAAGGACTTTATTGCTGTTCTGTGTCAGGAAACATGTGTAGTAGATCAGATAATTAAAATTAGCTAAGATATAGTTGCCCAGGATGTAATTTTGTCGCCAGTTCCAATATGTTGCATCTCTCATTGTCACGTGTAAGCTGGTTCACAATTGAAGATGAGCGTGGTTAATTCGGAAACGTATTTGGTACTCGTCCTTGTCAATGCTTTATAGTGACAGTGTAAATGCAATGGAACAGATTACTGAATAGTCAGCTATGGCTTGTTATCCCACCTTTGTTATGGTGCTCTTTCAACATTTTTGTCATTTGCTCTTCTTGCCATGTTTTGTGTGTTCCGTCACGGTGGGTGGTGTTGTGCCTTAGAAATAAGACTCGTATACGTCATTCACGGATAGCCATTAAAAAGTTTACGCTCACGAGGTCACATTTCCAAGCTCGCATGAATCTTGTACAATGAACAATAAAAAAGATTTAACGGACTTGCGTGCGGTTGTGGCTTATTTTTGATGTACTTTACGAGTATTACGTTTAAAGTTCTCTTTTGAAGTAAATAAGTAATGGCTAGACTCGGACTTTGATTAATTTTTCAACAAAACAAAATAAGAAAAGTTTCAGGAAATAGTATTATAAAATATCTATCAGGACCACGAAGGTTCATCAGGTTAGAGAGTGCATTATGTATTTACAATATTCGCGTTATTACTACATATATAGGAGAAAGGGATAGGGTTTTAGACTGAAAAAGGCAATTTTTAAATATAATTTTCAATTATATAAGTATAATTTTAATTATTATTTTACTTATAATTATTAATATTGTTGTTACCCTAATCACGATTTAAGGGCTGAAGGGAATCACTTGAATTTCTACACCTTTTGTCTTCCTGTAGGTTATTCATTTGTTTGGCAAGAGTCCACGCAATTAAGTTACGGGTAGAAGCAAGTACAACAAAAATTCTGCTTAAAGTACATAATGCTATTCAAACGCAGAACGTAGAATTTTCAGCGTTTTGAAAATGTTTCTTTATGTACTAACTTTTTTTTTTAACGAGAGGAATGCATTACTCACCTTCACGCCGTTCGGGGGAAACGGCGTGGTGTGTGGGCCTCCCAGGGCCCTTCGTATAAAAGACCCCTCTCCGGCCAAGATGGAGCGGCCGGGGTATACCCACTAAACCCCTCGCCTACATCGCCTTCGGTGGTGACGCTAAAGGAATCCGGATCAATCTTTATGTACTACCTAGGAAATAAGTTTTGTGCTCTGTACAGATAACTGCACGATGCATTTGAACGGGTCCGACTTCGACCCGGGCGCCATAGAGCTGATCAACGGCAGCAAGCCCGATGGCCCACAATGCGGCAAATTTAAGAGCCACAGCAAGGATAAAGATAAACGTATGTATGATATAGGTGCTATGGTCTATGAACCAGGTAAAAATTTAGAAAAGCATTTCGGGTGCCAATTTGTATCATTTTAGGGATCAATTCTGTGCTGTACGTAGCAAGTATTCTATACGCCCGGTACAAGTTAATATAACTGCTCCTACACATGTCCCAAAACATAGTGCTTTTTGGCCGCCCATTTAGAGCGTATACCTTGAACCTGGGCACCGCCAGCATCGCCCTTATTACGGCATTGATACTTCTGAAAATTGTATCATGCAGCCGTCTGAACTTTGGCTAAGGAGAAAACCAGGGTAGTAGTCCTGACCACGAAATATTGCAGAGTATGTGTGCTGCGGTAATTTACTACAATCACAGATCATTATAAATGTAGATATGTACTATAATAGCGTACTCGATTTCTTATTGGATACTTCATGAACAGGTACATATCCTTAGTTGGGAGGTAGATGATTGTATTCTTAATATCTACACTAAGGTGAGTGAGTGTAAGGTGAACTAGTAGGAACTTATTATTCAATAAAACAGAAATATTGGTGTTGACTGAAATTTATATTTCAGCCACTGAACCACCGAAAGAAACTGATATGGAGGGTTGGTGGGACGACCTTACAGAAGAATGTCGACTGATGAACTTTGAGTCATGGCAAGCGAAGGTAGGAAAATAACTATGAATTTGTACTATGAGCTGACATTGAGAAGTAATACGTAAAGTTGTAAATGGTTTTTACAGTTCACAATTTATCAATAGTTTAGAATATTACGGGAATTAATCACAAACTTTTGTTTGTGATCATGGTTCTTGCCTAGCATGTCGTAAAAGGCGACTAATGGTATATCGGGTTGTGGGTATGTGATTGTGTAGGCGACAAGCTAGCCACTTGTCACTACTTTTACACAATTTTCCATCTAACCCACCCCAGTTTTTTTTTTGGCTGAATGTGGTTAAAGGGGACTGCTGCCCTTTTGACTCTGCCTACCCACCCCTTCGGGGATTACGGCGTGATGTTATGATGATGATGATGATGATGATCACAAACTTATGCATGTTGACTAGTTACGTTGACATATATGTATATAAGTAGGCATTTAACTTACAAAGTTTACAGATAGCTAGTGAACTGACGTATATGTACATGTACACAAGGTACAGTCTGACATTAGGATGGCCTAACGGTAAATAAACGGTTGAACCGAAATGAGTTATGTAAAATGTATAGAAAATGGCTCACGCATATCATAGCTGTGCAAATGTCATGAGTATTGACAAATGGAAAGGTGTAAAATATTTATTAGACGACCTCCACTTTGCGAATACACTGATTATTTAACCTATTGCCACAAATATTTAGTAAAATTAGGTGTTCAATTTCGAAAATACAAAATAGAACCAACATTAAATTTAAACCAAGAACGGTATAACCACTGGACGCAAAGCTTGCAGATATTGAAAGAGTGTTATATAGCCATTTGTCCCATCGCAGTACTATCGTGACCACAATATTTGACGTAGATCAACTATCTGATAGTCTAAAATGACTAGCGGATATGGTGTGGGAAAGACAGAAAGCGTGACGATGTATAGTTGAGTGATATATATAGGCAAGATAACAATAAAAATCTGTTCAGTCCGTCAGTTAGATTTAAAAAAATATTGAAATCGTATTTTTTTATTTACTTGTCAAACAAACATTGACGAAGTTACAATGCATTAAAGTTGCGCGTGACGTCACACTTTCGTAAAATTTTTACTAAATAGTGACGTCGCAAGCCCCCACTCCAAAACTTTGATGCCCTTTATCTTTGTAATTTTTTGTTAATTTGATAAAGCGAAAAATATGTGTCTAGTATTTTTGTATAATCTGACGGACTACTTAATAAGAATTATAAGATTTTCATGGAGTCATCATCCCTATTTTGTGTGTAAACATTCACATCTGCCCGTCATAAATTATAAAATGTCATCAACGCTCATAGTCGTTCCGCGTGCAAATGCCGCGTCTAGTGGTTAAGATTTTTTGATTAAAATTAAATTCGATAAAAGCTGGGCAATCATTATGCGAGATAGGCATCTATCACATTTATTTTAGTGACTATTTTATAACTCATCTGTGGCGTAACAGTAGGAGAGAATGTTTTTAATTAAGTAGGTGTACCTACTAAATGGCCTTTTAAAAATGCAAAACTTTTCTTACTAATTAAAATAATTTGTAACTTGTCCAAAACTAGTATAACACAATATTGTCAGCCTTACTATTATAAAGGTTGAAACAGCAACTGAGCTCTAAGATTTATTTACAAAATGTGACTTCTGTTTATTGAAACCTAAAATTTAACAAAAAACATGAACGCCGCCAATAATAATCTATTCACGGGATCAAGGCCTTCATTTGTAAAGAAGTTTATAAAACACTACCAGCGCCCAACGGTTTCACTTGTGTAGTTCCCGTTCCAATAAAATACGGGGACAAAATATCGCTGATAAAGTAGCTTTCCATTGGTGAAATAATTTTTCTAATCATCCAGTAGCTTCGGAGTTCATCCAATTCGAAAAAATAAACAAACAATCGAATCCCCCCTATTTATACTATTATTATGATTATAAAAATAGATTAACAGTGATTTATGAGGTACATATAAGATTGTTACTATCTAGGTAAGAAAATCGTCGCGGTCCTAAAAATTTTCCATTTAATTGGGCACTAAGTGGAGTATAAAATGATAAGGGAATTTATTCCGTCCATCTAACTCGTTATTGATTAGATACTCCGTGGTAACCGAATTGCGAAACTGTAGGTAGGCGGTGCTCAGCTTTAACTTCTCTATTGATACTCTGCCTCCTGACGTCACTAAACATTTATAAGTATCGGGAAACTAGCCGAGAACTCAATTATAATGGATCTACTTATAGATTCTCTGAGAAAGGGTTGCATGTAAATTTTTCATGAGGTGGAGTACTATTTTAGTTACACAATATTTTGACAATACGGAGGCGTACACAGCCAGCCATTTGTCTTTTCCACAAAAGGAAATAATATGCATGAAAAATATTTTAGTCATTTAATGCATTCATCGGAAAATAT
Organism: Glyphodes perspectalis; assembly: GCA_951394215.1. Classification (NCBI taxonomy): domain Eukaryota; kingdom Metazoa; phylum Arthropoda; class Insecta; order Lepidoptera; family Crambidae; genus Glyphodes; species Glyphodes perspectalis. The sequence goes on from OX596201.1 coordinate 6,136,490, forward strand.
ATAAAACTAAAATACTAAAAGTGAAAACAGAACCAAGATTTATCATAGGACCATCTCTCTCGCGAAAACGGTTTTTTCTATGCACGTTGTATGGTGCCCGTGTCATTTGACGTCACATGACACACCGGATCTCTCAGTCTTAACGAAAACTTGAACATTTATATCTTAGTCAATAACCAAAATAGAAATAAATAAAAAGTCATGCATATTTCCATATTAACATTTAACTAACCAAAATGTATTTTTTTACTCGGAAAACAATTGACACACGTGATTTGAAAATCTAATGTATTGAATCCAGAAATGAGCTGGATCTCGATGGAGGTTGCTATTCTGGACACAATCGAGAAAATAAGGTAATAAATTACAGAACAGAAAAAAAGCTAATATCTGTTCCGTGAAACTAAATAAAAATGAGGGAATTACTTAGGATTTGTTTTTGATAGGGCACAGTTTTTATTTGTAATATTAATAGTTCTATCATTACCATTATTTTTAATTCAATGGTGGAACTGATGAATGATGGTGATTGTAGGTGCGAATATCAGCGGAACTGTTGCTATGGTTGGGAGCTCTGGCGTACATCGGCGCTGCGCTGCGGGAAGCCCGGTTCCTCGGAATAAAGATGTTCATTGAGAATTTGAGCACAGTTCCCTCGAGGTAAACTTAAACTTATAAAGGTAAAAGCTTTATGTAGAACTCATGCAATACAATTAGGCTCGGAGGTAAAACCTATTATTATCTTTGGTGTGGGGTGGGTTTTACCACCGCGGTGGGACTCTAGCTCAGCTCATTAACATGCTTTATTAATTGTATATATTTTACTATTTCATATATAACTAGCTGCTCCCCGCGGTTTCACCCCCGTAGCTCTCGTTTTCGTGGGTATACGGGAATAAAATATAGCCTATGTTACTCGCTGATAAAGTATCTTTCCAGTGTGAAATAATTATCCAAATCGGTCCAGTAGTTTCGTAGCCTATTCAATACAAACAAACAATCAAATCTAACCTCTTTATAATATTAGTATAGATAGCATCTGCCCGCGGCTTTGCTCGCGTGATACATCGATACAACATCATAGCCTACGTGCTATTTGGGTGTATATATGAGCTATATTATTCTAAAGTTTCATTAAAATCTATTTAGTAGTTTTTGTGTGAAAGAGTCACAAACATAAACTAAATCCTGGATCATGGTCTAAGGCTCTAAGCGGACCCAACCAAGCACGGAATAAATCCCGGATGAAGATGCTTTTTATTAAAGAGTGAAATGATTCCAGAGTGATGTTCCTGTTCTCGTGCCTGCTGATGATCGCGCTGCCCACGCTGCGACTGTGGTGCGCCGACGAGGCGGAGGACCACCTCGCCGTCATCATCATGCTCACCACCGCGCCATACTTCTTGTTCTTCTGCCGGTATTGATGTGACTATCATGATTTACAATCCTAATGGACTTAAAAGGGATAGGCAGCAGTAGTAAGCCCTTTAAACAAATTTTAAACCAGAATTTTGAGGAAAGTAGTGCAAAGTTGCTAACTCGGCAACTACATTATTTTTAAGTCAAAAGCGCTCAATAAATTTTGGCACATTATTTTTAAGTCAAAAGCGCTCAATAAATGCTGAAATTTAGCGAGATCAAGAAGTTTTACTATTTATTACTTTTCATTACACTCAATGCCATTTACGAATGACATTAATGCTATTTGCAAAGTAATTAACAAATCGTATTTTTTTAAACAGCGGCTTCAAGACAGTCGGCCCCTTCGTGGTGATGATCTACCGCATGGTGATGGGTGACCTGCTCCGATTCGTCTGCATCTACCTAGTGTTTGTCATGGGCTTCTCCCAAGGTAATAATAATTCATAAGCATTCCAGATTAGCTCTGATTGAAAAAGGATTGTGTTGGGACGAGCTTAACGCGATCTTGATGGGGTCAGCAAGTAAGTGGGAATAAATGTTGAACAGGATAATCTTCTTGTGCTTCCTACTCAACATGTTATCTTTGGCAGGTTTTTCTGTGAAGTCCAATATTATGTAACGGTATTTTTTTGTAGAGCTACACAATTATACTCTCAATAAGATTTCTCTCAATAAGACTCTTAAAAGACGAATATCGATAATATGAAAAAGTCGGTAATGTGTGTCGGTGACAACAACATATACTTACATTGATCTGATTAATTCCAAAGCAAGTATTTTTATTTTATTTATTTAGGTAAATAAACAATGTTGAATACAAATATTGATAACAGATATAAATGAAATACATACAAGCACTAATTCAACACCAACATCATTTACCACAGCTTACTTAAATATATTAATTAAGATAAAAGCAAAATTTTTGAGTATGGTGTTAACCATTGCGAAAATATTTTTAGAATAGGAAAATGAAATGTCGTAACTTAACAACAAATATTCTTATAAGTAAGGTTAGTTTTATATTATTAGTTTTAATTTATTATGGCATGGTAATATAAGCACTTTTATTGTGGAATTTATAAATCAACTGCAACCCTACATCCGTACCCTGTACAAAAACCGGTTCGTATCTATCTATCTAATACTTACACCATAAGTCACAATTTAAGACATGCTTGGCTAGGAACGCAGTTGGCACATTATTCCTAGCAGGGAATGAATCTAGGGCCCTTCCGTTCGACGCAAAATTTCAACTAAGTATTGTGCCTACGCACGGGACGCAGATCTTTTTGGGCGAGTAATTGCATTTCATTAAGTGGACCCTCGGCTCATTTACATGTTTTATACATAAATTTATTAGAATACTCATTAATATTTAAATAATTGTAACTATTGGACTGACCTCTTAATTCAATCGTTTGATCAAATAAGAGATAAAGTTGTTTACATTCGATTGGCCAATTTTAACGAATTTGGTTTCTATTGATTTACTCCCAGCTAATTAATAAGGTTGTCACGTAATAGGTTTTATTTGAAAATAAATTCAAAGAGGTAAAAAGGACTATTCCTTGTACCTACTTATTTTTTTTTGTCCTGAAGATTTACAGTGAAACCATTTTTAATGGGTTTACAACGGACCTAAGAATTTTAACAGATTACAGAGGTTTTATTAAGACCTTTCCTAAATTGGGGGGTTGAAAATGTCAGTTGTTATATTAATTACAGGGTCACTATTACATACGCAATAATTCGTACTTTCGCAAACAAACCCGACTAAATAATATAATTATTTTACTATCTCGTCCCAATTAAATAGCGTGGTAAGGTAAGAAATCAAATCTCAATTGAACCGGTAAGTAAATCCGCAACAAACGTATATTAATGCAAAATTTCGGGCGTTTCTTCCCTGAAACAAAGGTTTCTGGTTCTGAAAATCGGTTCACTTTATTATGCTTCACATAAAAGCACTTACTTTTGCTTACATATGCAAATGCTAGTGTTTCATAGCCAATAACTATACCTAATGTGACTTTTAATTTGCAGCGTACTACGTGATATTCCTGTCGTTCGACAACCCTAACACGCCGGAGGGCGTCGACGACTCGGTGTCGAACCCCATGCCCTCCCCCATGGAGAGCATCATGGCCATGTTCCTCATGTCGCTCACCTCCTTCTCGGACTACTACGGCGCCTTCGAGCGCACAGACCACGAGATAGAGGCGAAGGTATCATTCAAATTGTTAGTCGGTTCATTTTCAGACAATAAAATATCCGAAAATAAACATCCTACAACATTACATACATATAATGATCAGACTCCGAGCTAAGTAACTTAAGCACTTGTGTTACGGATATTGGATTCAACAGTGATATTACAAAATATCTATATATAAATACGTGAAGCAAAAACTTTGTACTCCTTTTTGTGAGAATTACGCAGATGGACGAGTATGAGATTTGGCACAGTTAAAGTTTATATATGGAGAAGGAGTGCAGAAAGCTAATATTTCAATAAAATAAAAAAATAAAAAAACAACTAATAATGGTCGAATTTCGACCAGTGGGCGATCACTAATATACTTAAATATTAGATATTAACACCCAGACACAGAACATAGATATTTAAAAATAATATGCTAATTACTTCGTTCTTCGTTTGTATTTGGTTTTTCGGTTCTCTCTGCCTATCCCGCCAGGGAAGTGGCGTGAAGTTTAGTTAGTTAGTTAGAGTATGTAAGCGACGAGTTAGCCATTTGCTATTACCTACTTTTTCACAATAACTCAATCAAGACTTTACTGTTGGCTAAATGTAGTTTACGGACTGCTTTTTAAACTCTGCCCGCCCCTTCGGGCATTTAAAAAAAACCTAAACTAACTTCTCGCCATTTATTGCCCTAACGGAGTAGGCAGACAGAACCGAGCGCTACCATATAGCGTTCGGTCTTACTAATATGTAAGGTTGTGGTCAGTTTTTTTCTTTTTTTGCTATTACTATTTTTTAATTGCTATTACTATTGACTACTTGAGCAGGTTTACGGTGTAACAATTACTAACACAATATAATAATTGCTGTGACACCTATCAAGAGGTGAAATTGGAAAGTTTTGGAGACAAATTAACTACATTGATTGTAAAACATAAAGTACAAAGTTGATTTCTAATGTTAAACCCAGCCGCAGGTACAGTCAACACCTTTAATATCATAACATGAGATTGATTTTATCATAAACTTGTCGGAGAATAAAAAAAATTTGGTACTAATTGTACTAATGAACTAGAAGAAGATTTTGGTCATTTCCTTTTAACTATATTCATAAATAAGAACACAATAATTATATAATAAAGACACCTTAGAAAATTTTAAATTTGTGATTTAAAACTTTGAACTTTTAGTTAGATAGTTAGTTACTGTCTTAGTGCATGCATGTCGTCAAAGGCAGTTGCCTTTGACGACATGCATGCAATTGTTATTGGTTAATGATCGTATGGGTTTCTAGCTACATTTTGCATTTAAAACCAATTAGTTTTTCGTCGACATGAAGATTGAGAGAGATTTAATTATGCATTATTCTTTGGTCTAATCCTTCGGGCATTGCGGGCGTGGTATGTACGAGTATGTATGTAATTTTATATTATGTCGAAAAATCTATTTGTTCATGATTATCTCGGACTTGTGTCACAAAAGCCTGGTACGTGTATGAGTGCATCCGCATTTCCATGTGCCGCAATGTATACTGTGACACACTGCATTTCGTACTGACAACAGTCTGGAACTATACTTTCGCAATAAACATAACAGGGAATTTTCAATGGTGCCTAAAAAGAACAAATCTCCGCTGGATGGAGGTTTATGTAATATGTTTTCAAATAGTTATAAACACTGTTTGTGATATTATTTTTTAAGACATTTAGTGTTAAAAGAAGAGAAACTGATTGCATATATAAGCTTTGTCTTATAATAGATACGTATAGCAAACAAAATACCTGTTTGATAGAGTTTAACCAATAGAAGTATTTATATAAACAATGCAAGCCGCTGCTAAGCACCTTAAAATATGTCATATTGCCTTTTTTACATAGTTTCGTAATAATACGATATCAATGCAATACGATCCGATTCTCATTACTCTTACCTCATGAGTTAAAGTGAACAAGAAGGTAAACTTAGGCAATTGTTCTATGCGAATAAGAGTTAACAAATATAAGACCTAATTATCCTTATCTTTGAAGTGTAGGCAAAGTCCAAGGCGGAATAAGTTCCGTAAACCACATTTGGCCTAGGATAAAATTGAGATTGAGTAGTGAGTAGTTCTGCGGCAGTGTCATGTCGCAGAAGGAGAGCGCCGAGCGCCAGCGCGAGCTGGACGATCCCGCCCGACGTCGTAGGCGAGGCCGCCGTGGCGATGGTGTCTAGCCCGGCGGCGCCCTGCAGGGGGGGCTCCGAATACTCCTGAGGTATCCCTGCCTGTCGTAGGAGGCGACTAAAAGGGCCTTTGGGGTCGTGGGGGTTAGGGGAGGAGGTCCCCTAGCCCTCAATCGTCCCCGGAGAAGCCGACTGCAGGTGTTACACCCGGTCCGTCAGGATAGGGTACACAGCTGTCTATGTGGTCGTGAAACACCACCCTAGGTGTTCTGGGGGAGAATACCACTCCCTCGAGATGGGCCGCCAGGCGGCAGCGCGCGCTGCGTAGACTTTACGAGATGAATCCCGACAGTGGGGATCCCGTTGGTTTTGCGTTAGCGCCCGAAGAACGACAGCCTTGAGGTTTAGTCGGTAGGGTCTCCGGAGATTGCTACCGGTTTCGAGCCCGACTCACCCTTTTAGGTCCACCCAGGACTCTAACTGGATGGTGCGTAAGTAAGCATTCCTCAAGTAAAAAAAAAAAAAAAAAAGGATAAAATTGAGATGGGTTAGATGATTTTTTTTTTAAATGTTACAAGTGGCCAGCTCCCCACTTATAAATAATTATTAGTCCGTCACCCAATACTGGTGTATAGTCGCCAAATACGATGCGCTAGGCAAGGACCAAAGTTGGTTCATTATATTTGAGTCTCACACTCTGATCAGAATGTGGTCTGAACTGGGATTCATGAGAATATAATAGTTTCATGTAGGTCTGGAACACATAAAGGCACAATATGTAGAAACAGTATTCCATGTCTAGCATGTCGTATCTAAAAGGCTACGACATGCTAGACATGGAATACTGTTTCTGGTTAATGGTGTAACGCGTACAGAGATGTTAAACCCCAACTGTTGTCCGCAGCTCCTGTTCGTGATCTACATGATAATCGTGGCAATTCTCCTGGTGAACATGCTGATCGCCATGATGGGCAACACGTACCAGAAGATCGCGGAGACGCGAAACGAATGGCAGCGACAGTGGGCGCGCATCGTGCTAGTGGTGGAGCGGGGTGTGCCGCCCGCGCAGCGGCTGAAGAACCTGCAGACATACAGCCAGCCTATGGCCAACGGGAAGCGCGCGCTGGTGCTGAGGATCAACCAGAAGGTAAGTTAACGTGTGTAATGACGACATCACCAGATGACGCTCATTAGCATCAGGCTCATTCAAACCTACTATAATCACGTTCTCTCTGACAAAAAAAGGGATAAACCTAGTAACAAATAAAATCTCTTTTTTTCTTTATAAGAAAGCAATGCCTTGGATAGCACTGTTTTGGGTATGTGGACCAATCCGATTTATTAGTAATTTATCATAAATATCATAATAACATCTACGTTTTAGGACGAAGATAAAGAAGAAATGAAGGAAATTCTAGAAATGAAGAGAACCCACGAGAAGATAGTGGCTAAAAGAAAGCAGAGGGAGGAAGAGTTGAAGGGGATGAAAGGGCGCCTCCCGCCGCCGCCGCCCGCGCGGGACTACCCCATCAGGAAGTGAAACAAAAGCAATGGTGAAAAATAAAATCTGTTATTGATTTGTGTTGTTATTGAACTAATTGCATTTTTATTTTTGTTGTTCATAATACATAGGTTTTTGATCAGTAATATTTATCCTTGGATTAACAAAATGTGTTGTTTATTGTAGAACCCTTTGTTTTTTAAACTTATTCGTATATTCCTAACAATCTAAATGTCATCAATAACTTTTCTTTTATAGGAAAGTAAGTAAAGTTATATAAAACAAACACGCAAAATTTTTTTTTAAAGCACTAAAGGAAGATTTTGTTCATTTTCTTTTTAACTATACTCATAAAGAGCATAATAATTATATAATAACACCAGACACCTCAGGAAATTTTAAATTTGTGACATAAAACATTATGCTAAATCAATGCAAATCGTTATCTAAATCCATTAAACATCCATTTATATCTTTACATGTCACAAGGCTATCCAAGATATTACTGCAATAAAACTATTTGATATTTATTTCTTTAACAGCTGTTTATTATTTACGATCCCCTTATCACAATCCTAAAAGCAAAACTCTCACAGTTATGCCATAGATAGTCAATATAATATTTTAGTTAACATTACTCAACTGTCAAGACCGAACAAAGAGCAATATTAACATTTTATTTTTTATGGTTATCTAATGTTAAATTGTACACCTGACACAGTTAGGACGTATTAAAAAAGGAGTGCGGTTTAAATGTATGTTGTAATATAGAAATTATCTGCACTCTGTATTGTCGCGGGCTGTAGACACAAGTTAAGGTGCAAATTGTGTCCACGCCATAACGTCGTCCGCTGGTTTCTCTCTTACCTCACTGTTTACCTCCGACCTCTATCTGGGCTACCCGCTTGCCTGCCTTGCCTAAACATAGGGTTGCCATCTCTAAAATTTGGCAACCAGGACAAGACGCGTGACCCCGGATTTTAGAGCCCAGAACCTGGACATGTCAACTGGATTTTTTTAAACAGTCAGTGTAATAAAAAACAGTTGAAAATTATGGTGAATTTAGCGAGTCGGTTCGTCGGTTGATCTCGGCGTGCGGGCACAGTGCATGTGTCGCTGGCGGCCCAAGACTTTAATTTTTTAAACCCAGACCACAAATGAAGCCCCGCCCGGACGCTCCCCGGATGCCCTCTAATCTCTAGGAACCCGGACGGATGGCAACCCTACCTAAACACAACGTATTGGCTACCTCACATATTTGCTCAACAAACATTTGCCTACTAGAGTCTTAATTTCTTTCATCAGATCCGCTGCTCTTACCAAATTGTAGTTGACAAATCTTCAAACGGGTTTTCGAAGTTATCATGGTTTTGAGGGTCATTGCTTCGTGTATTTTGGTCCGTGCTAATTCTGAGGCAACCGCCATTGATCAAATAGTGAATGACTTTGATGGGTGCGATATAGTTGCACTTACGTCAACTACTACACAAGTGCAGCTCTTGAATGTCAAATAGAAGATCATACATACTTAGCCGAAGTGTTTGTTTGTATTAGGTAATATATGAGATCTCCTCACTTCTTATACCTAATTATTTATTACGTTAATGATCTATATATCTTTCTGCCTTATGTTAAACGGTCATATAATACACTAATATAATTCTAGGTATTCGAAAATCAACATAGTTATTATATTACTAGCTGTGCCAGCGTGGTCACCCGCGTTTATGGTTAATATTATAAAGACTATTTCCGTCATACATGATTTCTATGTAACTTTAACCATTAAGGCTGCACACGCGACGGAAGCTTAAAAAATGGAGTAACTTCTCCCGTTTTCCCAACATTTCCCTTCACTACTCTGCTCCTATTGATTGTAGCGTGATGAAAAGTATACTATAACCTGCCCAGGAGTATGAAGAATAATTATACCAAGTTTTGTTAAAATCCGTCGAGTAGTTTTTGTTTCTATAAGGAACATACAGACAGACAGACAGACAAAAAATTTACTGATTGCATTTTTGGCATCAGTATCGATCACTAATCACCCCCTGATAGTTATTTTGAAAATATATTTCATGTACAGAATTGACCTCTCTACAGATTTATTATAAGTATAGATTAGGGATGGTGTACTTAATTATAATAATATATTAATATATTAATAATAGTAGTAATTTAAATTATTGGGTATTTTGAATATAGGAAATAGAATACCTAATAAAATGAAAACCAAAAGAACTATCCGTAAATATACACATTACACCATCCATACAAGGATCTACGAGAATTATTTCTGAAAAATGTAATAAATAGTAAAATAAATAATAAATATCACATACATTGATCCGATTCCGAGGTAAGTAGCTCAAGCACTTGTGTTACGGATATCAGAATCAACAGTGGTATTACAAATATATACTTAAGTATTGGATATTAACACCCAGACACAGAACAAACACAAGTACCTATTCATCATACGATTATTTGTCCTGGGTGGGGATTGAACCCACAACTCTTGGCACATGGGGCAGGGTCACTACCGAATGCGCCATCGAGCTTGTCTCGAATCGAATTTAATGACAGGAAAAACCTATTTACCGATAAAAATTTGAGGAACCTATGTTACCGCTCATTTCATTCTTACAAGCTAAGCAAAAACGACAAGAGTTTACTAACTCATAGCTAGAAAATCGTTAGTAAAAGATTTGATTGCAAGAAGTAAGTACAAAGTGGCAGGACATTGCACTCTTAAGGCGGTCGCCTACGCCCTGGGCTACTAAAATTACACGCTCTCTCACTCTAGATAATGCCTTCCATGCCTCCCCCGCTGCAAACTAATAGAATTAGTTGTTTGTTAATAAATGTGATTTCTTTATAAAAATAAATACACACATCAAGCCCATGATTTTTAATATGCGACCAGAGGTTAAAGAATCGCATTATGTTTTGCGGAACATAGATTGACTTATTAAAAACAGGCCGCTGATTTCTAAAGTTTAAACTAGTTTGGTGTTTCATTATCGTTATCTAATAAGCTCGGATTCATATGGGTCCTATGGCCCACATAATCGACCTTTGACGTTTTAAGATACAAAGTTGTGCTTGGCTGGTATTTTAATAATATTAATTAGGTTCTTTTTATTTGTGTCAATGGGCATTATTCAAAGTCGTTATTCTCAAATTAACTTATTTAATTCCATTTATATAATATATTTTTAGTCAGTTAATGGGTATGGTTAGAATTAGGACCAGGAATTAAATTTGAAATTAAATTAACATATAGCCATATCCCGCAGATTGTGTTATTTAAGTATTTCAGATTATTTATAGGTATTCTATATATTTTTACACACCCAAATGAATTTATACATATTATATACTTTCCGCTTGAATCACTTTATCTATTGGTGAAAACTGCATCAACGTTTAAGCGAACAGACAGAAGCGGCAACTTTGTTTTATACTTACTTACTAACTAAATAAACCGTGGAGTTTGTATGAAAAGGATCATGAATGTTGAAGAGGCGAGTGAGGTGTGTAAGGATCTTGCCATATGGCGTTCGGTTCTCTCTGCCTACCCCGCTAGGGAAGTGGAGTGAAGTTTAGTTTAATACTATCAAAAGATAACTTAACTGACAACATTTATTTATCTACCTTATTCTCATTTTCCTCTTAATATTGCACTCGTGCGAAAGCGTGTTTGTATTACAACAAAAGTGTGTGTTTAAAGTATTGCGAACTATTGCCAGCTAATGCTCTAACGAAATCTCGTACAGAATACTAATGAGTTTCACTTAGAGACATTAAATTTTTAAACTTAATGAGTAAGTAATGCTATATTTAAGCGCGTCATAGCTACGGCATAATTGATCTCGTCATCCCATTCCTAAAGTTTCTATTGTCTATTAGCGGCGCGGATAAGTCGCCAACCTTTTCAGATTCGGTTTAGGACTACGCGTGCGTGAGTTATACTTCGCAATTAGCACTCTGAAAGGAGCCAATGAGCCACATACAAAACATATTGCAGGCGATGTCTCGCTCTTTATGGCATGAAGCGGTTGGCTAATTTAGCTGCACTGTTTGAGTCTGCGAAAATCCGAAATGAACCGATGTCTTAATGGCAGCTTGGAGCGTCTATTTAAACTACATACATTGAAATTTGTAAATATTGAGTAAAGATTTTATTGGATTTCAGAACATAAATGCTAAATCATGCTTAGTATGTGTTAATTGTGAATTTATTACATTCTTAACCCGGGAACTTCCATGTGTAAAACGATTAAGGTATAAAAATATAATAATCGAAGTGGCGTAAAGTTTAGATAGTTAGTTAGATAGTTACTTATAATTTAGGAAAGCAAAATTAGAAAAAAATTAGGTATAGCCCTATTTGTGACGAAGGTGTGTAAATACCTAAATATAAAAGTCTAAGTATGATCATCGCTTTCAATACTTTAAATTGCTTATTACTTAGAATGTTTTCTTATTACCTGATATACCTACAAACATTTGTAAATTGTTAGGCATGTTAAGTATGCCTTTGCACGATAACATTTGACCGACATAGGCACGCAATTTGTACGCATCATCACATAACAGTGAAAGAAATAACAATGGCAACGCTTCACCAACATTGTAATTGTTCTCCCTTGACAACCTTTTATAATGACACACTTATACTAATATTTCTAAGTGATGCATTTGAGCAATCGCAAGAATCACAAGAACAGTATCACCGCAGAAGATCCGAAGATGGTAGGTGGGCTGCGTAGTGGTGGCGGGTATAAAACTAAACACCACTTGCGGTCCTCACACATTGCCTCACTCGAGCAGCCATGAGGACTGCGGTGAGTATCGCACGGACACGCACGCGTCGAAAGTGAAATTGTGTACCCATACTCCTAAAGTCAACGGAGACCAGTCTTTGTTGATAGATTCGCTAAAGTTTCCCATAGAATAAATTGTTTACTCTAAAGTAGCACCCAAGATTTCTTTCCGATATCGTTTACATACGGATTCGTTTAGCATACTGTCTGATATCTAAACAATCAAGATTTGCATATTTCCATTCAAATAAATTTGCATAGAAATGACACGTGCTAGTTTTTATTGAGCCTGGTTTAAGTGTGAGTGAATATGTGTTTCAGGTAATGTTGGTGTCGTTGATAGCTGCGGCGGTAGCGGAGGCGCCGTACCACCTACAGCGGCCGGGGCCCCACGCACCCTCCTTCAACTTCCAGCCGGGGCAGCCCCTGCGCCCTCTCCCGCAACCTGCACCTCAGCCCAACTTCGCGTCAAACTCGGGCTACCACTACCAGCAGCCGAGCATTCAGCCTGCGTTCATTGCACCCCAGCCACTGCCTCAGTTCCGTCCCCAGCCTGCACCTCAACCACAGCCCCTCTATCCTCAACCGCAGCCGTACTATCCTCAACAGCAACCGCACTACTACCCTCAGCCTGCTCCTCAACCAGCACCCCTACCTAACTTCGCCCAGAACTCCGGATACCACTACCAGCAACCTAGCATTCAGCCAGCCTTCGTTCAACCCCAGCCTGTCCAAATCTACAACCCCGCTCCTCAGCCTCAGCCTCTCCCAGCCCTGATACCTAGCACCTCATATGGCGTGCCCCAACCCCAAATAGCACCACGACCTCTTCCTCAACCCGCACCAATTCCCAACTATATTCAGCCCCAACCTGCCCCTGCTCCAGCCCCTGCACCAGCCCAAATATACTACCCGCAGCAGCAGCAGATCTCCCAACAAGGCTATTCCTACTCCCAACCCGCTCCACAGCTGCCTCTTCAATCAGCTTTCGCCAATAGCGGCAGTTCATCGGGCGTCTCGAGCTACCAAGCCGACTCTGCTCAATACAGCGGATCGCACGCCCAAATTCATGGTGAAGCTTTAGACTCGGTTGTGGTCAACAAAGTGCAAAATATCATTAAGGAGAGTGAGCACTCGTCAGCGAGAGACGCCGGGTATCTGTCTCTAGTGTCTGGGGTGTCATTGGAGAGTGCCAGACCGAGCGTGGAGATCTCGTCGTTCGTCCAGACTGCCCCATTGTCAGGCGGCGGTGGCTCCTTCTCTGTATCTCAAGGATCTGGGTCTGCATCTGGATCTGGACATTCAACAGCAATCTCTGCGCCCTCATCGGACTATGGTCTGCCCAGCATCACGGCTAATAGTCAATCAAGCCAATCAAGTCAAAGCAGTTCTAGCAGCATTGGGTTCTTACCTAATACCAAACCTGCCTCCGTTTATGGGCCACCTAACTAATAGTGCAATGTGATTTTCTATAAATATGTAAATAAATATTTTGTAAGAATTATGTAAATAAATTATACAAAATCTTTGTTCTGTGCTCATTTACAAAAATAATGCAAATACAGACAAATGTGTTTGCGTAAAATAAAATATATTTTTTTAAATTCAGTATATTTTATTTAAATTCCAATCAGATCATTACATTGTTAATTGTGAGATAGGTCATCATTCAATTTATCAGCACAAATAATTTTCATGAAAAGCGGATAACCATCTCCCTCCTGCAATAAAAATGTATGGTTCATTTATCTGATAAAATATTAAATCTTTCTTTGATAATATTATTATTGATAAAATTACCATTTTTAATTGGCTTTATCATGCTTTATTTGTTTGATTGTACATACTGTGTTTCTACAGTTGACAATATTAGTTTATTAATAAATTGCTTTAATTTTGTATATGATATGTATCTGAAAGACCTACCAACCACCAAATTTCGATGTCAAAATATGTTAAAGTAATAGCAAAGAAAATAGTTAACCGTACGTTAGTAATAGTGTTTAGAGCATAGGTTCCCAACAGCGGCGGTACCGCCCTCTAGCGATAGCGGGCCTAAAAGGCAATTGTGACAGAGAAGGTTGCGGCGTACTATCTAATTTGAAATTTAAAATAATAAAATACTTTACTTTTAAGAACAAACATCGTATCTAGCCGTCTAAGATATTTATCCCTTGCCACGACCACGACTTTCACGATTACAGAAAAATAATTCATTAATTTGTCATTAGTAATAGATAATATTAAACAGACATATTACATTGGTATATTATATAAAAGGGGGCGTTTTGTGTTTTTTGCTTAAAAAGGAGGCGGAAATCCAAAAAAGGTTTGGGGCCTATAGTTTAGACTTAGAGTCATTACATTTGGCATTGTGCGTATGCAAGTAACAATGTTGTTATAATGATTGAAGAGCTCAGAGCCATCACTTAGCGGTTTCAATTAATAAGGAACTACTTAAAATGCAAGAAAGCGTTGCGATTTAAGATAGAGAAAGAATTTATTAGCTAAGCCAAGATTTAACGTCAGAATAAAGATATCAGTGATGGTGAAAAGTCAGCACTGTTAATCAACATATAAACGACCTGTCAGGCTGGTGTGTGGTAAGGTTTTCTTAATTAGTAGGGTCGATTGACGTTTCGGAAGCTATGAAATGCCCAGTGCGGTGGCAAAACTCTCAAAAATTAAGATTTTATATATTTCTCAAGTAAATTAAACGGTATTAGGAGATTATTATTGTAATGCGTACTTTTACACTTTTGTATTTTATATAGGGCTCACGGGTTTAAATGTTTTTAGAATGTTAAAAATGGTTGAGTGGCCCCACGATTTGATGCCCTGGACATAGACTAGGGGCCCCGACATGGTTAATCCGACCTTAATCAGGTAACTTTCTTATCAATCAATCAACAGACTTAATGGATGCTTGATTGATTATCAATCAATCATCAATCAATCAACAGACTTAATAGATGCTTGATTGATTGATTCCGATTATAGTAGGTACAATTTAATTTTTGGCTAAATGTGTTTTTTTTAGGAACTTTTTGATCTCACATCATCTTGCATCTCTTTAGGGCTGATTAATGTATTCTAATTTATTATAAATCTTTCATACTTATTATATTAATAACCAGTGCTCATTTTATACTTACAAGGCAAATCGAATGATCTGACGTCTGTGCGGCATCTGTATCGATTCTTGAATAAACACCATCTCTTTGAATAACAGTCTCTCTTATTATAAGAGCCGGTCGGTTCACATTGACGGGGTTATTTGAACAAGGGCATGCTATCATGGAGGATACAAGCACTGCATCTTTGACCTAAAAAGAAAAAAGGTTAATGCGACTTTTGTGTGAATTTAACGAGCGCTTCAAATCTGGGTTTGGAGGTTTATTTTTTCTTAGTGGTGCAGGAAAGTATAGCAAAGAAACCAGAATTATAATTGGTTTAATTGTAACTATAGAGCTAATCTCAGTCTAACAAGTCAGAAGCTAACACTATTAAAACATGATTAAGTAGATATTATTAATCATCATCTTCCTAGCGTTATGTCCCGTGCTTAGACGGGGTCCGCTTAGATCATGACCCAGGATTTAGCGAGTCTGGTAATTACATTGAAGCGACTGCCAATCTGACCTTCGTAACCCTAAGATAAGGGAACCAGACAATTTTTGGATCATGGTTAGATATTATTAATACCTACCGTATTACCATACCAATATTATATATTAGGTATGTATTATTATTATTGTTCCTCGGCACAATCACGGGACAAGCCCGGGCCTTTAAGGACATGAGTCCAACATGAAGAGGCCTTTTGAGAATTTAATCTAAATGTGTGATGGAGCACTAAACATGAGATTGAGATTGTCGATAGTATCGGCACTTGCCGTTACTATTGGCAGACTATTATATTGATGATGATCGATTAAAAGTGTAGGCACTACCGGTATATGGAACAGTTCCAGTAACAGTTAACAGATGAAAAGAGATAGTAAAAAGGTTACTGAAATCATCGATATATAACGCTTTTCTTATGAATTACACTTTAAGTTGCTTTAATAAAAGAAGAAGATACCTGATGATTAAAAGTTTCTGAACTCAAAACGAGGTCATCGTCGTCCATAGTGCAGTAACATTCCACGCTCTTGTTGTCCCGCCTGTATTGGTTCTGGGCGTCTCTCTTCTCAACTAATCTGCTAGATGACGTCATTTCAGATACGAATTTTTCATGGGCATTGTATTTTTTCGACATACTGATGGATCTAAGTTCTGTTTCATCCTCGCGCACCTTGAAAAAATAAACACATCAATAATAATATGACCTATACAGGAGTCTATACCCAATTGCCTTTCAGGACATGTTAAGCAAGGAACAGAGCTGATATTTTATGTTCGTGTGCCGATAATACGGGGCCACATATGAAAAGATCAAAAGTTTCTAAAAATCACAAAGCAGCGCCACCTGTGTATTAAGTAGCTAAAAGGTTGAATACCAATTAAGTCCAAAAAAATTTGGCAAGCCGTTTAGGAGGAGAAAATTATGGTAAAGAAATTTAATGTACCAATTATTTTACCGTTTATAAATGGTACAACAACAGTACTATAATTTAGACAAAGAGCATTTTTTTTCAGAGTATTTTCTTAAATTATTATAAAGATTGTTGTCACTTAATAATAAAGAAAGCAAAAATCTTCCAATTGTGGCCGACTGTACAGTTACATAATAGGTTGTAAAATTTTGTAGGCATTCGGTAGGTAAATATTATGTAAAAAAGACAGTTCGTTACTCTCTAATGTTTCGCCATGTAGACACAAGTAACCCATGAGAGAATATATCAGAAAACAGATTTATGTAAATACGATTTGGTAGTTATGTATATAGAAATCAATCATAAATTAAATACTTTTGAAACTGTCAGTAAAGTTAATATTAAGATTTTATAACAAAGGAGAAATTATTAGATATATGACGACGTGTCATAGTAATTTGCTTTCCTTGACGGTTATCTTTTTATTAGTTTTTTATTTAAATTAACAATTTTAATATATTCATCGCTTATTTATTTTGAAACAAGGTATGCCTATAATACAATATATTACCGATCATTAAGATTATTATTAATAAGAATAGGAATAGAAGAAATGTAAATGAGCATTGTCACTTATCATTAAAACAGGTGGCTATATTTTTGAACCAAAAAGTGATAATAATGTGCCTACATCATTATCACTTTTTGGTTGTAGTAGGTAGGGTAGTTCAAATCTATCAAAATATTTAAATGGTACTTAATTTAAAAAATCTGGTATTATTGGACACATGTATTTTCACATCATACCTGATTTTTTTGGACGAACACATTTTGTTGCGATTGAACTGATAAATATGACGTTAGTCAAGTTCTAAAAGAGCAGAAGCAACATTTTGGGTGTTAAGTATATGAATATGACACCATTCCATGAAGAAAATTACCGCCGCGCTTTCATAGAACAATGAGAAAAGCAATAGTACCTATACTGGCACAAATTTCTAAAAATTTTTCAAGGTGTTGAAGTCCTCTGATGTAGATAATTATAAAATATGATTTTACAAAACTACTATGCTTTCCTCTAAGCAGAAATTATGGACTGAGGCCCTTTATGAAGTTCACTTCAAAAACGTGAAGCAAAAACTTCAATTAATACGTGAAGCAAAAACTTTGTACGCATTTTTATGAAAATTACGCAGACGGACGAGTATGAGATTTGGCACAGTTAAAGTTTATATGGAGAAGGAGTGCAGAAAGCTAATATTTCAATAAATAATAAAAATAAAATAATACTGGTCGAATTCGACCAGTGGGCGATCACTAGTAAACTATTAATGTACCTACATAGATAAAGATAATTAATAGATGAGATAGATCTAGAAAAATACAGAAGACTCTTATAGATTATATCAGAGAGATGTATTACAAAGGAAAATGACAACGAACCTGTGACGTACCCACAGAATATTTCATAGTGGATGCCCCCGCCTGAGCGCAGTTTGGACAATAGGCGTTTAGCGGCATCGAGTAGTCAGCCCGTGGCTTTCTGTTCAAGTCACATTCGCACTGAGTCTGTGCATTGAGGGTCACCATGCGCTTTTCCGGACACTGACACGACACATATTTCACAGACTTTGTTGAGCTCTTAGACTTCATAGCTTTCGGTTGGGCATATTCTACCGTTTTCGTCTCGGTTTTTAAAGAGTTCGATGTTGTCTTTGAACGATTGCTGCCCTCAATCTTGATGATCTCGATTGGCACAGAGTTGCTCTTCTCGTGAACGGTTCTTTCAGAGCTGTGTGCTCTCATCTTTACTATGGTTCTCTTTGAGGCTTGCATCTCAGACGGAATTCTTAAATGTAAAAATAAATGCGTAACTAACTTTATCTTTTATTTTTATAATCAGACAAAATAGAACGAAAAAGGTATGTGTACTTTTTGGAACAGGAAAAGAATTTTCATGAATTAATTTTAATATGTTATTTTTTTTCACTATACAATATCACTAAGTGCCAAATTGTTTATTTCTAAATAGGGAGAAGATTTGTTCAACTTTGTTTTGTTAAAGTCAATTTCTTACTGATTGCAACATTCAGATGCGGCACGGCTCAGTTCCTTCGGCTTTAGGATGTATTCGAAACTGTGGTCACATCTACAAATACATTACCACGTCAAATTATGATAAACTTATCACTACGAAAGTAACTATCTACTGTAGATAGTTATGAATTAATACTTGAGAGTGTGTAAAATTAAAGATACTAATATCACATATATTGATCTGGTTACAAAGTAAGTAGCTAAAGCAGTGTTATGGATATGATAATCAACGTATGTACTATAATCACCAGACCCGAAACAAACACTTATCTTATCTACAAGTATTGGTGCAGGAATCGAATCCGCAACAGACGTGGATTCTGTAACTTGCAGCCCTTGGTGTCGTGGCCAAGGTCTTGTACCACTAGATCAAGCCGCCCACGTTATTTAGATAGTAAAGTAAAGTATTCGATCATTTGTATTGCCGAGGTACAGTTATTCAATGCTTACTTGTCAGGCGTGTCTCCACACTCTTTGATAAATGATGTTTGACGCCGCCTCTTCCTGAAAGGGCTATCAAAAAAACGTCAAAGATATATTTATCATACGTACACATACGAATCCCTACAGCAGTTTTAGGATAGGTCGATATAGATTATATGGTATGGTATGGATACCATATATAGAAAACAAATAAACATAGCATCACGCCCGCAAGAATATCTCGTTTTCTCTGTATCCAATCGTATTTCCATATACCTACTACAAATATTGTGGAGATTATTCTATAAGATAAGTAGTTATGTGCATGTATCGTGCCATATGGCGTTCGGTTCTCTCTGCCTACCCCGCTAGGGAAGTGGCGTGAAGTTTAGTTACATACATACATAACATCACGCCCATAATCCCCGAAGGGCTAGGCAGAGTCAAAGGGACAGCTGGCCCCTTTAACCACATTCAGCCAAAAAAAAACGGGTTAGATGGAAAATTGTGAAAAAGACGTGACAAGTGGCTAGTATGTCCCCTACACAACCACATACCCAAAACCCGATGTGCCATTAGTCGCCTTTTACGACATGCTAGGAGAGAAAAACAGTTGGCAAATTATTTTTAAGTCCCAGACCAACACGGGAAGTTTAGTTAGTTATAGTTACATTTTATTGGCATCCTGTTCTACCCGCGATGCGCGCGGCTGCCTCTGAAAGTCGTCTTGTTCGGCGAGCCTCTCCAGCATGAACTCGTCGTACTTCTTGTCGAGCCACATGGCGAACCCGGTCAGGTCTGTCCGATCGCTGGGCAGCTCGCGACTTTGGGGCGGGTAGTGATCCTGACAACATAGATGTTGATACACATTCATACCGTTATGCCCGCAATATTCGAATGGGTAGAGAGAGTCACTTTAGCTAAAAATAAAACTGGTTTGGGTTAGTTGGAAAATTATAGCATGATATGTGGCCAGCTCACCCATACAATAATACCTGATACACCACTTTCACCTACTATAAGCGCGACCCGAGACAAGTGTCAAGTATTATCATCAACATTTTTTTTTGCCCTCGTGCTGGAATCTAACCCAAGCTCTTAGTATCTGAGCCGGTGCACCAATATAACTGTCAAATACATATAAATGTAAGGAATACTTGCTGGTGTTCAAATTTTAAATTCATGTTCAAAATCTCTTTATTCATATAGGCTTCAAAAAAGCACTTATAAATAGTCAATTTAAACAGAAAAAAAAGTATTACCACCGGTTCGGAAGGTAGACTCTATCGAGAAAAAACCGGCAAGAAACTCGATAGTTACTGTATTAAATGCCAAAATTTACAATTTCGTACTTAATAATCTACACTTACTAAGTAACAACACTGTAGGTGAACACTTCATTATAAAGTTAAACATATATCTTATATTTAGGAAGTCTTCAATCTTATAGTAGCCCCATTTAAACGGTTTAACGTTGTCACACGTTTGTAAGACTATTTACTAAATACACTTCAAAATGATTTACCTGAGTATACCATCGGAATGCTTTCACAAAGCAATTAGGATTGTCCTTTCTTGAGTCTCTGCTTCGCTGCCGAAAGTTAGGTGTAGGCTACAAAATCGTAGAGAGAATTAAATTAAATTAACGCAATTTAGGTACGTACAGCATAGCACAAATATTCTTCAAAAGCTAAGTTGGAGAAGCAACATGTTACGAAACAAACACACGCATTCAATGACTTGGCAACAACGATAGTCCTTCGAAAAGAAAACACAAGTATGAGTTGATCTTGACCCGAAACCTTTGTATTTAAGAACGCTATTTACCTACGTATGTTAGATACATGCGTAAATTCTTAATAATTTCTCCTAAACATATAAATAAGTATCAAGACAACATCTCATACAATGATCTGATTTCGTGTTGAACATAGTTTATGCACAAACGTACATACTCTTCAGAAATGTACCTATTATATGCAAAAGAACATGTCTCTTACCCGTATTGCACGTAATTGAAAATGCGTATCTGGTACATAGACTAATTATAAAAAAAGGACTCCGAGCTGTCATACTGCGCAGAGGTACCCAAACTGTTTTCTCACAGACCACTTTACAAAATTTTATGGTCCCGGTGGACCCTCAGAAAAATGTGAAGATTAAATCTATCTATAGAAATTTGCGTTGTGCGGCTGATTTCATACATTTTTCGAAAAAAAAAATTGAACAGTTTTCGAAAAAAAAAGAGAATTGATCAGTTAATTGAATAAAGAATTGTTCTGTGAGTGGACGTCAAAAATATAAAGTTGGCCAGAGAGGATCAGATATTATCTGTCTAGATTCATAGGTTAAGTCAAGCCAACATTTTAGTTCTTCACCATTGAAACCAGATGAATTTTCGTGGACCCCCGCAAACGAATTGTGAACTCTCTCGTGGACCCCTAGGGGGCTATCGGGACCACTTTGGGAATCAATGTACTACAGCATGAAGCCACCCTTATGTATGTGTGAGTGAGATTCATATGGATACCAGATAATCGTAAATCTGTCATTTAGAGCGCATATGTCAATGTGTGATGTAAGTTGCGTGTCAAGTTGGAGCTCCGCAGGTGCCTCAACGTCTAGTTAGTGGCGCGGAGTCCTATTTCTTTACTAGTCCGTGATTTTTTTATTATCTCGCTTATGAAGGAAGAAATTGAGATGAGATAAACATAAAAAAGAAAAGCTGGTACTCACAACTTGTGCGTAGTAAATGAAAGGGTGTCCCAAATTCTGGTAGTATGGCGCCCTGGTCCTGAAGCTGGGGCTCCGGAAAGCGGATGTGTAGTTGAAGCATTCACTGCACATGCACTCGCTGGATGACGTCGAAGACATCGGGGTGGACTCTTGGATTTGGTGACGTTGAAGTGTAATTTAAAACGAACTAACTTGACATCATTTCAGTAAAATGGTGATTGATGGTGACAGATGACCGAGAATAGACAAAATATTTTTTAATTTGGAAAAATTCTGATAAAAACATATATACGGTCGAATTGAGAACCTCCTCTTTTTTGCAGTCGATTGAAAAGTTATTTAGACTTTCTGGTTTTAATTACAGAAAAACACCATAGATGATACATACAATAGTCCAAGGTTGCAGCCCCTCCAGATAAAACCTACAATTATATTACAAGCTATTTTCTGATGAAACGTGTTGTATAATATTTATTTTTAATTAGCTACCTTGGGTAGTGTATCATAACTGTACAGTTTTCCTTTTAACGTATCGAGATGAGACGAAATCTATGGTGTGGTGGTACTTAATATCGATTTTATCATTAGGTTTTCAATAGCACAACGTAGCCTCAGTGATTATATGTCAAAAACTATTAACACCACATCAAATTATCAAATATGATAATTTCCTATTTATCATTACTTAGTTATTTGTTCGTAATAACTCTATCCTATACCAGTAATTGGCTTCCACATTTTAAACTGTCCAATGATATTAATAAACGTAAGGTTTGCTTAGTACTTAACCCTAGTTCGTCCGTTCTGTCGTACCTTATTTAGTTATGTGTTGTCAAACATTGATTTTATTTCCTAAATTCACGGTTAGTCCCATTCCAGTTTTATTTTTGACTGAACGAGGTTAAAAGGGCTAACTGTCCCTTTGACTCTGCCTACCCCTTCGGGAATTACGGGCGTGATGTTAGAAATGAATGGATATCCACGGTTTTAAACTCTTCTTCCTATCGTGATATTCTGTTCTCCATCTGGGACCGCTTGCACCGTGATACTAGATTTAGGTTATTATATCTCAATTTCATACGCAAGAAAACCAGATAAATTGGGTCATGGTTGCAGTGGACCCACGCTACGTGGGTCCCTGTCGCCCGGGATGGGTTTTAATTTTTTTCGTCCCGGGTCCGGGGTTCAAATACTGGATTTTTCGCCGCCCCACAGACACTGTAATCCAGGACGGGTTTATTAAATAAATTTTTGAAAGTTGAACCGCTATTTTAAATTTGCCGACCGCAACAAGTGCCGCCCGGGGTGGACCGTCCCCGTTGTTCCCACCACGCTAGGCCACTGCATGATTGCACATCCATATATTTAAATGTGCAGGTTTCCTCACGACGACATCCCTTACAACCTTGCATTTTTTTGTAATCTAGAGGCACGTGTACTAGAGCCGGATTACCAAAGTCGGGGCCCCAAGGCAATACGTGATTTGTTTTTATTATTATGGGCATATTTTTCCCACAAATCACTTTTCTCGGGTCGCGGGCCCTACTCCGTTGCATCCCTAGGCAGTTGCCTAGATAATGTGCCTAATGGTAATCCGACCCTGACGTGTCGGGGTTGATCCAGCGCTCTTCGTATAAGAGGCGCGATTTGTTCCGTCTGAGCTAACGCCGTTTTGTCTAAGTAATTTTATGACGTTTAAGGGCGTGTTCCCTAAAACAGTTTAAGTGCATTTCGTATTATGTTCGTCAGTTCACCCTTGTACCTTTATATTAGAGTGTGTGTGTCAATCTGTCAATTGTGAGAAGATTCTCAATGTTGAAGTTTGCGTAGGTCGTTTAGTGGGAAGAAAATTTGCTTTATTTAAAAGAGTTCAAGATTATTTAACCTTTTGAGGTATAAGTGTAATTTACATTGTTCAAAGTGCCTTTAAACATACTGTGTCTGTGTGAGGTCAAAACACCTAAAATCAAAGATTGACGAAGATGGTAGGTTGGCTAGACCAGTAAGACTGTTTCTCGCGCCAAAGATAGTGAAATAAGATCTCTTCTGTACTGTCTTTTGTAAGTGGTAACATTAATTTTGTTTAAAGAGTACGGGTGCAATGCTAGAGTTATTGTGGACGAGAAGAAAAAACTGAAGATGCACATAAATTTGAAGTCAACAACGGAACTTTCCGGAATTGCTTTTCAGACGGTCGCGACTCCACCGCCAGTTACAGGTTTGTGGACGTCTACACTAATATTATTTAGTAGAAATATTTGTATGTTTGTTGTAACTAATAAACTCAAAAACTACTAAAGTGTTCTCGATGAAATTAAGCACAGACATATATCATAGACTGGAATAGTACGTAGGCTATGTTTTATCAACGTGCCAAGCGAGCCAAGTTTGTGTGTAATTATTCGTTAAACTTCATATTAACAAATCTTTCAAACTCTAAGGAGACTTGGTAAAGTGGTTACAAATTTATTCATGAAAACGTTTGTGTAATGAACATGCTCAACTTACATCTTTTTTTTACAAAGATGTATGAAAAAATTTACTATGTTGACAATTGACTGCCTCGTTGGTCTAGTAGCAGCATGCGCCGCCTAAGCACTAAGAGGTCCCGGGTTCAAATTCCGGATCGGGCCAAATATTTTTGGCTGGTTATTTTAATATTGAAATTACTCAGTAACAGTCCGGACTCTTCCTGAGTTGGCGGTATAATCACCCCCTTGCCTCGGAAAGCACGTTAAGCCGTTGGTCCTGCGTCTAACCTTTCCGGTCATGTTGGATTACCGTCTCAACGGACAATGAGAGTGAAGGAATAGACAGTGCACTTGTGTTAACCCATACACTTGTGCACTTTAATATCTCTTGCGCAAATGGCTAATCCTCGTTGAGATTGGCCGCCGTGACCGATAGCATTTAGGAGGACATTATGTTGACAATGAAATCATAACTATGTACAATTTTCGCATTGTCTTCTTTAGCCAAAAGGTCCGATCAAATCAGACCTTCGTCACTTTGGAATTGGTGAAAATTTCACTATGCATGTTCCCATTCACCAATGCTTACAAGTAATAATGATCCCAACTATATGATTACATTGATTACCCCATTCATGTTTTATATTATACTTATTATTTACCCAGAGAAAGTACCTACTTTCTTGAGATTTAGACTACGCCACTTTATGCACGCGTCTGGATTGAGGGCTCAAGTTATCTAATTGTAAAAAGTTTTAATTCACGTTGAGGATTTGCTTTAAGTTTTTACTTTTTTTTCTATAAGTCTTATTTCGTTTCTCAAGGATTTAAAAAATAGGCCCTCGATCCAGATGTATGTTGTTTTTTCGCGTCATTTTCTCGCGTGCTAAGTTCGTGCTGATCTTGAAATACTACCCATCCCAGAGGTCGCCTCTGGGATGGGAAGTCCCGGACTTTTGCCTCTTCTGGGAAATTTGTCATGCCCCTCAAGCCACTAACCTTTTCAGATCCGTTCGAAACTTATGAAAAAGTTATACGGAATATTTTATTTGGGGACAAGGCGTTGTTTGGTGAGTAAATTAACAATTTAACTGGTTTGTTTTTCATTTTATTTACATAATAGATTCTGCTCGTAACTCTCCAAAGTTGCCTCTTGAACATTTAAATTATTATATGCATATGTTACAGTAAAAACCACGTTTTAGATAACTACTGATAAATAACCACTGATATATTTGATTTGCAGATACACTCACTTCGAGCTTTAGTTAAAACTGGCACTAGAGAAACTCATTTAGGATTGAAAACAAGATTTTAAAATTATTCATTAAAAAGAACTGGGACACAGCACTTAGCTAAAAGGGTATTTGTGTGAATAAAAATACAAGTGAATGAGTAGGCGACGAGCTAGCCACTTGTCACTACTTTGTCACAATTTTCCATCTAAAGTCCAGTTTTATTTTTGTCTAAATGTGATTAAGGGGGCCATCGGCCCTTTACCTCTGCCTACGCATTCGGGGGTTACGGGCGTGTATGTAAAACAAGCCTATGTAATATGATGTGATATTATAATTGTTACAGATCGTGAAGAGGAAAAAATTGTTAGTTTAAAGCATTCTCTCAGTTCTGAAGGCAAAGAGATGGATGCGCTGGCCCAATACCCAAGTGGAAAAGTTTTACGGTAGACATACACGCACACACATACATACACACACACTCTTTATCATATTTCTCTTAGCGTCTTGTAAATTTTTGCTATTTATTTATTTTAAAATCCGGTAGTTAGGTATTTTTATAGTTAAGAGAATTTTGGACATAAATAGTAGGCTGTGGCCTACCACATTTCCATTTCTTGCCTACCTACATTATACTAAAGTACAATTAAGGATATAAGTAAATAAGTATTTGTAAACTAGGTAAAAAATATTTGCAAATATTTTTAACTACTTAACAAACATTATATATATATATTATTATTATTTTATTATTGTAAATCACTTTACGTAAATGGCGTGATTTATTGTTGCGGATAGATATTAGATATGTACCAACTATCAAAAATTATTGGTGAGCAGTACAGTTATCATCATCATCGTATCGTCATCAAAGGTTAAGTAAATTAGATAGAAAATTGTAAAAAAGTAGTGTCAAGTGGATAGCTGTCGCCTACAGTGTCATATCGAATACCCGATACGTCTTTTACGGCTTGCTAGGCTAAGAACACGGTGCATTCTTTTCTATGCAATGCTATGCATTCTAGACTAACATGGAACAAACAGTGTGGCGTAATTCAAAATAAATATAAATAAATAAATATCAGACTACAACACATACATTGATCTGGTTCCGAGGTAAGTAGCTTAAGCTCTTGTGTTACTTATCAGAAACAACAGTGGTATTACAAATATATACTTAAATATTGGATATTTACACCCAAAAGAACAAACACAAGTACCTATTCATCACACGAATGTTTGTCCTGGGTGGACATCGAACCCAACACCCTTGGCGCATGGGGCAGGGTCACTACTGAATGAGCCATCGAGCTTGTCAAGTATCAATAGTTTATAACAACGGTCAGCAACTGGCGGACCGCGGTCTGTTTGCGGACCGCAAAAGGTCGGACCTCGGACCGCCAAATATTAAAATGAACCAAGTATAAATTAATACGTAGAGTAATAAATGAATCCTTTTTAGAACCACACAATAAAAAGCTGGCTCAAGACCGTCGTTATAGGTTTTCACATTAACTTAGGTCTAATGGTTTATAATTCAGAATTTGGTTCGAAACCATAATATATCGAGTTATTCTTAAGGGACCTCGTTAAAATTTTCCCACAGTATCCCACCTAAAACTACTTGCCGACCTTATAGTCTCACGAGAGAGAGTATAAACTAACAGTGTTTACAATGATCACTTAATTTGTTCGCAGAGCAGAGATGTTCCAAGACAGAAGTGGAGTCCACCTGCCGATGCCAGAGTTTATGCAAAAGGGCTACTGCTACCTGCTGGAGACCAGCGACTACATGCAGACAGCCGTTGACGCATTCGCCATCTTTCTTGAAGGGACGGTTGATGATATCCTTCGTTTACCAGCGCCATACGTACTAAGATCAGTAAGATTTTCTGTAGAATAGGTTATAGATGTGCAAGACTTATTGGTTTATTGATATATGTACGAGTTTATATAGATTTCTCTCACAAGGCTATTGGAGATGCTTGACCGACGCCTGCTGTGGCCTTACACGTTGCTGTGGGCAAATCATTAAGAGATAAACTATCTTCAATTTATTTTACAACTAATAGCAACGGTTCCACCCGCGTAGTTCCCATGGGAATACGGGAATAAAATATAGCCTATGTTACTCGTTGATAAAGTACCTTTCCATTGGTGAAGCAATTTTTGCCTAGCCTATTCAATTCAAACAAACAAGAAAATCTTTCTAATATTAGTATGATATACCTGTGGATATACCTATATCTCCCGAGGTTCTTGTGTATTGGTGAACGCTATATGTGAAGCTTGGTAATGTCCGCATGAACTCAGGAGTGTGAGAGAATAGAGTTTCCTCTAAGTTGTGAACAACGGATGGTTGTCAATCAAAATGTTAATTAATGGTCAGTCTTAGGTTTTTTTAACTTACCTATTATATTTTAAATTTTCAAGGCCAGAACGATAGCGATGATGAAAATAGCAAGAGAAAAGTTGGCGGCGACGTGGACGGTTGTCAAAGGGGACCTCAGCCCCGACGAGATCTCATACCAGGTGCTGCAAATGTACCGCCCGCTCTTCAAATACCTGAACGGACGGGAGATAGCGAGGTTGAACCTGAGCGACACGAGAATATTGTCGTACGTTGGAACACATGCTGACCTTGATAGGCACCAGGTAAAGTGCAGTTAGATAATTTCATTCGAAGGGCTTATTCCGGTCCGAGTAATGGAAATGTTTGACACGTGTTTCAGTTTTTATTTAAACTAAAAAATAACCTTGTTTAAAACGCAACTGTTACTGACTGACTGATTTATCAACACACAGTTGAAACCACTAAATGGATTGCGCTGAAATTTGGTACGCAGTTAGTTGTTAAGGCATTTGTTAAGAAAGGATAGAAAATTCACCCCCTAAGAGAGTGAAACGAAGTTTCAAAGTTTATAGGGAGAAACAAGATTAGATGCGAGCGAAACCGCGGCCAAAAGCTTGTGACATATATTTGCAGAAATGAAATTTGTAGGTAGGTGTGGTGGCTGGGACGTATATAAAGATGAACCCGCAGTGGTCCGAGCCGAAATATCTGAATCTGATGAATAACCTCCTCTGTGGAGTGCCAATGACCTTTATGCGGAAGATACCAGAGAATACCTACTTGCAACTAACTCACCAGGTCTGTAATTTACCGTGTTTTGATAAAGTTTTACAAGGTTTGCTGAGTATTAGGCTTAGCAGATCTTTTCTTATTGTCTTACTTTATCTAAGCAGATCACAAAAACATAGTATCTAACGATTCCCATTGAAACTGAATAGTTTTTATTAACACAATTATTAAGGTCAAGCGATCATTATATTGTGTCAAAAGTAAAATTTACAAAAAAGTATTTGTGGCATTAATTGCTTGAGAATTCATCTTTTTTAACAGGTATTCTATCATATCAAAGCTTGTGATCCCCTTCAACGCCGGTTTTACTTGACGATGATGACAAAAACCCAGGTACTTATCAATTTTATTCACCGGGAACAACAAGGTCCTATCAACAACACATAGCAATATTGTATTGACTATATCATCATAAAGCCTTAAGGATAGATAATAAATTTATTGTAGATAATACGATCTTATCTAGGTTCTAAAAGAATAAAAAATTGGTTATATGTATGCTTACTATAGATTCTGGGTAATATATTTATAAACATTCTTGATACTAGATCAGTCGTAGGCATAAAAATGTTTTATCTTTGCATATTTTCCCGTTGTTATATCCAAATTTTTTAGTTTTTTTACTATCCAGGGTGGGTAATCATTTTGTACAAGTAACCTATCACACATTACGTATAGTGCTAAACCTCCCTGTTCAACCAACAGGGCGGTTTAGCACACATAAACTCATTTCGAGCAACTTTTACAATACGTGATTCATTGCCAACGTTTTAATATCAGGCGCTAGGCAAGTCGTACAGTTGGAGCGCTCGTGATGTGTCGCGTCTGGGACTGCTGCTGTCTGACGTGGAAGGACCAGAATTAGCCGCCATCAACCCTGAAGCCATGTCCGGACTTACATCACAAGTAAACATATTTAAGATAAAAAAAGAAACTATAAATTATTCAATCGACCCATACCTAATTTGGCTGCTTGGATTACACACAAACACCTGACCTGATCCTGATTAAATATAGAGACAATTAGTAAAATATTCACTTTTTATTACTTTGTGAATGGTCTAGAAAATCTGTCAGTGGTTAGTTGTTAAATTGTGTTTGTTGTTTTGATATAAAACTATGGAAATCTAGAAGATCAAAAGCTTAGCGTCTTGCATGCATTATCATTTTGACATGTTATTTAATATTTTGAAAATATAGGTATGTTCAATATTTAATTCAGAAATAGTCTCGGTGACAAGTCACGTGTTGAGGAGATTATCGCCCATAATTAACCCGTGTGATCGATTCCCCGAATAGACACGGAACGAGGTTATGATGGAGACTATTTGTAAACAGGTCTTGCTGGAGATGCCTGCGTCAAGTTTGAGACACATAACAGATATGCAGCTTCGTTACATCGGACAGAAGCCACTCAACATTTTAGCTAAACGACTAAGGCTCTACCAAGACCAACTTCGGATGTTCAGCAATGCAAATACTCATTCAGCTTCTATTCTAATTACTATATTGTATATTGTATGGTTATACGTAGTTCATGAAATAAAATATGTTTAAATAAATAATGTTTAATTTTACTCAAAATCCATAATACTTTAGTACATTTAAAGGTGGCAGATGAAAAGAGTAGAGACCATCTTCGTGGAGTCTTGCTTCTAACTGTAAGAGATAGATAGATTCGTAAGAGTTTTTTATAAGTATATAGAGCAGAGGTTTCTAACCTTTTAGTGACACTTTGAGTTCATTATTATTACCAGAGACCATATGGTCGAAAATGAAAAGTGTTAATTTTAAAATAACCTTTTATAATTTAAAACTGATATTTTAGGCCTTTCGCACACCAAACGTTGAGTTCTGCGGACCTCTGGTTGGGAACCACTGACAAAAAGGAAGCAAACAAACAAATCGACTTGCGCATAATATAAATATCAATAAACAGATTATATCAAATTAAACTACTATTTAAATGTTTATATGTAGTAAAGAAGTTTCATACCAACATAGAACACCAATCTGTTTGCGTATTATTCTCTTTAGTTAATATAGGAGTATTTCTAATACTATTTCTTATTATCAAAGACTGAGTATTATGTATTTCGTGCGATGAAAGAGTTCTACTATTGGTCTGGTCGAATTGTCTAGAGGTTATTTTTTCAAAATTCGAAGTGGATATTTTTTTTTCCACTTTATTTCTCATCTTTCCTATGCTTCTATCTTCATCGATACGCATTTCAACTTTAGAGGATGTCACGCCAATGCTGTGATTGCTTCTAACTTTATTGACCACCTTTTCAAAATGTTCATTCTCGTTAACATGAACTTCCACTTTGGACGATGTAACACCAATGTCATGGGTGCTCCTAATTTTACTTGAGGTTTTGACAATTTTACTCTCCTCACTTATTACATTGGCTTGTGATTGTTGGATGATATCATCGATATTTCTCAACATTTCATGCAACCACGTAGATGCATGTACTTTTTTGAGAGGATTTGCAACACTCGCTCTATTAATAGGGCTTGAAGGAGGAGTTTTGCTCACAAGTCTTTCTTTTCTATACCTAAAATGAAATAGATGATTTAGATTCTATCGAATCAGATATTTAAAAGGTAATTAAGACATAAGCATTACACACATTTCAACGTCTGTATTGTGCTGTGGATTTGGTAGAAGTATGATGTAATTTTTATCTTCTAACTTCACAGCAGTCGTATCAATTTGTTGTAGGATTTCATCAATGTTATGATGATCACAGCAAGCACAGTGTACCACCACAATTTTTGGTGATTTTTCATCTGCTCCTGAATTATTTGTAAGTCTAGATGTATTTTTCGTACAGTTTATAAAAAATTGTTCTATATTAGCCTGTGAACCTTTTTCTGTTATATTGTGTAAATTTGTTTGACATCTATCGCATTGTACACTTGCTACACCATCGCCTTTCCTCAGCTCAATTTTTAAATTTAAATTCACTACGTCTCTCTCTCTTTTATCAACAACAGCGACTAAACTATCTGTAGTTTGTTTATTGATGAGCATTTTCTTATCTTGAATCTCTAGTTGGTGAGCAGACGCTACATCAATATTAAGCTTAGATCTATTTTTGATTGGAACAGGATTATTTTCAATGGAAACTTCTTGTTTGTAAACATTTTCGGCTACATTATTGATGGTAGTGAAAGTGACATCTTTATTTAGCTCTGAATTATCACTTTCATGTATTGGTGTTAAGACAGGTCCTACAGAGGACAATCTTGTTTGTCTAGTATAAACTGATCCGCTTTTATCTCTTTCTAAGTACATTGATGCTATCTCACTATCTGGATTTTTGACAACTATCAATTCTTGATCATCTAGAATATTTCCTACTGAAGAGCTTTCTGTAGTAACATATTTCTCGTATGAAATATTTTTATATACGTGGCCATTTGCTGAAAGTTCTATAGGTATAACAACACCTTCTTTTTCCATAGTTTTATTTATTTTTGTGATTATTTTGGTTTTAGGTAATGCAATGCTATTATTACTACCCGTGACGACTGCTGAACCAGCGGACATCGCGTTACTAGTGTTTACTTTTAGATTCTTCTTCACCAGATGGTCCTTAGTTTTCATGGATGTTTTTCTTGATGTGGGTGGAATGCCTGAGCTCACTTTTCCGATCACGGACGGTTTGTTGATAGATAATCTCCTTTTTGTCGCATTTGTACGTAAATCGCTTTTTGCGGTTTGCTGAGATTCGAGTTTTGTTACATTAGATGTATGTGCATTTAAAGTAGTAGCTATCTGTAAAATTGTGTTAGTTACTATGAGACATAAATTTTACTACAAGTTCTATTTTACTACAAGGCTTAGTTTATAAGGCCTGAAATTTAATGACCAATTACTATAGACTATAGGCCGTCACCAAATTGTGTGAAATAACACTACTTTAACTTACAATTTCTTTTTCGTCATCAAAAATATTTATTTCTTTTTCTTCTTTTGACTCACGGTCTGTCTCTAGTAAAGCGTTAAATTCTACACTTGGTTGTGTTCCACCTAAGCTAAAGTTGGTCGATTTGCGCTTTTCCCGTGATCTATAATATATGTAACTAAATGTAATAGATGTGGTACTGTTACATATTTTATGCTAAAATATAGACATGAAAATTATAAGACATATTCCACAACATTGATTCTATGTAATTTATGCTTCACTGACCAAATTCTTTGACAGTACAAAGGCCCACACTACAATCGACAAGGGTAGCAAGTATGTTTAAATCACCGTTTGGAAGTGACACGAAATAGATATTCGTCTTTTCTGTTCTGTGGGAAGTGATCATAAACCTATAATGATATGTACTCAGTGTTTATAATATCAGTGTCAGTCACAAGTTATCACCTGGAAGCCTTGAGTAAGTAGTCGTTATATCCTGCGTGTATGAAGGTGTCCTGAGGCGGTACAGCGACGTACGACATGCCGTGACTGACCTGCATAGGTGTCAGCACTTTTTTACCCTCTACTGTGTACAAATCGATCGTGGAGAAACTGTAATTGAAGATGAAAACATGTCAATTGGATTCACAATGTAATAAGAACAATACCTTTATGCTAACCGATTTCGGTATAACGGCCAATCTCAATGAAGATTAGCTATTTATGCAAGATAATGGAGATATACCTAATAGTGCACAAGTATCTGGATAAAAACAGGTGCAATCTCTGTTCCTTCACTCTCATAATCCGGTAAGACAGTATTAACTGACTAGACAGGAGAGGCCAGAAGCAAATAATGATATCGACTGGCCTGTTCGTCAAGTGGCCAGAAACCTTGGCCACGAATCCAAGGGTCGCGGGTTCCAATCCCGCTAGGGGCAAATGTTTCGTGTGATGAACATGGACATTTGTACTCGAGTCATGGATGTTTGTAAACGTACTTAAGTGTGTCTATCCGTTTACCTATGTAGTATCCATATTACAAGCATAGGCTTAGTTTGGAACTAGGGAATTGGTGTGTCAGTCTGGACAATTTATTTATTATTTAATATATGCTATTTCCCTAGCGGGGTAGGCAGAGAGTTTAGTTTATTATATGCTATAATCAGCTGCTTACGTAAAATTTTTAGCAGGGCGCGAGGATCGAACCCAGCCTTACATTCGACAAGAAGTCTGAACCATTGCACCAACGGGGATGTGAAATAACTTACATGGTTTCATACTGCGAATGTGCCAAGTTCATAAGAGTGTTGTTCCAGTTGTTCAGGTCAGAGGTTCGCAAATGGTACTTCCTGGGCGGTGTCTGCTGCTGCCCGTTGGAGAACAGAAAAATATCCACATAGTTCCAGTCAGATTCGGTATTTTTTTTCTCTTCACTCATTTCAATACGAATTTTGATAAGAACACTAACAAAAACATTAAATTAATGTTATGGCAGCCTTTGCTTCATAAAATCTAACCATTAATACCAGTAAGAACAAATCAAACTGACTTTTCTAGTCTATCATAAAATATCGATTTTAGTTTATCCAAACATGAAAAATTTCAAAAGTTTTTCCGCCATATGCATTTAGTGATCTGACAGCAATACGACAGGTTTGCCGCTTTTTAACTATTTAATGCGAGGCAAAGATAATAAAAATATAAACAATCGATAGTTAAGATATTTTCTGGTCTAGCTCTATCTATGGCTGAATTTGTTTATTAATATAGTCATAATACTTTTAAATAGCCCTAAGACATGGATTACAAGCAAATTAGATACGTGCAAATACTATTGAGGGAACGAGAAGATGTTCTAATTCTCATTGACCAAATTTGTTAAAAACCAGCTCCAGGTCAATTTCACTTGTAAGGCTACCTTTTACTTTAACTATTGTGTGTGGCTCACAATACTAGTGGGCGGGGTAAGGTATTAATTTAGTCGGTTTGGGGTAAAACACCCCACCCAGCTACCCCGTGATTGAGTTGCGGGTCAACGGTCGCCGCACCCTGCGCGCTGCGGCGAAACTCTTTAAAAATTCCGATGTTGCATTGGGTTTCCGGCTCTATATGTCGTGGCCAGTGCAAGCGGTAATCGTAGATGCGCACATCATTTGTTTAGTACTTCGTTCGTTTTGAAATTTACACATAAATTCGTACAATTATACGCAATAGTAGGTAGTAAAACTACCCTATACCACACCACGCTTCATTTCTCAGAACATAAGTAACGACTGACGGCCCTGGGATCTTGAACTATACATGCCATGACGCCTGCAATCCCTAAAGGGATAAGCAGAGGCCAAGGAGGAATATGTAGGTCGTTCAGTGTTTCGTCCCACAACACTTTGGACCCAATAGGACGAAACACTGAATTCAAAAAATATATTATTTCCCTAATCAACATTTAGTTAATAAAAACAATTATACATGTACATGGTTTCGATGTATGTGATGTTATCTGATATTTATTTATATTTATACTAAAGCAACTTAACATACAAATATATTATGAAAGCAGTCTGCTTCTGTTCCCTGTGGCCGAGAAAAAAAAATTATAAAATATATTGATATATCAAAACTTAATACTGTCTGTCGATCAAGATTTTTAATAAAAACTAAACGCAAAGTACTAAATAAAGTTGCAATTCATTTTCTTTTGTTAATGCTTAACTGTTTGCGATTAAGCTACATACATACATAACATCACGCCCATAATCCCCGAAAGGGTAGGCAGAGTCAAAGGGGCAGCAGGCCCCTTTAACCTCATTCAGACAAAAATAAAACTGGGCTGGGTTAGATGGAAAATTTACTGCACTTTATGAGTATGACCAGATTGAAATAACAGCAAGTTACATTTATTTCAAGGTAGTCCCTACAGTTTCATCATTTACCCGACGTTTATAGTAGAAAGAAATGAATATTTAGATTCGGACTGGGTAGCCGGTGTGCAAAAAGAAGGGCTATTATTTCTATTTGAAATAGAATTTTCGATTAAATTTTGAATGAAGTTTATTTCAGCCGTATCTTTGATTGGTGATTAACAGTATATTGATATATACATAACATCACGCCTGTGGTCAACAAATTGGTAGGCTGAGTCAAGGAACAGGAAGCCCCTTTAGCTAAAAATAAAACTAGGCTAGCTTAAATGGAAAATTGGGAAAATGTAGTGACAAGTGGCTAGCTCGTCGCCTACACAATCACATACTGAAAACCTGATATACCATTAGTTGCTTCTCCAGTAAATTAATAATATCAAAATATATAAAATTATAAGAATGGACAGAGGGTACTTTCATCCCGAAAAACACATAGGTCTCGCGGGACGCACAATCCCTCCTTTTTTATAAATCGGATTCCATATAGCGGAGCCGTGGGCAATAGCTTTTTTATTTATTACTATATAACTATGTTTTGTTAAGATTTTGATTTTGTATAATCGGTGAATATTGCCGAACCTGCGTCATTGATGTCGTCACAAGACATCACAGATTTATCTGTGCAAGTCATAGAGTAGTCTAAGATCCGAACGTTTTTTTTTATACGGGGAAATGCGTTACGCACCCTCACCCTACCAAGGGGGTTAGGGTGGTGTGTGAGACTCCCGGGGATCTCAGGGTAAGGAGGTCCCTGCTCCGGCTGAAGGTGGAAGTGGCCGGGGTATACCCACTAAAACTCCGCGGTGTTATGTTGCATCGCAGTAGGAGGGGGACTGGGATCGCATCGCGCTCCAACGAAACCCCTCCCCTCTCCCGTGCCTAAGAACCGAACCTGTGCGAATTAATATATTTTCTAATATACTAAATCCATTATAAATTATGTATTATTTTATTATCAGCTCGGTGAAAATTGATTGAGGTTCGGATTTTCTACTATTGTGTAAACACACGTCATCACCGAAGTCCAAACCGTTTTGCTGCGGCACTCGTTTCGGCGCGGGCGTATCACATTTGCATTCATGTTTTCACTTTTCTCTTCCATTTTGGTCGTGACTGTTTCGTTTTCAATACCCTCTCCGCTGTATTTGTTCTTCTTGCGTCCTTATGAATATGAAAGTGAACATATGGTTTTGGTACTCACAAATCATTTGAAATATCATCTTCAGATCTACTTGCACCCACTGAATAAAACCTACGGAGAATTCCAGATTCATTACTAAATTTAATTAGTGTGACCTATAATAGAACAGAAGATAGCTCAAATTTTCCACAAATTAGTTTATTAATCATAAGATATAAGTAAAATTTTATTTCAGTATTGCGGTTTGAGTCTCGTTTAACAACGAAGCAACTTTGTTTTTTCTAAATGAACGTTCTTATTTAATAACAGAAAAGCTATGACGTGAAGCAGACAAACCTTTTACTTTTTGAAAAGGAAAACTTTAAACCCTAAGAAAAGACATAGGATACTTTGAATCCCGGAAAAATGTAATGACGGTCCTGCTGGGCGTTTAACTTATTTCATACTTATTAATAGATTATATTTGTAATACATACCTAATACACCCTAAGTTTACAATTACAAACAATGTATGAAACACAACAAAGGTAATGTGTTCGACAGTGGCTGCTTGGTAATTTGGCTTTCCAATCCTCTGGTCGGGTCGGGTATCGCTTCGATTCGAGGAATCGTGACGTTTTAATAAATTGGGATGATATTAATAGCTCGGTTTATACAACAACGCTGGATACATGAATGGAACTATGCATTCATTAAGGACGTGTGGTTAAACTTAATATACGTATATCAAGTAGGGATAGGCTCAGTACATATGAGCTGGGCCCTTCCTTATCCTCTATAATATGTTCTTAATCGATTTATATCCGCGTGAAAATCTGGTTTGTTACACAGATTCTATCGTATATCCTGTTAGATCTATCATATATTTCGGGATAAATAGTAGCCTGTGATTTTTTTCAGGGTTTAAACTTTTGTTTTCATCAGATTTAAACGCCCGGAAAAATAAATCATTATTAAAGCAAAGTATTTTACTATTACAGTAATGAATTACGCCTCGGCAATATAGTAATAACACATCGTAAATTCTGACTTTAAACACAATAATTAAACCGGTATGGACTAGTATCTCCAATTACAAGAATAGAAACTCATTGAAACTATGCGATTTTCTTTTATACAATGCAGTTTATTGCCAAGCGATTCTGAAGGGAGAAACTGTAAAATTACTGGAAAATAACAAGTTTTTCCTTGCCTTTCCACACCTCATTTCAGCTGGGCTATTACCATAGCAACTGTGAGCGGACGCGTATATTACTTTTTGTTACGTGCACAATGATTTTACATAGAACGAACGTTATTTATTCATTATATTCTTACCGGCTTATCTACGCGAAATTTGGTCTGTACATCAAGTCTTTATGGCACGTAATTTGTGAATATTAGACGAATTTTCACAGGGTAGAAAACATTTTTTGCTGTTACTGGTATGCAACTTTTAAGTAGAATCTATTTAATCACTTAAGAATTTAGAGAGGATATTTATAATCTACGCTCCTTTATCTAATGTGTTTATTGTGTCGAATGTCGATTCAACAAATTCACATTTAAAAAAAATTGAAAATTTTTCGATGTACCGCAAACAAAGATTTTGATTTTAGTGTGATATTTTTGAAATCGGTCTTTTGAGTTTATTCTTTAGGTACATACATCTTTAATGAATCTGAGTATACCTATTTATTTCCCCAAACAGCATTACTAATCTGAAATTTTCCCCCTTTATTTCCTGTTTTTATAAAATAAAACCAATCTTCAATTTCCAGGGTATAGAATGTATTATTCACCTAAAAATCAAACCCAATATATAGTGAAATGATGATGTTTGGTCGCCAGGCAACCACGTGTGCCCGAGAAATATTTTTAGTTACTAATAGTGCTCTGAAATATTCACTCTGTATCAGCTTTTATAGAGTTGAACAAGATAATCAGATCTAAATAAACTTTTTTTGAGAAAGTTATCATCTGTACTTTGTGTTCTATCAACAAAGAGGTCTATTTTGTATGTAGATTTATAAGAATCGATGATATTGTGCATCGCGCCTCGTGACCAAAATATTGTAAGAAGAACCAGTTTCTCTGTTGTATTTGACAACAAATCAGATAGTTTCCTAAGGAAGCAATCAGATGGCGCGGAAGTCGGGATTACGGTGTCTTTTTTTAGCATGCTTTATAGGTGGAGCATGACGGGTTCAGAGAAAGAGTAAAAAACGTAAAGTAGGGGAGCGTGGATATACGTCGCGCGCGGCTATTTGCGGGCGCGCGTGCGCGCCAAAGAGGGCGCAGTTGCAGACGCGATACTCCACATAAGTGTCTGTCTACGACATATATAACTGTGAATAGGTATACAACCAATAATATAAATAATCCTACAAACAATAGATAATATTCTATGAATCGATTGTCTGTCCTGTCCTGCCGCCACATCAAAGTTGCAACTCCTTCACTAATTATTTTTATAATAGTTGTATTTTTTGGCTGTTGCGAAAGTCTACATAAACCTTTTCCAGGATAGCTTGGAGATAAAGTGTGCAACTACATATATACGTATATGAATAAGAACGATAATTTAAATAATTATTAAAATTTTAGTTGTATACCTTGTGCCAAGTCTGTTATATACGTGTAATTCACTTCTGACGTAATGGGATAGTTACCAATGCATATTTAAACTTTGTATACTATATCACTTTTTACACTTTTCAATGTAGTACAAGAATGCCAATGTTTTATTATCCTGTTCTACCATGTGAATATATAAAAATAAATCCAAAAATAATACATACAGACACTTATAAATATTTCTAAATATACAATATAATGTTGTAGAATATCAAACGACTTAAATTTTATTTTATCTTAGAGGATGGACTATTTAAAGCTATCTTAATATTATTTGGAAATTTCAAATTGCTTAACTGTAAAAAATATACATATACGGCATCCGTCCAAAAAAACGATTTAATCATTATGGTAAGAAAGTATTCATAAATATAAACAATTTGTGACATTTAACATTTTAAATGACTAGTCCTCTAAAAATAAACGCTTCTTAAAGATTAAGCAGCATACATTTTACATTTATACCAATGTTGATAGGAGTTTCATGCAATGTGGTTGTTTAGAATATAATAATAAGTTTTTAAGTTATTAAAGTTAAAAGAAAGAGGGCATAATTTAAATCAGACCACCCACCTGTATGTTCCTAATATGAACGTTTATTTTTGGGCATTTGTGTTGGCCCAAAACACTTTGTCCTTTACTTTCTACCGCCTACGTGATCTTTGACTGTATCTGTCCTTGTCGTCGCCTGAATGCAGCTTGCTTGCCGCCCAACATGCATTCCGCCCAGCCTTACTTTAAACCAAGGCTGTGAAATGTGATTTACCGCAATTACTAGCATAGTTGCACACTCTTACTATATTAAACAAATTAATAATAGATTGAAAGAAGGAAATATAACTTTTGAACAATGGCAAATATATTATACAGGGTGTCATTCAGGTCGGAAGAGTGATGAACCGACAATGGTAATTAAATGTTATGTTTGGTGTGGGCCTAGATAGATGTATGATAAAGGAGTGCGTCTGTCGGGAGAGGAGCGGCACGAGCCGGGAGGGCCGGGCGGCGGGCGCGGCGCGGTGGCGCGGCGCCGCAGTCCGCGCGAAGAGCCGCCGCCGGCTTGTCGTCCGTACGACGCTCCGTCACGCATCGTACCGCGACGCGCGAACCCTTTGTTTATACTCGTACGCGCGCTCCCACAACACCTAGCCGCCCGCCTGCACGCCGCCCGCAGCCGTGCCGATCCCGACCTGTGCAGTTCTCTTGTGCATCCTCAGTTATATCAGTGCCGACGAGTGCTTTGTGTAGTCAGCTGTGAGTGTACATGGGGCGTCTGGCGTGCCCCTGAAGCCGCCTGTGCGGTGCGCGCGCCTCCTCCACGGCCATGGCGGCTACCGCCCGCCGGGAGATAGACACCGGCGAGGAGGACATCGCCGCTATCGCCAAACAGATTTCGGACCATGCCGAAGCCATTTACCAGACTTGGAAGGCGCGTGGTCTCGCGCCCACGGAGATTCTCTCGTGCAGGCCCACGCCCGGCCTCAAGCTGGGCGATCTCCGTACAAAACCGAGGCCGGAGCCGAAGCCAGAAATAAAGCAGAGACCGGACATAAGGCGTGAGCTGCGTCCGGAGTTAGTTCGGGAGCAGCGGCCGGACACCAGGAGGGAGCAGCGGCCTGACCCGCGCCGCGAGCAATGGCAGGAACCCGAAGGAGAGACTATAGAAGTCATGCTGCCCCCAGACTTGGTGCCGGAGCGCAACGGGACGGCTAGCGCCGGCGCAGGTGCCAGGAGAACAGATCCTGCCGCTATGCGCCTCGAAGTAGCCCGAGAGGAGGAGCGCCTGCTGCGAGCCCTGCGAACGGGCGGCGTAGTGGCCGAGAGATCGGCTGAGAGACCAGATGTGGTGCCGCCGATCTCACTCGTCGACTACGCCAAAAGTAGATATCAAGACAGACTAGATTCTGGTGCAAAGAAACCGTGCACAGGAGCGAGCGGCGAAAGGAGAGCATCGCTTGGTTCACATGTGACTGAAGCCCGTTCCAAGTTTGAAGCGCGGGCTCGTCGCGCGTCAAGCGCCGGCGCCGGCGAACCTGCGTCGGCGTCGGGAGCGACGCCCGTGCGACCGTTCCTCACGCGCGGCTCTGTCGCCGAGCGCGTGCTAATGTTCGAACGATGTCCTAGTGAAGCCACTCTAGAGCTCGCTAAAAGGAAATCTCCAGCGGCCACGACGTGGCGAGGACCACACGATGTCATCAACAGAGCCCAGGTGAGTCGTGACCTTCCATCCTTGTGTTCCAATGGCGCCGTTTATAAGCGTGACCTTTCGTATTCGGCGTATATAATTATTTTTGGAGGGCAGAGGACACGGCGGGTTTGCAAACAGCGCCATGAGCTGTGCAAACAGTAATTATTCGTACGTTGTTTATCGTTGCGTCACAGACGGCCGCATACGACAGCTCTAGCACGGCTCGAGTGCCGGCGAGATACACGTAAGCGCTGTAGGTATAATGGGACAACTAGTTTGTATGATTCAAGTACACAGTGACATCAGCGACGGCAGCGTATCACGACTAGAAAATAAACATCAAACTCCACCAACTAATGCATCTTCATCGAGAGCCTCCATTTAATAACATCTCGCTGACGTTATAAACGAAATCGGCAACCGTGTTAGTCACAATTATTGTAATAAAAATTACACTTGCGCGAGTTCAAGCGTGTAAATAAGCTGAACATTAAACAGTCGACGGGCATTAAAATTGAACAGCTGTTTTCATATTAATAAGCCACTAGGCGTATTGGCGCTTAAGGTCGGCACTTACAAACAATCCACGCAGCCTACAGTGTTTATGGAAATTACGCATATTACTAAATTTCGTATAATTTTAACATTAGTGCAAATGATTAGACTCTATTTATCGTCATCAGTGATTTACATACGTGGCGTGTAGCTAGAATATGATTTTATAATTTTATGATGTCTAAAATAACTACTAATATATTGCTTTCCACACTTTCAATTCGCAAGTACCAATAAGAGACATTGAAATATGGCGTTGTCTTTAATTCACTCTTTAATAGGCATTAGCAATTTTATTTTAAAAGTGACCTCAAACACCCAAAATAGGAGACGATAGATCAAGATACAATCCAGACGTATTATGCTTTGATCTGAATCTGAATTGAATAGATGAACTTGACATTCGCTGTGACATCATTAAGCTCTATTCAATGTTTATTTTGGCAGCAGTACAATTAGTGCCATACTCACTTGCGTATGATTTTGTAAGGATACCTATATTTCAGACTCACGATTCTAGAATCATGGTCAAATGGAATGCTTTAGAATAATATACATCAATAGAACAAACTGTAATAGTATTGTACTGTAATGGCGGTAACCTTTTGTTTGTTGTTATTGAAGGATTGACACGTAGGATAAACAACATGATATAGAGAGAGAGAAAGAGAGGGAGAGATGTACAATTGTACATATATTACTGAAACGCACCATGATAATCAACATTCACCTTAGTATTAAAAGAATAACGGATAATCATCTTTTTTATAACATCACGCCCGCAACCCCAAAGGGGTAGGCAGGGGTATCTAAATATCGATACTATAATATTATAAAATATTCCAGGAAACTTACATATATAGAATGTCAGTAGTGTTGTAGTAAAATCAGATACCTTGAATAAAATAACCATACATTTAAAGGCGGAACGTCGGAAACAATGCATCATTTTTGCCCGGCATCTAAATGAGTCCAATGAACCATTTAGCGATGCATTGATTCACATGCACGTCTGATTTAGTGCAGTGTACCTACGTACAAAGTGTTCGGTTCGTTGCATTTTTGTCAAATTGCCAATGGCTCCTCGGCAGTGGCGCTCCGATAGCGAGCTAGAAAGATCGGTACGAGATCTCACCTGTATCAGATTTGAGTACATTGTGCAATACTAATTTTAAAATGATGTAGTATTTAATCGTAAATAATTGATGATTTACATCGGTAGTGATTTTTTGTGTTGTGTTGGAAACAAATGTTCTATAGACATTTTATCATTAACTCACATATATCGTAAGAAAATCGGCTGAAGTAAATGGTTGACGTTCCTATACCGGTTTTCCTTTATAAGGGCTACAAAAGTCCTATATTGTCGTCCCAATTTCGTTCATAGATTTACTAAATCATGGGTCTAAGTGTCCCATGATTAAAAGGTCGCATCGTTGAAGGAAGAACATATAGATTAACATTACAGTAGTCTTCGGATAGTAGCCTGTTCAATATTTGTATTGTATTTATTTAGCCTCTGTTAGTAGCTCAATAAAAATAATTAAAAACAATGTTATTTCTATTTTATTATTAGGCCTCTTACGAGTGTTTTCATTCACTTATTTTAAATTTTCGTGCATCATTATTATTTTATTACAGTTACAATATTATCTTGTACGTTATTATGCTAGAAAATTTTTTTGCAATGTTTATATATATACATATACCTACTTATTTGCAGTATTATTGCTCATTTATTACTTGTTGATCAATAACATTTCTTAGAAATATAAACTTTGACACAAAATAGCTAAGAAAAAGGCCGTTGGTACTTAATGAATCCGTAACTTGTTATTTTGAATTATGTTAGGCCGCAGTGCGGTTGCGGTTTTCCAACCAATTAACGATTGAGTTTGTGTTAAACGTCCTATTAGTCAATGAAGTGTACACTTATAAGAAAAGAGTTTGATTACGACTATTTTAAATGAAACGTAATGTGTGGTAACCATTATCGCAGAATATTATGTGAGCGAAGTTTTATTAGCGTACAACTATTTTGTAACCGACAAAGCTAATGTCAGACTCCGTTTGGTGGTTGGTAGTTTGGCAACGTCATAAAAGTAAGCGGTATCTGCTGTTGTGGATTTTACTTTCAGATAGGTAACATTACTTCACAGAGAAACTAGGGAATCGAGTGATTTTATATGTGCCAACGAATCAAAATTCAAAGATGTTCTTTCACTTATACATATACTTAAGTATGTTCATATTTATCTGCTGGATGACAGAAA
Source organism: Glyphodes perspectalis (assembly GCA_951394215.1). Taxonomy (NCBI): domain Eukaryota; kingdom Metazoa; phylum Arthropoda; class Insecta; order Lepidoptera; family Crambidae; genus Glyphodes; species Glyphodes perspectalis. Next base: position 6,180,870 of record OX596201.1, read on the forward strand.
TGATGGCGACCATTTTACAATGCTACGGAGGTGGCGGCAAAAAATATGGCTTTTTGTAAATAGCAGTAGTTTATACAGTTTCTTATAGCGGGCAAAGGTGAATGATTGCGTAACAATTAGTATCTGATGCTTGTTTATTCACGCCAGAAGCAAATTTTACTCCAATAAGAAATCTCGATCTCAAACTCAATGGTATAAAGATTAATCAGGCAAATATAAACTATTAATTATTAAAAATATCCAGCACAATATTTCCCCTTTTTTTAGTCTTTAAAATACCTACTTAAATGTAATACTTTTTTTTTTCAAAGAAGTAATCACGTGCCAAAGGAATCACGTGGAAATTATTTTTAAAGTTTAAGAATGGCAATAAGGAAAATTACAGGCCATATTCTGCACGTTCCGAACAATATGTATGGCGCATTGCTTTGGCGACTTAACATTGCAAATGTCATTTCATTCGAATTTATTATTATGTATATGATGAATCATGACCCCAACCTTAGAGTGAGAAGTTAAATCGTAAACATACAGAGCTGGGCCCTGCTCTAGCTTACGAATGAAATGTTTCATGTGTCATGCTCATAATTTTGGACACAGTACTGCGGCTGTTTCATGCGTGTAGTCTCTTAGTCTCCTTTGTTTCGTAGTTTAAGGCTACTTTCACATTGTCTGCTATTTGTTTTGCGTTATTATGTTGTACTTACAAGTATTTGGGCGCACCTGTCGTAAACATATTTAACAACTACAAAAAATGAATGACTCAATAATATTGTTGAGTAAAAAAATACATAGATCTCTAACTTAATGTCTATGAAATATAGTAAACCATCACAGCGCCCCTCCGATTTTCCCGTAATAAGATACAGGTCGACGTTCTGTCTAAATTAAGAATGTTACCAACTGTCCATCAAAGTGCAAATCCATGTAAAGAATTCTAAATTCATAAAGCAACAGAAACATTTTAACAACGGTCATTCTCGGTCACGTCTGTCATCTTGCTTTCGAATAGCCGAATTCTTTAATCCCATTGTACACTGACATGTTTTATTGTAACTGTATATGCTACGTTTGTGGCATCGCGAGGAGGTAAGCAGGATACGCCTGTGTATTCACGGCACGCGGTGACCAGGTGCACTAGTGTGTGCGGAGTTATTGTGTTGTCCCTGTCAGAGAAATGGAGGACACCCACTAGCCGGCCTACAGCGAAGGTATTAGATAATGACCCTGTGGTATCACAGGGTCATTATCTAATAGATATTACGAACAATAACATCTTATGTCCGTTAGCCTGTTCACTGCTATAAATGCAATATTAGAGATAATATTCTTTCGGAAATTGTGACTGCAGGAATTTTACCTATATTAATCTTCTTTAGGGCATCTAAAGGAGATTATTTATATCGCTATCACAGGATGGTCCTCAGATTCGAGATCTAATCAGAGGCGTTGATCATTTAAAAAACTCGTGCGAGCGAAAAGTGGATCTCGAAGGTCATCATTATTGTCAAGTTGATAAAGGTTGACATTGAACGTCACTGAACCACATAAATATTGTTTTAATTGTGGTTTTAGCTGTTGACGTCATCAGCGGAAAAATAAATAAATTTAGCCGATGTTCTTTTTCTGTCAATGTCATGATTATGACCCTGGTTTGTTTTAATCAAATCTAGTGATTCGCTAAGATAATTTTGTTAGAGTAAGCAAAATGTGAAAACAACTTTAAATGACGTCTGATTCGAAAATAAAATACCCATTCATCATCAATGGTTTAACTGAGTCGTATTCGTATTGCCACTTATTATTATTATTTGCTCTTTCGAAGTGATTCAGAAAATTATTATTTCATCCTCATTGAATTATTATTGTTTCATTAAAACTTATATTAACAAATATACTTATTTGTATGGAATAAGTCATCATCTTGCTAGCGTTATGTCTCATGCTTAGTCGGAGTCCGCTAAAAATTATTCGAATTCGTCAAGGATAACAATTACATTTTATATTCGTTTCACTGTATCTCTGGTCGCTGTATCTTCAATGTTGTATGAAACAATTGCCATACCAATAGGGGTCATTAGATCCAGAAGATGATATTTATTGAGGTTATAAATCCGTCAGCGTCACGGTTGAATTATATTACGCATTTGTTACCAAAATATTCTAGCGTACGTTCCTTTGTCGTTATCGCCTCATTGGGTGAACGGAACCATTTATCTTAATTTGCGAGGATGGAGAAAATAATTTGATACTGTATTATTACGTGACTGTAGTACCTACGAAATGCTATACTTTTTTTAATTGTTGGAGAAAAATAGAGCTGTATTTTTTTATTTGCAATGAATTGTAAGTAACCAAATTTTGGATGGGTGTGCAAAATTACAATATATGTAACTCCCTCAAACATGCTTAGCCACATGTAAAATAGTGGTGTTTGCAACATTAAAGTCTTTAGAATATAGGTTGGATAGTCGATAAGAACATAACAAACATAACGTTTTTTTTTAGTCCTAGACCAACATAGGACAAAAGTCGACAAGAACTGCAAGGAAATTACTATTGGAATAGTTTTGGTACGTATAGCAATTTTAGCGCCAAGCTACCTATATTTATGTTACAATGTAAAGGCTTCAAAAATAAAAAAAAAACCGATATTATCCGACACGTCTAATCATTGTTATATCTGTTCCGCTTCTGAGTGACAAGTAAAGCTATCGTGGTGACGTGTGCCGATTGATGGACCACATACGAACACCAGTCGTTGCCTCCTATCACGCACCTTATCTATTATTTATGACTCATAAACATTGCCGACAATTGCAAAATCGCATTCACTCAATTCTGTGGACTCCAACTATGGTAGTAGGTATCCTGTGGTATCGTTTGGTTGAAAAGTTGAGGAACTTAGTTCAGTTAAGACTTGGATGGTTCAAATTAAAACAATTCCAGTACTTTGGCGAGAATCCAGTAGTTAGATAAACTACGGTTTAGAAATGTTCAACACCATAATGTCAGAGCAGAGTTTAATAGTTAAAATAAACTATAATGATGGTTCGGACGGCAGGGATTCGTTTAATGTATTTGTAATACTAGATCTGGCTTCACAAAATAATCTAGGGCTATCTTCTATTGTTTACCTTTAGCAGTTGTTTCATGACGAAAGATAATCAAATGGAAACCGGCTGTAAACTTTACTTCGTGTTCGCTTGTTCTTTATTTAAAACATGTCATGTGGGTGTTCGTGATTATTTAATGTAACGCAAGTAATATGTATTGAGTTTAGGTCAAGATGTCTATGCGTGTCCACCCCACATTACGATCACTGGCCAGTTAGATGCATACATTTCGAAAGAGATTGTTCACCTCGGCGTATCTACTATGGGCGCAGAAAAAAATAGTGTTCCAAATTTAAACTGGTCGGAACGACGGGAATGGGTTGGCTAGCGCCCAGCGGCGCGATCGTCCCCGACCAATCCCGAATGCACCCGATCCGACGAGGAACATAAAATGGTTTTATTTTGAACTAGCTTTGCCTGCGACTCCGGCGCTTGGAGCGTCTCTATCGCGATAAATATATGTATTCTAGTTTTCAAACCTTCATCGTTTCATTTAATATGTATAAGCACACCGACGAAAAAAGGAGAATGACACACAAATCACATTTCATTTTGTAAAACATACATACGTATATTAAAACGTATACGTATGTATACATATGTAAATGAAAAGACTATTACTAATTTATTTCTGACAATTTTAATTTATTCAGTAATAATAACTGATATATATAAATTGGGTGTGCGTGCGATTATTGATCAAGATAAACTTTTACAGCCAAATGAACACACATAACGTTTTTAGTTACGGCATATGTCAATACCAAAATTGTAAGTAAGAATATCGATTTATTTAGAAAGTTCCGGAAATATTATAATGAAAAACAATTTCTCATTAAATTAACAGCTTCACAAATTTAAGTTTTAAATTCTCTACTTTTATTATTGTGATTAGTAAACACCACTAAACTATACTGCAAAATCTCTACTGACTCATCAAATTTGTCGGGTCAGAATTCTTAACAGCTCTTTAAAGGCGACACTGCGTTACTTTCACTCGTATAAAAACCTCGATTCGCGAAGTGTGAACCCCGCCTTATATGGTTACGGAACATAATTTAATTAAAGCGAAGTAAATTCAGGAAGTCCGACTTCCAAAGCGGTTTTGTATCACCCACATATCGGTAGGAAGTGATCGACAAATCGGTCGGAAACAATCGATCACAGTTACAAACGAGTTAATTGACGCGTAGCGATTCGCTGGTGCAATCGTCACGCGTAACGAGACGTGAAAAGTTACATAATTATCGAGTGAGACTCCGAGACGAGATTAGGTGGGTTCTCTTTTGTTCGCGTGCGTGTGAGAGGTCGCGAGATTTGATCAAATTATTTGTTGAACATGATTGCGGTTGGAACTGGCGACTTTCGTTTTGTTTGACACGTCAGCTGTGGCTAAGATAGTAATATAAATAACTTTTACCCTTCATGATAGGCGTGAGTATGTTTTGTTTAGTATCTAACAATCTTCTCACGACCAAGAGAGCGGTGGTAGCTCAATGGTAAGGTCGTACGCCTCAAAACCGAGGGTTGCGGGTTCAAACACACCCGAGCACGTACCTGTGGATTTTTAGAATCTTTGTACGTATTTATACCACTAGCTCAGTGAGGGGAAACATCGTGATGAAATCTGCAAATTCAAACAACTTGAATTTGTAACCATGAACCAAAAATAAAATAGTCTGGTTCCCTTATCTTAGAGTTACTAAGGTCAGATCGGAAGTAGCTTCAATGTAATTATCAGCTTCGCTAAATCCTGGATCATGGTCTAAGCGGACCCTGTCTAAGGACGGTACACAACGCTAGGAAGATGATGATAGTAGGTTTAAGTATGTTATGTTCTATTTAGCATCTAAAATCATCTAACGACTTAATTGTTCACACTTACATACTTCTGCTGTCTATCAATAAAGGTGAAACGGGACCATACCGAAATAAGTAGTTAGGTAAATTTAACAAAACGTGTTTGACCTTGCTTACTTTAAAATCTTATTTACTTGGTATTGATAGAACGCTATCATCACATTATTTGTTTCGTGAGTCACCAGGCTATATAATACAATTAATTGCACAATCAATATACTTACTTTTATAATTATCCGTTCAAGCTATTGCGAAATCGTATTAATGATGCATTAAAACCAATATGAATGTCATTTCCTTAAAAAAATGTAGATTAAATTGTCATTCCTAATCCTCGATGAGATTGGCCGCTGTTAGGGTAGCCAGATAAAAACTTATCAAATCCGGGACAATTCTGGACGAAAAAAAAATGGGTAAAAATGTCTAATGCTTTAATAGGAAATGAACACAAGTTATATTTTAACAAAAATAAATAAAACTGCGACATAAAACTAAATATAAAAAAAAGAACCTGTCTTTTTTTAAATATTTATCACTGGATGGCCATTTTTTGCATACAAAACTAGTAGGTTTTCGGAATCCTGGACAATAAGGTCTAATTACTAACACGGGACAAGACACAAAATTCCGGAACAATCCCGGATTTCCCGGCCATCTGGCAAGCCTATGTGACCGATATCGGTTGAGGAAATTATTAGATTGAATTATAACATCCATGTTGCAAAAGAGCAGTTATAAATTTACTTTAGTTCAAGTAAGCGACATATAAAGAAAGGACACTCAGACGCAACGAATCACAGCCAAGACGGTTAGAAGTGTACCGCTAGTATTTCGTAACCAGTTTCCAGGCCATAAATCCATAGCGGGCCCACCGCGCCCTCGAAGGGCGATAAGCAGAACTTGTCCTACGATAGTCTGGCAATAAAAGTTGATTTGAAGTTGTTAGCTAGGACCAAGGTCGATCGTCGCATGTCGTCACGCGATGTGAGCTCTGGCGGAAACTATAAAGCATTTGGTGTTCAGCGTTTGAGTTAGGTGACCTTTGGGTTACATCTGTATTCTGGAGGTAGAAAGTTTAATCTGGGTTCTATGGCCTTCATGGAATCTTTATCAGGTTCCCCGCGGGATCTATAATTATTCCGAGATACCTTTTCTTTCATAAACTTTTTGGCAAACCAAATTTTGTCATAATTTGGTACTTAAATGATTTTAAGTAATCAGTAAGGACTTAACTCAATTAAATAAAAACATAATGGATAGACGGACAGACAGGGTTAAATCTATGTCCTGAATAAATTAGACTGACAGACAACCGATTTGACAGATTTTCGGTGATCGGATATCTCTTAAATTGTAGGCACTATGCTGACTAAGTTGCTTACGTCAATTTTTCGTTTGAAGAAGTCCTCATAAAAAGATTATTGATTCTGAAAGTGAAAGCGACATACATTGAAACTTTTCTGTTTCGATGTTAGGCTAACCAAGATTGAAAGGAGTCAATGTAAAGCCAACGTATCAGACTAGCCTGCTTGTAGTAATTCGCGAAGCACTTACTAAGTCAAAGTTGTATAAAGTTGCCAATGCGATGTAGGTCAGAAACAACATGTTCAAACTTTAAGAGCAGGATGTTTCTCAATCAAAGGTTGTTCTCTTAAGATGTTTTTTTGAAATGCACGATTGCTTGACTCAACCACCAATTTCGTAATGGTCTTTGGCTTTATCGGTTCTCATTAACTCAAAACATTCCTTGATAAACAGCCTATAATATAAAAAAGATATTTAAAATCGAACAGAAATTACTGAGATTAGAGTGTTTATACAAACTTAAATCAAACTCTTCCGCTAAACATTTATAAATGTTTAAATATGTGTTACAATGATCCAACTAAATTTATACACTTATTATATCAATGACGATTTTCAAATAAGTTAAGAGGTACCTACACACTTCTCTTGATATGTATGATAAGAATACTGATAAATCGTCTGTTATTATTTTATTCAAAACATGGTCCAAACCAATCCATTTGGATACCAAAATTCTTAAAGGCATATATGATTTTGAATGAATGAATTCCGTATTTATAATTAAAAGATACAACTTAAGCCTTATTTCTGCTATTTTACAGCAGACCGACTACACACCTTATAGTTTAATCCCGCTATTTCACTGCCTCCTCTGCCCTGTAGCCGCGGTGAAAGTATAATTTGTTTTGCCGTCTAAGCAGATAGCTCGCGATAGCCGCGTAATAGCGCCGTATGCGCATGACATAATCTATCAGCCGGCCTTATCTCGACATCGCTTTTAATTATGCTTTGACAGGCGTGTAATTTGAACACCGGTGACGGGCTAGATCGTGTACGGTTGAAATGTGTAGTGCGTAAGTTTGTGATCATGCTAGTTAAGTACAACCCGTCGGAAATATCTGCGAACCTGGCTTAATGACGTCATGCGTCGGCGCGTACGTTGCCAACGGTACTAAGTAGGCGAAAATTGGGTGAGGTGCGGGGTAGCGCATTCTAGCGAGGTTCGCAGATATTTCCAACGGCTTGTCGTTAGTTCGTATTTTCACTTGCAGATGGTATACATCACGCCCGTAATCCCCGAAGGGGTAGGCAGAGTCGCAGGGAGAGATAGACTCCTTGAATGATGGTTTATCAATTGGCAAATAATTGTTGATTGATTGTTGCGCACCAGAATATTTAATTTTAAAATCAAACGAGATAAGAGACATTTTGTCAATATGTAAGTAATCTGTACTAAGAAATTAATGATATATAAATATATCTTGCATCACGTCAAGTCCCGGCAAAAAAATACAAAATTAGCATATTTAAATTATCGATAACAAATTATTTTAATATGGTAAAAAGAATGTTCATTTAATTTGCAATTCCATTTATTAATTTTCTTTTTGCGTCAGACTTTTAATACCTAGATTCTGAAGTGAACGGCCTGTTATTATTAAGCGTTTCAGAATAACTATCGTTTATTCTTTTCTAGTACCTACCTACAAATGGTCCCAAAGGTGGTATAAACTACGCTAGTGACAAGGGTATATTTTGTTGCGGTAACTTATACATTTTCCCAGACCAACATGGGACAATGAACATGGGACATGGCACTGGTTAAGATGGAAAATTGTGAAAACTCTCTTTATAATTGTACATATTCAAATAAATTCAGAGATTTCCAGGAATTTTTAAAATCCGTTTGTATACATACATACATAATGTCATGCCTTTTTCCAATGGGGGTAGGCAGAAATCACGTCATTCCATTTGACGAACCTGACATACACCTTTCGCTTCATCTACATTCATGAGTTTGCAATACAGAAAGTCGTAAAAAAACTGAAATCTAAGGATAGATAGCGTGAGAATATTAATAACAACACTGAATATAGAACTAGCAATAACTAGCTATTTATGTAATATGTGGCTTAGAGCGGGGATAAACTTGAAAGTTGTTATCTCGTTCATAATGCCCTATCAACGGCATTCGATCGCTATCCGCGCCCTACATGTGCATTATTACTGGGTTCCTTATCAGCTGTTCACCAGATAACGGACATCACTCACCATTGTTATTGTATAACAAGTGCGGTTACGTTGTAAATCTTATTGATAGTTTGAACATTCCATTTAAATGTATTGTTCCATTCAAGAGTAGATAAGCAATTGTTAACTTTGCCTTATTGATTGACATTTTACTGTACTACCGATCAATTGAAAAAGTAGTTAATTACTGTTTGCGAAATACATAGGGAGAAAGTAATGAAGAGATTATATACGTATCTATAATGTCACTAGACATAAAGAGAAACATTGACTATGCATACATAAAAGAAGTATTCATTGAATATGAATATAGAATGAAGACAATTTAGTTATTTATTTTCTAGGCCGTAATCAAAAAAATATTGAATATTCTTCCAATTCTTATATTGTTCGAGATAAAGTTGAATAATAATGTGTTTAGTTGTAAAAGTATAGAATTTTAAGTGTTTTATATTCAAGTGCTGCAGTAATAATAATATTTACGCATATTTAAAATGTATTAAAATTTCAATGGTCACTTGTAACGTTTATTAAAACATTTGCACCTCTTGGCTTGTTTTGATAAGATTGAAAATCCTTCTTCGGAGAACGCGGCAACTTCAGTCAAATATAATGGCGGCTTATTGTTATTAAACATTCATGAATAACGATCGTGATTGTTAAAGTTATTTACGTTTTGAACATACATCAGCCTGGCAAAATTGCGTCGCCTTTCTCACTTCCTTTTGGTAACAGCAAGCAATAACTGAGGAAGCAACGAAAATAGGCGAGGCTTTGGCACAAACTCGTACAGTGTTTCTATCGTGTACCTATCTATCGTATGGTAATTTTTTATCATATTTTGTTCCGTAGCGAGTAAAACTACTGGTTAGTTCGTGTTTTTATTACATACACCTTTGATAGATATACATACATACATACATAACATCACGCCCATAATCCCCGAAGGGGTAGGCAGAATCAAGAGGGCAGTAGACCCCTTTAACAACATTCAGCCAAAAACAAAACTGGGTTGGGTTAGATGCAAAATTGTGAAAAGTAGTTACCAGTGGCTAGCTTGTCGCCTACTTAATCACATACCCACAACCCCATATACCATTAGTCGCCTTTTACGACATGCTAGGCAAGAAACACAGTTGGCACATTATTTTTAAGTCCCAGACCAACATGGGACAATGGACTGGATTAGATGGAAGATTGTGAAAAAGTAGTGACAAGTAGCTAGGTCATCGCTTACACAATCACCCACACAAAATCCCATATGCTAGGTAAGAAACACAGTTGGCACATTTTAAGTCTCAAACCAACATCGGACAATGATTGATTTAAGATTGATATACGAACTAATCAAGAACTATTTCTAGCTTCACGTTATTTCCCTAGCTCCCTGGCAGAGAGAACCGAATTAATTATTTGTTAAATATGCTTAAAGCTTTTTAGTAACGTACTTTGAATCGATTTTTTTAATAAGAAAGTTATATATTCATACCTTGTATGAATATTATGGTATGAAGAAGTTAGGTTTATTATAATAATTATTTATAAACATATGTACATAAGTTACATCAGCTATGAGTGAGAAATAAATGACTTTGCATTTTCATAAACTTTCATATAACTCCGTATGTACAAGGCGTTGTATCGAATAGAAGCTTATAAGTTCGACCAGCTTTCACTTTCACATGAGCGTAAGCTCTTTATACGTAAGCTCATCATGTCATGCGCGTCTTAATACGAAAAGTAATCATAAAATCAGATAGTTTTGAACTTGTGTTGGAGGGATTTTGCAATAATAAATTGCAATTCAAAGATATTAAACTACGTGATGTCAGTGCAATTATAGTTTAACTGATAATATATTTTATTATATATACGGGTGAGAGTTATTACAGAATTATACCTAAGTATAATCTTCACTTGTGCAATAATGTTATAAAGAGGAAGGATTTGTATATGTGTATGTTTGTAACGAATAAACTCAAAAACTACTCAAGCGAATTCAAAATTCTTTTAACATGAGAATTGAGAATTCTACATTGAGTCTGAGTAAAATAGGCTACATTTATCCCAAAATGTAAATGAAATGAAAAATAAATTTCCACCCGTGCGAAGCCGGGACGTCGCTATTATGTGAGAAACGTGACAATGATTCTATCACATTCAGACATTTACTTCATCAGAATAAAATCCGGAATCTTCCGTGCTAATGATGATGATACTAGAACGAGTATATGAAAAAGCATTGAGGTAATACTAGGAAAATATTTGCCTGCATGTTGGGCCACGCTGGCTCCAACATTGGACGTAGTGGCGCAGCGTGCAGTGTGCAACTGACGTCAAAGACTAATTACTAATTGTCAAGACTCGACTTGCTGGTTGCTCCAGGCACTAACTGATTGCTGAGACTGTGAGATCCAGTAATTAAAGTATACATAACATAATCGTTGCTCGTTATCCTGTAGGTATGTGTGCTTCTTTTAATAAATATTTTTTCTCTAATACTATATAAATAATAAATTCTCAAGACTGACATACCACTTCACTAGTTCCAAACTAAACTTATAAGCTTGGGCTATGGATACTAAGCGATCGGATAGACATACTTAAATACGTTTATAAACATCCATGATTAGAGTACAAATGTCCACGTTCATCAGACGAAACATTTGCCCCTAGCGAGATTCGAACCCGCGGCCCTTGGTTTCGTGGCCAAGGTCTCTGACCACTCGACCATCGAGGTATATGCTAGTTACGCAGACAGTGTAAATTGATATGTCGAATGTTTTGAATTATTTACGAGTTAACTCGGTAATAAGGGAATTTTCTTTGCTTACTTAAGCACATGCCTTGAATCTAACGAAATTGATTGCATCCATACAATAACACGAAATAAAGTTAATAATACATTTAACTATTACTGCGTGGATCTAAATGAATCAAGAAATACTGCATTGTATTAGATTTTATATCAATACACGCAAACAATAAACAGTAAACGCGATATTACAACGAATAAAAAAGTTTTTAATCGGTTTTATTTGTAAGAAATAACATTTATAATTAATGACCACATGTAACGATTGTACCTACAAAACAACTCTCGAAAATAATCAACTTTAAGACATTTATTCAATTAAGTCTGCAATTATTAACGCTTCATAAGACTGCAATAGAAATATGCAATAATTGCTTGAATGGTTCTATCAATCTGTTGATGACATAATTTCCTTACATCATTCCTATTAGTGTTCAAGTCGTTATTAAAAATAAAATAAATAGGGATGTTGATTTGCTAGTCAATGGAGATACTTTTTTGAAGCTTTCACTCAAAACGTCAATTCATAGATTTTGTATGGGCTTGTCGGTTTATAACGTCACTAGTTTGTCTAGTCAACTGACAAAATTTTAATTAGGCAGTTTTTGTAAAATTAAAAATCTTAGACTCAATATAATTTAAAATCAATAAGTTCTTACAATATACTACGATACATTCTTTTAGGTCTTCAGGCGACCACTGAAAATCAGCGTTTTGGTGTCTGCTATTGGTACCATGACAGAATGCTGAGTGAAAGCCTTTTAGCATACTATATATTTTTTTTTATTATTTTGGTTTGTATGACGTCTGTAAGTTTTTTTTTGTGTGTGCTAAATAAAAAATATTTTTATCATCTTCGTCTTTTACGGAATTGGTATTTCAAAATTAAATATAAATGGTGTCAACATTCCTATTGTACAAACTCCAGAAAAGATCATTGTGGGAATTGACTTACGTAAATGTTACGACCTACTTGTGTGTCCAGAGCGAAGGCAGATTTCGAGGAATGCGTCAAAGTGAGTCAACGGGTCAAATTAATGTGTTCCACCGACGTGCGCTCGCGTCACCCAGATCAGAATAGTGTATTATTTTCGGGATTTAGTAAGTTAGATGTGTTGGGAGTATTTTTACAGTTTGTTTTGTTACCAAACTATCATAATACAGAGGCCTATAGATGAGGGTGATTCGACAAATTCCTATTTACTTTCCCTATTGATGGAGATGAACTGCCAAAAACGCGATGCTTCGTGAGGTTTTGTATCGTAATTAAAACATTGACGTTACGGCTTGCGATATTCAACTGTTATTTATAACTGTTTTTAAATAGTCAGATACAAAATAATAGCAAAATACATTACAATTGGATTAATTATAAAATGTAATAACATGTTTCATAAATAAAGTACTGAATGAGCTTTCTCAAAAAGAGAATGAGTATCAATGTCTTAAATAAGTATATGTACGATATATATATTTATAGGAAAAGTACAAAACATTAAATTTAATCAATTAAGTACATGTTTTATTTACAAATTGATTCTCCGTTGTAATAAAAGTGATATTGCTGAACTCCTGTATCGCACTATTACCATTTTATAACCTACTTTTCATTTTATGTCCTGCAGTCTCGCGCTTCCATCTTGAATTCCTGATCCAGGCTTCATGCTTCTCCTTTACAATATCGAAAAATCGTAAATTGCGTATCGTTATTTGTTAATAGATAGAGCTATGTTACAATATCAGCTTTTCTATTTCACGAATTGACGCGATTGATTTAAAAACAAATTTTTATTCAAATTTGAATTCAAGTTTTTTCGTGTCGCGTCGATTCGTGAAGGAGACTTACATGCAAACAGCAGTTTTGGAATATACGTAGTCAGAGTAGAATATCTCTACTCGAGTACTTACTCTTCTTGCTTATTTTGTTGTTATTATTTGACTTTATTAATGATTCGGTCGCTGCCCTGTTGAATAGGTTGCTAATCGTTTAAATCCTTGTGATGCCTAGTTGCGTGCAATCTTTTAACTAATGTCTGCAATGAAAATATGGCGAAATTTAAAATAACCCTCTGATATTGACGATGTTGCTCAATATTGTTTATGTAAATTGGTGTTATGAAGTATTTTATTGTATTTTAATGCACTATATTTATTAATATATAAAGAGCATGATAAATATTTAAAAACAAAGCGACCGCAAATGCATGACCAGTGGCAATGAATAGACGCGCCACGAATGCACATTATGCACGTCATAAACATGCGTAGACTGCAATACGACGTTGGTGTCGAATTTAAACTCTAACTCTATGACTATAAGAACCATGGGAAGTCTTATCGGCAGTGTTTGTTGCTTGAGCGCTTTATGCATATGGATGGTGCATCGTAGCAGCTTTCGATATGATTGGAGGTGAAATGAAATTCCGAATCAAACTCCAATTTGGTTTATAATTATATATACAAAACTAATATTTAAAAATATTAGTTTTGTATTTCCCATTACCGATAAAGGCTAGGTGCCTATGTAATCTAAAAATAAAATAATTTATAAATAACCATAAAAGGCAGTTTTATGTTAAAAAGAGTGGATTTTAGTGACGGGTAATAATATTTAATGATTTTGATATCTTAAACAAAATTAAAATACATCTCTTCCTGTAGCCATATTACTTATATTTGGAATGCATGTAAGTAAATAAATAAAAAGTCATTTATTTCCATAATCTTTGTTACATAATTTTTGCTGAGTCTTTCCAGTAAGTATTATTTATTAAGAATATTCAGAATACAAATCTTATAAAAATTAACAAGGAACATACAGGTAAAAGAATAATTCGTGCAAGACAATCTCAGAATTACGTATTAAATTGAATAAGTTATACATAACATCGTCAAACTACAATAATTTATTCACAATAAGGATGTTGTGTTTAATGAATGGTCAACACCAGACGTTGTTGCGCCATAAATGATAATGAAACGATGATCAATATGCTTATTCATACAAAGATTATAGAGGAATTAGCATTCATAATGATTCGATCGAAATTAAAAATTAACCAGTTAGTGATATTCGGCATATGTATGCCCATAAATATACGACCTTACAGCAACTTTGTCGAAGGATACTTAATACTTGATCACTGCTTCACGCGACTCGTTTTAACCATCCATTATCACTTGTTCAATAATGCGAATTCGCTATGCTAACATAAACACGGAAAAAAACACAAATAACCGAATACCAATCTAGAAAAAAATAACAAAAAAAAGTTGGCACATCTGTTTATATTGTTATTTTAACTGATTACATCGCTCGGCTTTTCCAGCCATTTCTGTTTAGCTATGGCCGTAATTATTTAATATTCATGGTTATTATACCAATTCCCGTGTCGTTTTACCCTCTTTTAGCAATTAATTTTAACATTGTGTTTCATTAACATAAGTCTAGCAGTATAAATATAATAAATTAATAAAATGATTTGTCCTAATGCCGTTACTAAATAGGTGATAGCAAAAATTTATAACATGGATGAATTACTTGTAGAGCTTTACAAGTATGGGATATTTTACCCTATACATGATTCTATCATCCGAGATAAAAAAACGGACACTGAATAGATTGTGTTTCATTATTTGCTTCGAGGCTAAAAAAATTATATAGTTACACCTCGTGATGGATCGTGCCATATGGCGTTCGGTCCTCACTGCCTACCCCGCTAGGGAAGTGGCGTGAAGTTTAGTTAGTTAATTACACCTCTAGTTAAGAAATTAGGAAGTCGACATATTGGTACTTGTAAAGCATTGAACTTCATAGTTAGTCCTTTTAAATCTCTAATTAATAACAAATTGTTATTCTTCGCTAGGCATTTTGTTACTCTACACTGAACCTAATGATTGGCTTGTATCCGTTTCTTTAAAGGAACATTTCATTTCAAATATGATTGTATAATACTTAATAAGGACGTACCACGTATGTTTCAATATCGATTGAATTTCGGAACGGGATACGCAGCGTTGTTACCGCTCGGAACCGTTCAGTCTGCATTTTCCGGTCTTTTCAAACGTCCGGCGTATTTGTCGGTGTTTAAGGCATGTACTGTAGTTTCAACTTTACGATAATTAGCATGAGTTAACGCTAACATGTCAATATATATCTTTCGTCTTCTATCTGCAGTCTATTAGGATTTGTTGTTACCGTCGTAACTAAAATTAAAAGTTTATGTTTAATAATTACATACACTTATGTACATTGATCATTGTATAATTTACTGACAATGTAACGCTTCGCTTTTAATATGAAGAATATTTATTTGATTATGTTTAAGCTTTATCTGTCCAGTATCTGTGTAGAATTACTGTCGGCTCTGTAAAGAGCTTACGACAATAAACTTTAGTTGATTTTTGGTGTATTTCTGAAGTTGGAAATAAACAGAACGTACATTTAACACGGACCCTTCCTCTCTTGACGTTTTACAAAAATAGCAATGTCAATATAACGCGGCAAACAAGGCCTCGTTTTGTCTTAAACAAACTGTCCAACAAGGCGGCGGCCTGTCACCCGAACTCTTCATCACAGCTTTAGAGAAGGCACTTGTTCTAAAACGCTTATACTTACAGTATTATCTTTTGTAAAGTATTTAATACTATGATCCGCTTTATAATTTACTCTTTAATTAAGTCCGTTACTGATCAAGATTGTAACTTCATGGACGTGTTGCAGAAGGCTTGTTATGGTCTTCAGCTTGACATGACATAAAACATCGGTATATGTATATCTTTGAAAGGACAGACTTAGTCGGACCGAGTTCTGGGTGTCCGTTTAAATAAATAAAAATACATGACAATCTTCTTTCGGTAGTCTATACTTCTGCGTGGCCAAACTAACCTTTAATACCTTAAAATAAAACGGTATATACATATTTGCATAATCCATATTAATTAACCAATTTATTCGCTTCATCAAAATCGCCACTGCGAACATGATCTACAAATTAGGAGGATAAATCAAACATTTATTAAATTACTAAGACAATAAAATATTTTACACACAAACACAAAAATTTATCTTAAATTTGTTTTATTCGTACAAAGTACCTTGTCCATTTATTTACACATACGATGATCAAGGATGTGGTTGTACATATTTGGTGTTGTAAATTTAGGCATTCCTTACATAGCGCCCTACAGGGGGAGATCCGAATACTCCTGTTTTATCCCTGCCTGTCGTAAGAGGCGACTAAAAGGGCCTTTGGGGTTGTGGAGTGTTTGCGGGGGAACCTGCATCCACTTCGTTTAAGCAGCCCCAGAGAAGATGACGACACGTGGATCCTCGTCCGTTAAATAGGTTGGGGTGACACTGTTGCCTGTGCCGTCATAAGCACCGCGAGGTGTTCTGGGGGCGAGGTTGCCTCTCCCTCGAGATGGGCCGCATGGATCGGCAGCGGCGTAGACGTAGATTTCACGTAGAGTTCCGCAGTGGGGAGCCGGGAATCTGCGCCACGCCCGAAGAATGACCACCGTGAGGTTTAGCTCTGAGTCCGACACATCCCTCGTACGCTGAACCTAGGTTTACTTGGACGGTGCGTAAATGCATTCCTCGCGTAAAAAAATTAAAAAAATGAAATAAAAAGGCATTCCTTACATAAACGCAGAAAAACAAATTGGGTCACAGGATAATAAGGTCTACTACATAGGAATATCTGTGTGCGTGAACAGCGTAATAAGATGTTATGAGATTTATAGCCGATAACAATTTCTCTATCGAATATAATAAGATATTTATGTCAATTTTACCGAGCAGTATTATCGTTTATATTTCCAATTAAAGCCAGCTGAAATATTATTGAGCTTTCTAAAGGCTGTCCCTTCGGACCGTGACGAGGGTCCCCGATTTAGGATAATTCTGTATCAGCAGAAACGTCGAGATGCGATTATATGATTACTAAATTGATTTTGTTATGACCCTGTTGAATAAAAGAGAAAGTAATATCTTACCCATATTATTAGATAAAAAGCAGGTTTTACATTTTACCTGGCCTTTTTGAAGACTTAGGGCTGAATTTTCAACAGTTAGATAAAATATAACAATCGAATAAATAACAGTCCGGATGATTGTAAATTGTCATTGCCTGTTTCGTATGTCAAATACCGTATGACATCCGCAAATTGGTGACTTTATATTTAATCAGAGGGTTAATTCTTATCTGACCATTAAAAAATCGGCCCTTAAAGAAAAACGTTAGAAGCACGTTTCCACTATCGTGCATTCTCAATCTTGGGTTCAAGGTAAAATTGTATATTTTATATTAAACAAAGATGGCATAAACCAGTTTTAGCTGTATTTGCTTACGTGTTTTATCGACACCTGTTTTCTGAGGTCGACATTTTGGAAAAGCTCATTAATTATTTTTTTATTATTGTAGCAGTTGCAGTGGCTGTAGATGTAGATATAATAAATAAATACATATAACACATAACCCTCACGCTATTCATTATATACTGTTCTATATTTACGACTGTTCGTGGTAAAAAGAATGTGGCTATTATTGTTATCTTTTGCTTGAGATGCCTAATAAGAGAGCCTTGTCTAATGAAATATTTCTTGTAATAACAATGAGTTATGACGGGCTTTGGTCCGGTTTATGTACGCATAAGACGATTTGGGTATACGAAATATAGGGAAAACGTCCTTGTGAAAAGATCTTGGTCTATAAATGTACTAATAAATTGATTTTATCTGTTATGTATGCTTATAAGTTGAAGGCGTTTGATTTTGGTATAATCTTGGACATGTACTCAATCAACGTATATATAGGGATATTTGAGACAGGATTTTAACATCAGTTGTCTTTGTCAGGTAGTTTAATATTATACTGTAATTTATAAACATGTTCCAATAGTGACCGTTTCAAGTTTGGACCTTAGTCACTAAATATAAGGCTTAAATTGGATACAACGTTGCTACGCTGGACCGTGTGGGTGTTTGCTATTTAACAATTTGATGACAGATTGATTGACAAACTGACATTACTGACAAAGCGAGGCGCTGCTCTGAACGCTACATATTACATGTCATGTCAAACACAGACCAACATTGAGATAAAAAGTTTGTAGGTACCTAGGTTTTACATATACCATGATATGTACCATCAGTGCAACACGCCCGTAATTCCCGAAGAGGTAGGCAGTCCGAAGGGTCATAAGCTCCTCAAACCGCACTTAGCCAAAAATAAAATTCACTTCGATTAGATGGAAAATTATAAAAGAGCAGCGACAAGTGGCTAGCTCGTCGCCTACGTTATCTTAAATCCAGAACTCTCAAACTAAATAAGTCGTTTTTTACGACACGCTAGGCAATAAATACAGTTCGTGTACATTATTTTTGAGTCCCAGACCAAAATGGAATAGTATGTCTTATTAGAAATTTCCATGGAATTGGGAAAAATATGTTTCCACGGGCGAGACTTCTATAAGTAGCTACTAGATTAATCCCGACATGTCTGGTTGCTAGGCAGCCAGATGTATATCACTATTGAGCATGCCTTATGTGCGCTCAAATTAATAAAATTATGAACGGGGAGCTGAACAACACAAATAATTTAATAAGCAAATAGAAATTGGTGGTTTTCAAATATGTTTGAATTGTACCAAACTGGTTTTAAGATCCAGCATTTAACCAATGTTTGTAAGCTCTAGATCGGTTTAGATTAGCTTTCAATGAAACGTTGCAAAAAATGTTTATAAAAGCATGTGTCCGTTGAAATACACTTTGTAATACTTTTGAAGCTGGCCTATATCCAATCTAAAACTGTTTGTTGAGGGAATTGTATGAATAAAGCATTCTAATCCGCCGAAACTTCTCTGATTATTTTATAAGTTAGGAGAATGGGAACTGACGCGGAAGGATTATGTGAATATCTCAGCGTGTTGATGTATTACTTTCATCCAAGAACAGTATCATAAAAGTAATTTGGACCGGATTTCGCTATATGACTGACTTGACTGGCCCGTTGGTCGAGTGGTCAGAGACCCTCGCCACGAAACCAAAGGTCGCGGGTTCGAATCCCGCTAGGGGCAAATGTTTCGTGTGATGAACATGGACATTTGTACTCGAGTCATGGATGTTTATAAACGTATTTAAGTTTGTCTATCCGTTCGCCTAGTATCCATAGTACAAGCATATGCTTAGTTTGGAACTAGGGAATTGGTGTGTCAGTCTGGAGAATTTATTTATTATTATTTATTATACACTGAACGCTAAGTATTCAATATACTTTTAGCGAAATCTTTTTTACATTATACAGTGTTTGCGATTTACGCCAACTACATATTCACGCCAAATTATTTCGTTATCCAAAACATATATTGACGTCAACTCGTGGCGGTCGTCACCTAGTTCTTTTGAGACATTGTTTACCCCAAAATATATCCATAATTGAATGGAAAGGCAAACAATAACACGGTGACATCGCAGTGAATAGCATTCCGCGAGAAGCGTACGTTCATTCATGCAACAAGTATGATGTTAATGTTTGAGATCGTTGCGTATGTTCCGCTTGGACCATATCATGTTTGGGCACCTCGCGTTCAGACTGCTCTTTCATTATTTTCGTTATGTTTTATGCATTACAGCTGATGTCAATTTTCAATTCAGTTTTAACGCTCTTCATCAGCCATTGAAATACAACGAGTCATGATGTAATCGGTTTATGTTTTTGTTTCCATAACATAGGATATGAGTAAATATTTTATGTTTCGTATGTCTTTGGCGATACGAACTGACGGTCGCTGATTTATCGATTATCAATTAGTAATAGAACATATGTTTCGAAAAGTAGTGATATATCATAGTGTAATTTTAAAGTATTTGATATCTAAAACCATTTAGTACCGTCAGTTCCAACCAACGCTCTTATTGAAATTCTTCAATTTTGGCAGTTTTCCATCTAGTCGAATGTCAAAGCTCATAGGGCTTTTATGGTAGAAGCAATTTATTAAAGTGGTTTGCTGTACTGGTATGCTGAACCACACTTTACAAAAATATGTATTGATTCAAAAATAGAGGGCTTCAAAGATAAAACAGTATTAGGCTAACTGGATATATTAATCAATATAAAACTAGTCACCAGCCAAATGTCTTGAAGACACCTACGCCTAACTCACATCAAGGTGTCTTAGGACACCTACGCCTAACTCACATCAAGATGTCTTAAGACACCTGTGATGAGAGATAGGTGCCATCAGCGGATCGCATTCCTTGCTCGCCACTTTGCATGCGCGTGATTTCTTTTAATACGAACTTTATTATTTAGATCGTAAGGCAGGGGTAGGCGACGTCGGACACGCTTTCCATGTAGGTATATGGAGCGTGCGAAACGATGCCATTTGATGGAACAATGCGTGGACGGAGCCAGATAAAAGAGAGTAATATAATGCAGACGGTGTGCGGTTGCCACTCTTATCTAAATGTACGTACATGCGTTATGTGGTGGTGTCTAAACACCGATCTATGAAAAACTTTATTAAGACTTGCTCCAAAGTGTCTGTTAATATAATCGTAGGCTTTTAAGAGTGACTAACATTATATAGGCTGATTCATCGTGGTTGCAATGACAGATAAACTTTAAAGTCAACCTTTACTTGAATTCTGTGATGTGAGATACAAAGTCATCTGTATAATTTTATTTGTGACAAATGTACTATGCACATAATATATTGTTATTTAAAAACGAGTCAGATAACGGAAAGCAGCTTAATATAAATAATTATTTAAACTTCATTATTATTTATCACATTGTATAGTCATTGTGAATATTGCTACGTGGCCATTGGGCAATATGCTAATAAAGCTACATTGGACAATGTGCGGGGAGGGAAACAAGCTTGTGATACATTAACCAATCAGAGAACAATAATATTCATATTGTTATTTTCATATACTTAGTTTTTATTCATAAGTGTAAAAGAAAAAAATAACAGGTAAGTAGTATTTAAAATGAAATAATAGTACGATGACGAGCGAAGCGAGGAGGTGTATTTATTACAACCGCGACCCTACAGCGCGCGAGCCGAGCAAGCGAAGCGAGCGTGCCACTGAAACTGAAGTTTTTTTTTTAACATTACGTAGTTACAAATTCTGGATCATGTTAGACTATGGTCTAAGAATTAGAGAAGAAGCGGACCCTGACTAAGCACGAGACATAATGCTAGAATGATGATGATGTCAATATAAAAAGAATAGTAATGAAACACGATTTTATTTAAGTACACTGCCTGATAGATGATGGACATTATGTACAATTCCCGGACAATGTAATTATTTGAATAGTTATTATCAAATTGCCCTCTTCTATTGGTAATTTTTTATAATGCCCAGGCATAATCTATTATGAATGACCAATTTATCACTTGGTCGGATATATATCTATTATAGATATCTATTAGATATATATCTATT
This sequence comes from Glyphodes perspectalis, assembly GCA_951394215.1. Lineage (NCBI taxonomy): Eukaryota > Metazoa > Arthropoda > Insecta > Lepidoptera > Crambidae > Glyphodes > Glyphodes perspectalis. The sequence continues at coordinate 6,202,681 of OX596201.1, forward strand.
ATATCTATAAGATATGGATATATAAAATAAACATACGTCTATGGAAATCAAATTTGAACTTATTAAATTGCATCTACATGTCACATGAACTATATCTATATGTCCCCGTTAAGCAAAATGCCTATATTTAAACTTTTATTACAGACTTTTCAATTCCGAGACCATAAAACACCAAAATGTACGAGCCTTCTGCGTATCCACCAACATACGCTTTGCCCGCAAAACGTGCGTGTAAGTAAATAATCGCGGCAGGTCGTTTTGCGTCGTTATCATACAAAATCACGATCGCCGTCCGTAAGATAACGTTATTTCCCCCGCACTGTGCGTGGGAGTCGCAATTATCTCCCCGATGCGAGTTAAACGGCCGATATTGAGATTTATGTACACGTGGATATGTCATGTGTTTGTGAGTACGGGTGTACTGAAAATGGCGTGTTTATATGTAATATATATATATATGTAAATGAATGATGGGACGTGGCATATGTATCTTTTGATCTCACGTTTCAGCTTAGACGTATTGCGGGGACTGCTTCACAGAATATTTAATAGTAACACAGATGCCTCTTCATAGTAGAGGTTTCATGTTTAATTCTAATATATAACTGTCGAGCTTCCTTAATAGTTTAGAGCACAAATATTTGACATTATACCTATTTCCATTTCCATTTCATTTCCATCCATCCCAGCTCATTGTCCCATGTTAGTCTGGGCCTTAAAAATAATATGCCAACTGTGGTTCTTGCCTAGCATGTCGTAAAAGGCGACTAATGGTATATCGGGTTTTGGGTGTGTGATTGTGTAGGCGACAGGTTAGCCGCTTGTCACTGTTTTTTCACAATTTTCCATCTAACCCACCTCGGCTTTATTTTTGGATGAATGCGGTTGAAGGGGCTTGCTGCCCTTTCGACTCTTCCTACCCCTTCGGGGATTATGGGCGTGATATTATGTATGTATGTATGTATATTTATCTAAGGTTATGTTAATATAATAAAACGTTTTTATATATTTTATTATGTATTTATACTTTAAATCAATAATCAAACCCCGTGTAAGACAAGGTTCAAACACAGATTGTTTTTTGTAATAAGGTCGATGAGGAGGATCAGAATGAAAATCTAAACATGGATTAACAAGGATGTATGGGATCTAGCGGTGGGTAGATATTGATTGATCGCAATCTATTTCGGCAGGTACATAACTCAATGCTATGGCTATTGCCTAGAGGTAAAATAAATAAATTGTGGTTTCAAAATAAGTGGGCATTGAAAACATCTGAGTAGGTAAATCATTAACACACTAACAAATAAACTAATATATATCGAAAAAGTATGTCTGTGTTAATCTGTATAAATTGTAATTTATATACTCATTAAAACATAACTTATTTTCTGATAAAATAAATGTACGAGATGATAGGGTAGCACTACGAACCAATTTTGAACGTTAAGTTACTAGCTAGATTGGGTAGTGAGACAATTTGTAGATATATAGCGTCGTGACCTACCTGACTATCAGGTGGCTCACGACATAAGCTGAGCGGGCGCAGTTTTGGCACACCTTATTTTTGTTTGTTATATTCTTTCTTTTGTTATTGTTCTTTGTTTGCTTTTTTTTTTGCTTTTATCTGTATCACTTGTATGTGTGCCAAATAAAGGTTTTTCTATTATATTCTATTCTATTCTAGTCTATATTAGTAAGGAAAACAATTGGGATGTTGACACCATTTATATTTAATTTTGAAATATCAATTCTGAAAAAGAAAGAATCGTAGTATGATGTTAAGCCTTATTGATTTTGTAAAATATTGAGTCTTAGATTTTTAATTTTACAAAAACTGCTTAATATTAAGTCAGTTGACTACACAAACTAGTGACGTCAGACGTTGACAAGCCCCTACAAAATCTATGAAGTAATTTCGTTTTGACAGCTCTTAAAAAGTATCTCAATTGACTCGCCAGTCAACATCCCAATTACTAACTTTACATAAATTCTTTTTTTTTTTTAATATTTCACGACACTAACGCAGTGAGTTGCATAAAACGCTATAAAGTTTACTTATGTTCTGAGCGATCTCATAGCAGGCCTTTATTGTACCCAGTCCTATTCTAACTTACTAATTTCACAAGTAGGGCACAAGGGAATTGTCTTATAGAAACTTCTTGTTAACATAGACCACAAGGCCTTCGGGCCCGAACATCGAAAGTGAGTGAGCCTCGTTAGAAGTGCAACAAAAGTAGGTTACGAACGTTGCACCGCCGGGCAGGCCTAGTGCATTTTTGCAACAACATAGCACAGCTCAGGGTCACAGCACTTACTGCCATTTGTATGGTGTAATCAACGATTTATCGATTATTAGTAACAAATCAATCGATCGATATTAATGGTTACATTAAGATATTGCGTTGCGTACTGAATATCCTTTCTATTTACCGAGTTCCTGTATTTTCTTTCGCTTTAATAAATTTTTAAATGGGCGCACCATAGTGGCTTCTCTTTGCCCTTCATGATGTATAAAAATGAGGATGTACAGAAATGTATATGATGCGTACCTATCGTCAAAAAACCATAATCCTGGATTAGCAAGTCTTATTATATGGAAGCGACTCTTTGACCATCGTATCGTAAACCTAACTGCTCATCATTTTAAATATATTATGGTACGGAATTTGGATTTTTATTATATTGACAAGCTCGATGGCGCATAGTGACCCTGCCCCATGCGCTAAAAGATGTGGGTTCGATCCCCACCCAGGACAAATATTCGTATGATGAATACTTGTGTTTGTTCTATGTCTGGGTGTTAATATCCAATATTTAAGTACATATTTGTAATACCACTTTTGTTTCTGATATCCGTAACACAAGTGCTTAAGCTACTGCATTTCCTAAAAAGTCAAACTCTCATAGTTTTAATACTAGAAATAAACACAAACTTGCTGTTCCTATTCAAAGACTCCAAAAGAGTGGTAATTCATTTATTGGTCTAAGTATTAAAATGTTTAATAAACTACCACAAAGTATTATAACATTACCCCTACATAAGTTCAAATTATATATTAAATCATTTTTAATGAGTAAGGGTTATTACAAAATACAAGATTACCTCAATGACAAGGATTCATGGTTAACTTCATAATGAAGTGTTCACCTGCAGTGATATCTACATAGTCTTAAGTATATAATAATTAAGTTTACAAATTTGTAAAATTTGGCATTTAAAAGAGTAACTATCGAGTTTCTTGCCGGATTCTTCTCGATAGAGTCTACCTTCCGAACCGGTGGTGGTATTAGTTCTTATCCTTTTTTTTATGTATATTGACTATTTATAAGTGCTTTCTTGAAGCCCATATAAATAAAGATATTTTGAATTTGAATTTTGAATTTGAACTTACCTCGGAGTCAGATCAATATATGAGATGTAGTGTGATATTTATTTATTTATTTATTTATATACGGTAGGAGCCCCTTTCCACTTCAACTTCGGAAAACTTTCAATTTACCACGTATACCAACGAAACTTAATGGCTAATAACGGTACCTTAAACTTGGCTTATCGACTGTAGGTAGGTACAAAGAAACCGATTATGGCACAATAAGATGCCTACGCACTGTCAACGCTATACACACGCAATAATGATTCAAAGAGACTCCGGGCCTCAGCTTATAAAATTCTTATAATAAAGTATGAATCTTTACGCGCGGATTTATTAAATCCAGTCTTTGACCTTGGAACACATTTCTTTTGAGGCTCAGCTATATTGCGAAACGGAGTGGGCGAGATTTAATACCAATTTTGGGTGCCCAAGTGATTGTTGCGTTTTGACACTGATTTATCACTTCAATTACCTTATCTAGTGACATTGAATAAAATGTTTGGTTGCATATTTTTTTTAAATGTCAAAAGCTTTACGAGATTGATCAGACACTTGAGTGTCTCGTTAGAATTGTAAAATGTATTCTATGTTTAATGGATATCAATTTTAGTCTGAGACTAACGACAAATTCAGTTGTACAATCAAATTAAAAGGAAACGTTTCAATGTACAAACTTTATAGTTTCGAACCCGCGACCCTTGGTTTCGTGGCCAGGGTCTCTGACTACTCCATCAACGGGCCAATAATAATTAAATAAGTTATACATAGGTAAAATACATACATACATATCATGATCCACAATCCCCTGTAATCCCCGAAGGGGGAGAGTCAAAGGCGCATCTAGCCTCCTCAACCACAATCAGCCAATAAATAAAACTGGTCTGGGTTAGATGGAAAATTGTGGAAAAGTAGTGCCAATGGCTAGCTCGTCACCTACAAAGTCACACACCCAAAACCCGAAAGAGGTAGGTAAAACCTCTTAGAAGAGCGACAAAGCGTATTACAAAATTCAAATTAAGTTCAACAAAACCTACGTTTTTATGAAACACATAACTCGCAAAATTACAGTGAAACAACGTTCTACCAATGAAAACGACAAACAATGTGGTATATTTTAATAATAGCCTTCGACGGGTACTTTCTATTCAAATTAAATAACTACTGGTTGTCGTGCGATATCACACAATCGTAACAACAGATCCCAATTAGTTCTTAACTATATACGTTTAAGGAAAAAAATTGCGTGACAGAAAACTAGCTTCAGTTACGTATCTACGCGTTATTACGTCGAATGTAACAACTAAATAGTTTAATCTAACATCTACAATGCAGTCTGTAATCATATAAAAGACAAAAAACCCACCCGTCATATTATTAACTTTCATTTATTCGCGATTAGCTAACCAACAATAAGATTGTAATGTCGATGACCATCTAATTAAAAGTTGTAGGCTACGTTAGAGCTATAATTTTAATGCATGAGTGGCTTGTAAAAACAAGGCATTTCAGCTCATTTTTTAATGGGGAAATGTAATGATGGAATTGTTACTATGTAGTTATTTTGTGAAATCGCTCCGTACTTACAATGTACTTAATATGCCATCGATATTCATGCTTACTTAAACATTAAGAGTCTTCGTTATTAAACCGTTACTAATCTAGTTTCTAAGGGTGGTAGACACTAGATAAAAATGTTTATTAATTTCAATTTTCTCTTTTTTCAGGTACGACATTTTTCGAATCTGCCGTAGGAGGAAACACCTTATAATAAACAGGAAAGGTTTGTTCACGTTCTTTCCGTAACAAGAGAAGTTATGAACCTTATTGTTTAACATTTGTACAAGACGCAGAAACGTAGGTAAATATACTTTTGTAAATATGAATAATAAAAGTCATAGAGAGGAAAGTTCCTGAGATGTTACAGGAATTGGGAAGTAAAGATTACTAAATGCAAAGCAATAAATAGTAAACCACGTTTTAAATATAATTAGAGCAAAATCAGCACGAAGCTAGGTGAGGATTTATTCACTTGTTGAACACAAAAGGTCCTGACGATGTAACTTTCCATTTTTCATTGAGTTCGGTGCGGGCGTGAATGGACGCATGATGAAACGATTAGCAGCGATAAGGATTCCATGGCGTAGCGGGGACCGTTAGAATAGTGGCTGTGTTTGTATTATTGGGTTTGTAGGGCTACCGACTGGGACTGAGAGACTGGCAGGCGCCGAATTAATTTTAAAGGCAGCAGACGTTAACAGTTAGGAATCGGCTTTTATTGACGCGCTTTGTATGTGGTGTGAAATACACAAGCTAGACGAATGGTTTCTGAAGTAAATTTCGGCGATGTTTGTTGTGAGCAGACTGTGATAAATATGTGGATTGTGTTCAAGTATTTTCTACTGAACAGTACTTTAATTAATCAACATGACACATTCAAGAAAAGACTGAGATATTAATAAACTGCATTTACATAATTAAGTTTGCAGCTTAACGATCAAATAAATCACAAACATTACTAATTTCCATTCCTTTACCCAAGTATAGAACCTGTCACCGTCACAAATCAGCAAGTCTGCGGGGTCACTTCCTGATACTTTATGCATTTGATGTTGAGGCAACAAATATCTTTTTAATGACTGCTTTTGATGAATATTTGCTTTAATTCTAATCCAATTCTATGCAAACTTGGTTAAGATCTGCACTAGACCGGTCGCCCATTACGGTGGCATAAAATCTGACATTGCAGGACTTGTGTAAATTAAGGCTATTCAACAATATACCTAATTTACATAAGGATCAACTTAGGATTAACGTTGGTTCTATTCCAAAGGCTGGCAACCCTATGTTTGGTAAGAGCTGCATCAAGCCTGTCGTCAGTTGACCGTGGCGCCCACGCGCCTGCGCAGCCATTCATGCGGCGCGGGCGCACTTCCTGAGCGTGTGGGTCTGTGAACAATGTAGCGTCGTGATTTACGGGTATCATCGGTTTTGACGCGGTCAATCCGGATTAATATACTATGACGTCTGCAATCTCTGAAGTGGTAGTCAAAAGCTCATTAACCCATGTTTTGCCGAAGATAAAATTTAATATACAGGAAATGAAAAATCAGTAAAAATGTATTACTTACTATACTATATAGTGTAGATTTCGATTTGCGCGTCGCACACACAAGATCCAACATCAAAACGATTGATTCTTAAAAAGCGTTTGTTTCGAATCAAGAGATGTTATGGCTAGATTCCATATGTGTTTCTAGTTCTCTTTCTAGTTAAATGCTTTCAACACCCAAATAATAAGTGGAATAGATAAAATTATAATATAACTTTATCTTAGATACCTTGGAACTTTATAATCCTATATAATCTTTCCAAAGCACATTAAATTTGTTAGCGTGTCGGGTTATCAGAATCTTTAAAGTTCCTGAAATCTGTCTGAGACGTGGAATTCATCGATCGTTGGGATAAAGGTTGTTGTTAATATTAAGCATTGTTTGAAGGTAGGTATCTGTAGGGAACAATCCATCGCGACTAACTTTACGCTCGAGACATTGTCTTGACAACTCCTTGACGCGAACTTTTCCCGGAGTTGCTAAAATTAAACGGAGGGTTTTGTTTTCGCTTTTTGTTCTAAGAAAAGTGTATACAGTGAGAATTTACCATGTTGATAAAAGATGTGGGAGTCTACCAATACACCATTTGATTATGGAAAGGGTAATTGCCTAGTTGTATTCGTGCTACTATAAAATACAAGTTATGGAGACACACATTTCCGGAGCAATTCGCGCTAGAGCAATATGTCTCGTTAAAATTTAAAATATGCTACTTGTATTCATCGAGCTTCCTATGTTTTTGGGTAATAAGTATATCTATTTATAGCTCAGTTTCAAATGTATATTGGTTTAGGTTAATGGTGAATCCAATATTTGTCAAGTCGCTTCTGTCCACAGCTTAAGTAATAGAAAGGCAAACAAATAAATTCTGCAGGCGACGTCGAACTTCAAATTGAGCTGTCAATATAGCAAAACAACGCTCGCACGTATTGACTTGAACAATCGATTGCAAAATGTAAATGCCGGTGTTGTGATTGCCATTAAAGTCGCGCCGTAGAATGCGGTAAAATTAAGCACTCCTGCGCCATCGATGATGATAAACCGTATGACACAGTTTTAAGGGTCATTTTGGTACTAAATGTGCAGGTTGCAGTCGTGTTGTGCAATGGACCTCGCGCCCACGCCGCCCCCGCACCTCTCGCCTTGCATCACAGACTGATTCTGATCTCTATGACAAGTTAGGTTATGAAGGTCAAACGCCTGATCGTGGGTATGCAGCATCAACAATGTTGGTAAAAGGCGGAACTTGGATGGTGGCGGAACTCTTGAAAATTTCTGCGTTTAAACAATAGTGCACATACTTAAAATATATAACCACCGACATAATGTGCTGATTTTATAGACGTCTGGTGGACTTTATAAAAAAATGCATACGTTTACTATGAACTCGGGTGTCACAGGTTTAGGTTCAGGCCTTAAAGTGTCAATCTTCGACCTATAATAAAAACATCTTATTGGATTCGTGTATGTTGAGATGTTTTCAAAACTAAGAACGGAAATGCTTAAAGAAGAACCGTTTTGTCGACATCATTAGACGTCATCTGTTTTTTACAACCGTCTCTTTTATTGTTTGCGTTTTTGATTTTATACATATTATAATTAATATTGTATATGAGAAAGTTTCTTGATTCCTTTAGTCTTACTTACAACGGGTTATCGTATAATTTTGCACACAGTCGTGTTCGTTACAAAAAATAATGTAGAGTATCCAAGGTTACTGTTCCGCAAGGATATAGATATTTACATAAAAGCAAGCATAGCCGCGGAAAAAAACTAGTAAGTTATATTAACAATAAATAAATAAATAATAAATATTCGTCTAAATTACATATATTAATCTGACTCCGAGATAAGTAGCTTAAGCACTTGTGTTATGGATATCAGAATCAACAGTGGTATTACAAATACATACTTAAATATTGGATTTTATCATCCAGACACAGAACACACACAAATATTCATCACACGAATGTTTGTCCTGGGTAGGGATCGAACCCATAACTTTTGGCGCATGAGGCAGGGTCACTACCGAATGCGCCATCGAGCCAGTCAAGTTTACTTAACTATAGAATACGACTTGTAATTTCTAAGAGTTATGTTTTTTTTTTACCTTATCGCTTTTCTGTTTCAAACAAAACTATATTTTTGACAACTAATAGAGATGCGCAATCAATATTAGAAATAACGATTCTCTTATTATAATAGTAAAATAATTATATTGAGGACAGATCGTTTCGATATCACCAGTAGGTATGAGTAATCGCATCTGTATCTGCAACTAATATTCAATTAAAATGCATCAGGTACATAATATAATGTTCATTAATGTCAAATACGTTTATGAATATTATTTTCATTCATGATACTATCTTTACTAGATCTAAAGAATAACTTAGTTACCTATTTAACGTGAATCATTTACGTTCTATTATTGAATGAGTATCGTATTTGTCACGTAGACATTCAATACTATTGGCAATTTATGATGAAGTCGTAGTATTCCGGGCGAAACGCCTACTAAAAATGTATTATTATTGAAAGGGGATGTTTCACACGTTCGTGCGAATCGACTACTAAGCCGTATTCTCAGAATAATCGATTACTTAATAGAGGGATAGATAAGGTATTTAATATACGAGTGTTTGTGATGTTTTTCATGTCGTAAAACAAACGTTAGTCATAACAATGGGCGTATAATATATTTATTTGTTTTCTTTCAATGATTTCATGCATTGTCATTACTGAATGTACGCAGTTTTCCTGGTTATAGTTATTCAATGTTTCACTGAGTGACCATGGGTGCTATATTGAAAACCGTATTCAGAGGCTATTTAGATATTTAAATGGATAGATATATGTAAAAAACACAGACTTCGTTGTCTGGTATTCGTTGTGAGAATGGATGAAGATCATGCTGTGAGTGAAGGTAAGTATATGATGCAGCCGTATTGTAGATGAGGTGACGGAAGTCCTAGTAGGTCCTGCTGGATTGATAATGTGACGTAGAACTTGCGCATACTTCTGTTAGACAAATCCAAATGGCTTATTTTATTCTTGGGACATTAGTCGCTGCAACGGTAAAGTTACTTCATTTATTCAGGTTCTAAGCCGATTCCATTTAAGTTTTAGTTAGAATTTATGTAAAACGTGCACTTTAAAGCGCCGTAATGAGGAGGCAAAGGCCTGCCTGACTCCCACGCAGCTCAATTCGCGTACATTACTGCATTCGGTTTCGCGTTTGGCACCACCCACTATCGGTGAGGTATTAATTAGTAATCAACTACATTTTATGTAGCCAGTCGTCTAACTAGTTAAATAAAATATAGACGTCAAAGAACAAATTCATACAGAAAAGTCTTTGTATGTAACAGTATGTATTGTACCTACTACGAAATTAATGCTATACTATTGATAAATGCAATATTTTAAAATGCTTACGTGTCTTTGACATAGAAAAGAAAATACATTTCCACTATTTTGTTACACTTTGTTTATTTCCTGAGTGATCGAAATATGATGTATAGATTATTCATAGCCTTATGTAGGTATGTATTTGTGTAGTATATATTATTTATAGGTCGAAATATAGAAATGAAATTGTCATAAAGTTTATATAGTTTAACTTATGTAACCTATAACTTAAACTTCGCTATTAATGTAATTTCCAATTCAATTATCAAAACATGTTTACTATTTGTGCACTTGTAATCGAGTGGACGTTCTGCATCTTCATATTTTTGTCTTTTCGTTCGTTAAACCTTGACATCGTCAAGTAATCATCTTCGCATTATCCTTATTTAGCGCCCCGTGATCTGGAAGTCTACATATTTCTTGTGGCGCTTAATCAGTGATCATTAGTTACTGTCATTAGCTGTAGACTCATGAGGCTTCTCTTTAATTTTTCTCTTTTCATCGGGCAGATAATAGACATACATTTTAATAGAGTACGGTTGATTTCAAAAAGTCATCAATGCCATCATCAATAGATAATACACTACAAAAACTAGCAATAATAGTACCTACTTAGTTTTATATTGGAAAATTATTGTGTTCTTCATCAGTCTGTAAATTATATTTTTCGATCTAACATTTTAACTATCCGTGACTAGCGTGCATGTACAGGGTTTTACCTTATTAGAGAAAATACTTCTTTATAACATCAGGTTTTCTTAAGTGTCTCTGAGACCCACATCTCAAGTTTCTCGTACTTGAAATAATGACATGAACTTTTGATTAGGCTCAAACTTATTCACAGAAATTATTTGATATTTGTGTATGTCTTATTTTCATATTGAGTTTTCTGTTGATAGATTTAAAAAGATTTTGTGAATATATATTTTTTTCATAAAATATATTCGTTATTCGTTTGTACATACTTACCTTATACATTCCGGCGTCTTATAGCTGTCTCATACATATATCATCTTTGTCTATAAAATCATAAAACTATTATTCGCGTATCATAAACAAAATTCAATAGCCGTAGACAAGACAGTCGGCAAAAAATTTGACAAAAAGGTGTCGCCGCCCGATACCGCTTCTACTTTTATTCAGCCCAGTCAATATGGACGATGCAAGATTTCGAACTCCTTGCGAAACTGTTGGTCGAAGTGAACTTTACCCATTTACTGGCGTTTGTAGTGAACAAAGAGCACTGCAACGCCCCTTGGCGAACTTTATCGGTACCATTGAAGTCTCCCCAAATGTCAGTAGGTTGCGACACGGCTGAAAGTATAACTTTAACGACATTGTTATCATTACCCGAAATATAATAAGCTGCCCTTTTCTGGAACACACTGTATGTGTTTACAAAATTTTACATTCTCTCAATAAGGTATTTCAATCATCATAAATAATGTTTATAATGGCAAGAATCACGACTCAGGTTGTTCATCTTTCCATGACCTCTGCTAAAAGACCGGAGGGTTCATTGATAGCAATCAATGAACCCTCCGGTCTTTATCCAATTAAGAGCACTTAATTACAACATTATTATTGTAAACCTGTAGTAAAATGCTTTCTTAAGAAAGGAGTAAAGATATTTTAATATCTATAACCATTACTAGGCTATTTTTTTGTAAGAACACCGTTGTTGAAATTAGAACATCAGGGTTTAAATGGTTTTTTAACAGGTACCTACAATGTTTAACAAAGCTGATGGCTAAACACATGTTGAGACAGTAAGATCGCAAGGGACCTAAAAGTAACTGTGACTTGGTAAGTTTTACAAGATCAAATTAAGTAAGTTGTAAGCGCCCACCGGTGAACTCTGTCGGTGTCTCGGCTGGGCCCGGTTGCCCCAAATGTCAGGAGAGCACTTGCGAAATGTCCAGAAGTGTCTTTACGGAGTACGGCACACTTATAATTTTATGACGCTCGGAAAGTTATTTACGTACACTTCCGTATCTCAGGGTTGTCATATCATAATAATTTATGTCATTGTATTTTATGTCCAAAGTGCCATATTAGCAGCAGTCTCAGTCGTCTGTTTTGCACTTTCTCCTAATGTATAAAACAACAAGAATTTGTCCATAATCATTACAGAATCTTGCTCTATTCGCCTGCCAAGCTGATGTAGCAGATCTTTGATGAAAAAATATGAATATTAAGATGATAAATGTAACGCGCATGTGCAATGTTTTATTTCACACTGATTCATCACTTTGAACCATACGGGATGCACTGTTTACTTACTTGCATTTGTAAACAAAAACGAGAAAGAAACGCTAAGAGCAAACATTTACAAACAGTTTGTCACGCCACAATAAAACTTTAGACACAAAATAAATACTCGCACACTGGTACCGAGCATTATCATTTTTCCAGATCTACGTGACCGGTTCAGCCACATTTGCATCTATGCAGATATTTTTGTCCCCGACTTTTGTGCCAAAATTATGAAACTCGAAATTTTCGTATGATAATGCGATCATGCACGTTGGCATTCTGCCCAAGAACTACAGGATTGAGATATGATTTCTGTTTGTGCTGCTGAATGAACCGTAGTGACATATCTACTGTAATTGCGAATGTAAATCCAACAGTTTACGACTTTTTTATTGATCTCGAATTTACGGCTGACCCCAATTTCGCGTGTAATCTAAACTAGGTCTAACGCCGGTCCAATTCTTAAAAAATCAGTTTAGTCAATAATATTTGATTAGGTTTATTTTATTTTAAACCTTTGACTTTAATTACTACCAAAACTGTCAAATAAATGTCGCTAACAATTGACACTCGATACAAAATAATATTATCCATTTGATATGTACCTTTGGAACATATATTTAGACGAATCCGGTGTATTATGTGTCAATTAGATAATGTTATTATGTTAGGTCGTTCGACGAAACAAAATTTGTTGACCGGCCGACTGTGGTTAAAACAAACAATTGAATCACAGCCGGGTTCCGATTACTTCGTTTACTTAGCTTAAATTAAGTAATATTAAATTCCGACCAATTACTAAAAAAATTTACTTGCCGCTAGTAATTATAGATGCTGGCTACAAAGCCAAAGATAATGAGCTCAAAATCAGCGAATGTTCTTGTGATGAACATAGTAATTTGTTCTCGGTATGTTAGTTTTCAAACATACTTAAGTATGTCAGACAGTTATGTGTCCATAATACCATCATATTTGAATAGTATTTCTATATTTTGTTCAAAAGTAGCAATGCTTTACACAGTTAGCGGGCAAACATAGAATTAACATATATGTTTGTTATCTGATATCAAATCTGGACGTAACAAAGCAGATTATGAATAAAACATTAGAGAAAAAACTATATGGGGTCCTTGACATCGCCGGTGTCGTTTGCGATGTCAGATTCTTTCACACTATCGTCCTATCTCAAGTCAGTCCCTTGTCTACATCATCGCCTTAATAACAGTAACTATACCCAACGGCAATATTATCGCAATGCTGCGAAGGTTTAGTTTTCTATCCTGCTCTACAAACGTTAACTGACAGAGACATAAATAAAAATCTTCGCGCTAAAGCATGATGATATAGCCAAGGTGAAGAAGGATAATAGTCCTGATAAATGATAACGGGCTAAGGGGATGTCACTATGACATTTTATTTTTCATATGAATTTGATTACTTCGTATTAACCCGTATATCATGCATGGCTTATTGAAGTATGATGTGTGATTCGTAAAGCGATTAGATGTCCGTTTTTTATAATTTCTAGTTACCTATATAGTAGATATACTTATCTATTTAATTCATGAGCTCATTGTTTTTTTGCATTTTAATAGAAATGACTAGCAAGGATGCAATGCTATTGTGTTATTAATTCTCGATAGATTGTTTATTTGAAATTTCGTAGTATATACCAAGCTCTGCCTAATTAGTTTATGGAAGGTTTTTTAAGGCCTCTTAAGTATGAGATTATATTTTAGGAGATGGTTTATTGGTTAATATTATATTTAATACGTCAAGGCTAATTATCCTTCGTCTAATAAAGAGAGCTTGAATATATATTTTTTATGTTAAAATACAATATTGTGTTGTGACTGGCTCGATGGCGCATTCGGTAGTGCCCCATGCGTCAAGAGTTGTGGGTTTAGTCCCCACCTAGGACAAACATTTGTGAGATGATTACTTGTGTTTTTTTTGTGTCTGGGCGTAAATATCCAATATATAACTATATATTTGTAATACCACTGTTGATTCTAATATCCGTAACACAAATAAATTAATAAATATCCGACTAAACCGAATGATGTAGTCTAATATTTATTTATTTATTAATATAGCTTCGAAACGGAATACGTTCCATTGTCCCTTATTCTATAGTAATAACAGTATCAATTAGATTGGCCGGATTGCCAGCGTCTAACTGTACGCCAACCGCACACACCCACCGAATTACTGACATAGCCAGGGTGGCAGATGGCTAACTAGTTACGAATTGACAAAGTTACCCTACTCACCTATTAAAATGTATGAAGCACCTCGCATTGTGTGATTGGGATGACCCTAACGGCAAAGTTTTAATTTGCGTTAGGGATTCTGTAGCAGTATGTGAAGGTGACCTGGAAACGTTGCGGTCTTATATTAAAGTCGTGTTTTTGTAATTGTGCAGACTCTGCCTATATTATTTGCAAGTTAACATCATGGTAACAAGGTGCATAACATCGCGCCCATAATCCCCGAAAGGGTAGGCAGAGTCAAAGGGACAGCTGGCCCCGTTAACCACATGCAGCCAAAAATAAAACTGGGCTGGGTTAGATGGAAAATTGTGAAAAAGTAGTAACAAGTGGCTAGTTTGTCGCCTACACAATCACATACCCAAAACTCGATGTGCCATTTGTCGCCTTTTACGACATGCTAGGCAAGAAACACAGTTGGCAAATTATTTTTAAGTCCCAGACTAACATGGCATGTGCCCCTTTGACTCTGCCTGCCCCTTCGGGGATTACGGGCGTGAAGTTATGTGTGTGTGTATTTGTAATACCTTTGTTGATTCTGATATCCGTAACACAAGTGCTTAAGCTACTTAACTCGGAGTTAGATCAATGTATGTCATGTCGTATGATATATTTATTTATTTATACATCGACACTACATATTTTACCTTTTGGTTCGCAGTTGTCTTGACAAGTTTTATACTATCGTAACTATTAATTATCATCTACCACTCAAACTAGGAGTAGTTTAGGTCATATGATTGATGTGCAGTGTCTGGCGCACTTGTATGATATTATTCATTATTATTATCACCACACTGTGCCAAGTGTCTACTACTTTACGTTGCTTTGAGCTGAACTATACAGCTGCGTTAAATTTTACTTCGGTAGCTATTATTTTTATTGCATACCTACGCGTTCCTGTTTTAGCTACTGTTATTTAGTCTGTTGCGAAACAATAAGAGTAAAACCATAAAGCCAACAGGCGGCGCAGTAAGTATAACAAAAGTTCCCAACTGGAGCCCACAGCAGCAAACGGGTCAAATGGACAAAAAGCGCCCACATGCGATACGAACATTACTTGACCGACCTTCGCATTGTAGGGTTGCCAACTAACTTAGTACATTGCATACGTGCAAACTTAGGATTAACAATAATTAGGTTGAGAAGGTCGCGCAAAAACGAGCAAGCCTAATTAATGCGCATATAAGAAGCTTATTAAAATGTCAGCACCAAAATACTTCAATAGGTACATATACTAGACCCAAATGTCCTGAAAGTGACCGTCTATTTGTGTGTGTGACTTTGTTCGTTATAGTGTTATTATGCGGTTTTCTAGTAGGAGCTAATTACATGGCGTGAAAGTTTTACCAACAAATATCATGCTGACTCTGACATATGTTATTACTACAATTAACGGTAATTTCGTACATTAGCAGATGCGGTGTAAGAATTCGAGCGCCAGGACCGGTTTGACAAATGTGATAGAATATTTTAATTGTGATATTTGTTGAGAGTTATATACTGCATATATTTTATATCATATTCAAATGTATATTATGTGTATATTTCAAATACGTAATTTGCGAATGCACCATCCTTGATACAAATCAATTTAGTATCTGGTAACTTGTAACAAAAGGTAGCCATAAAACACCTTAATAAATCTTCATTAAGATATTGTTCGAGTTGCTGACATGATCCTTCCGTACATGAGGATTGCAATAGCAGACTAAATGAAAACTTCGTTAACGCAAGTGATCTGTGCCTCAATAGAAATATTACAACCGGGGTACAATAGAACGACGAGCGAGTTAGGGTTAACCTGTGGTTTAAAAAGTCATTTAGTTCCGTAAATATGATGATGACGTAAATTAAAATCTAATATATAAAGCAAATTTAACCATTAGACTCATAAGTGTAGTGGCCAACGGCTTATGTATATTTTGAAACAAAAAGGTCGGCTATATTTTAAAATTTTTGTGAGCCCTTAGCTTTGATTACGGGTATATTTGTTTTAATCGTAATACCGCACGTTGTTTGCCCGTTTTTCCCTAGTATTCGTGAATTTATCAGGATCATAACAGAGCCTGTTCCTAGGACGATATTGTATTGATAGCGATCTACAGATTACAGCGCATGGAACATTAACTCTTTACATTTTTCTCTTCTTGAGATAATTCTGTCTCATCATTATTCACCCAAACACTTGAACAAAAAATCCTTCCAGTTTTTCACGTCACGAACGTCGATTACCGAATGAATTCAAGAAAGCTGTCTACAAAATGTGCACGATCATTGGAAAAGTATAGGAAATGCTCTAAAATGTCGTACATCGTTCTTGTTTTGGGTTGCCTCCAGATTTCAAATAACGGATATTGAATCTATTTGAGAGGTTATTGGATTTTATATTACAAAGATTAAGTAGCTGAATAATAAAACGAAGTTTAGAAGTCATAATATCATTACTAACTATGTAGAAAATTGCAACGAGGATTTAATTGACAAATATTCTTGTTACAAGGGTAACAACAAAATGATAATTCCCATTATAAACTTTTACGTATCAACCGCATTATATGTAGAGTCTTGACAGACAAAATTGATAGGCTTAGATCCTGGCAGATTCCGAAGTTGGAAACTTTTCTGTTCGAGGGCACAAATGTTCAATCTTCGAGATGAGCCCCAAGACCGCAATATTTCCGAGGCACCAATTTAGAGAAGGCGATTCGGATACTGCTTTGAAGGTTGTACGCACTGCTGGGAAATTGTGAAAATTTTATGCGCTATATACATTATAAAATGTATATCTTTATAATATGAATACGAAACTATTATTAAGAAAGCGAAAGTACAAGATCAGAGAAGATAAAATGTTTTTATTTTTATCTTATCTAATCAGGTTTCTAATTAAAAAAAATCGGTATGCTCACTGTTCCAAGTTAAATCAAGCTTAAATATAGTAAAGTGATAGTTTATCAAGGAGCCGTTCACCCGTCTGATAAAGACCCAAAGCTATAAAGTCGCCATTTAACTATAATACGTATAATAAAATACATTTTGGTAACGCGCTACTTATGGAGGTTGTTGTACTCTTCTCTCTCATACTGTCAAACGGTTGGCAACGACTGCCTCATATTCATTTTGTTCCAAGCTCCTGTAGGCTACGGTGGCCGCTTACCACAAGGCTATCAATTTCTTGATTGCTACCTGCGTAACCTGTACACAAAAAAAATTAAATCTTTGTCACCTCGCTTCGATATTTTAAACTACACAAGGGATTTTAATTCGGTTTTCACCAGTAGATAGAGTTATTCAAGTTGTAGGTTTATTTGTATAGTTTCATATTAATTTTGCTTATCGTGCGAAGCCAGGGCGAGTCTTTAGAATAAAATAAAAGGTAATTTTTTTATCTAAAGTGATTGGGCATGGGCAGCCCTAAATCCAGAAAATAAATCTTCATTATCACTGTGGAGGCTAACTTCCAAGGGTGTGTGTTGAGAGATTAGTCAAACTCGAGCACCGGGATGGTAATGATTTTATTTACAGGATTGTTGCATATTTATACAATTGTTAGACAGAGAAAACAATATCATCTATTGCAATAAAATGTAAGTTTAGCCTAGTTACGCCAGGCGTCGCTACTGCGTCGATGTGCGCGGCGGAGATGCGCGCAGGTCCCGCGATGCGTGAGCGAGACGGCATGTCGGACGTCTCGAGCGGAGGTCATAAATATAAGTCGCCCTCTCGCGAGACGCCCTCCAGTACGACGACTGGGTTGATACGCGATGCGTCTCCCACATCACTCCCCCTCAAGCGAAGCGTACACTTCGCTTGACCGGTCGTCCGCTTCTTGTAATGTAAGGCGGACTCGTAGCGGGTGCCGAAGTGCGATCGGCCGTCGGTGCGTTGTTGTTGGGAGCGCTCGTACTGGCATCTGCTTCCACGGCGATGTAGGCGGGCTTCAGTCTGTCTAGCGATACCACTGTAGTGCGAAGTGGTAGCTGGATCTTGTAACATTTTTCATAGCGCTTCAAAACTTTATAAGGGCCATCGTAGGGTGGTGTAAGCGGTGCCCTCACGGTGTCGTTGCGGACGAAGACATGAGTGCACGTCGCTAAGTCCTTGTAGACGAACGGCTGAGTTGTTGCGTGCGTCCGCTGTGGCGCTGGTGTAAGTGACGTCATCGTGCGAGAGAGACGGCGTACTAGTTCAGCGTCTTCTATTTGAGAGTCTGGAGGTACGAAGAAGTCTGATGGCATGCGTAGCGTTGTTCCATACGTCATCAGAGCTGGGCTGAGGTTGTTGTCTTGACGTAGAGCAGTGCGTAGGCCCAGTAGGACCGTAGAAAGTTCTTCAGTCCACTGCGTCGTAGCGCCACGGGCCATGAGTGCGGCCTTCATTGTTCGGTGGAATCGCTCGACTTGGCCGTTAGACTGCGGGTGGTATGCGGTGGTGCGCAGCCTGGTGATGCCGAGTTTCTTCATGAGCGCGTTGAACAGTGAGGATTCGAATTGGCGGCCTTGGTCAGTCGTGATGCGTAGTGGGCAGCCGAATCGCACTATCCAGTGGTCGTATAATGCTTGTGCGACGACCTCTGCTGTAATGTCTCGCACTGGGATTGCCTCCGGCCACTTCGTACAGCGATCGATGATGGTCACGCAGTATCGATAGTCGTTCGATAGTCGCAGTGGGCCGACTATGTCGATGTGTATGTGCTCGAAGCGTTGCGACGGTGGGAAGTGTTCAAGCGGAGTGGTCACGTGACGATGCACTTTAGCGCGCTGGCAGCTGATGCAGGCTTGCGTCCATAGTCCGACTTCTTTGTTTATCGCCGGCCAGAAGAATTTGCTCGTCATCTGCTTCCTTGTCGTCCTGACGCCCGGGTGACATAGTTCGTGTTGCGCTTTGTAGGCGGCATAACGATATGCGACGGGAAGATATGGGCGAGGCGTAGATGTAGATAGCTCGCACGTGATTGGTCGATCGAGACCGGGCAGTGTTATCTCTCCGAATCTCAAGTTTGTTTGCTTTTTCAGTTTTCTTAGTTCTTCGTCGCTGTCCTGGTCGATACTGAGCTGTCTGTAGTCGATTGTAGTCGGGCACTGGATTACTTCTAGGCGTGATAACGCGTCGGCGACGGTGTTTTCCTCTCCTTTGATATAAGTTATCTTCGAACAGAACTGGCTAATGAAATGTAGTTGTCGTTCTCGCCGCGGGGTGTCGCTGTTGCTCGCAGATCGTGATAGCGCGTATGCAAGTGGCTTGTGATCCGTGTAGATAACAACTTCGCATCCTTCTATCAGTCTTCGGAAGTGTTTTACAGCTGTGTACATCGCTAGTAGTTCACGATCGTACACACTGTAGCGGCGTTGCGTTTCGCTCATCGCTTTAGAGTAGAAAGCGAGAGGTTTCCACACGTTGTCGATCTTCTGTTGCAGTACTGCGCCGAGACTGTGATCTGAAGCGTCGGTCATGATGGCGAGGGTGCTTCCTTGGACGGGGTGGCTGAGTACGGTCGCCTCGGAAATGCTTTGGCGGCACTTTTCGAAGGCTTCCTCGGCTTCGGGTGTCCAGTTGATTGGTGTCTTGTCATTCTTTTTCCGGTTATGTAGGTACTTGTTTAGTTCGACTTGTAGTTCGGCTTGGCGGGGTAGACAGTCTCGGTAAAAGTTAATCATACCGAGGAATCGGCGTAGCTCGATGATCGTCTTCGGTTTCGGATAGGTAGATATTGCCTTGATGCGTTCTTCACTCGGTTTGATGCCATCCGCGGATACTTCGTAGCCCAAGAAGGTGATTGACTTCTTGCCGAATTCGCACTTTTCGATGTTCAATGTGACGCCATAATTGTCGAGTCGTTCGAGAACTTGGTGAAGAAGTTGCTTGTTTTGCTCTTCGTCTTCAGCGCACAAGAGAATGTCGTCGATGAAACAGAAACAGCCTTCTATCCCTCTCAGTACTTCATGCATAAAGCGTTGGAATGTTTGGCTTGCGTTTCGTAGTCCGAAGGTCATGCAGTTGAATTCGAACATTCCGAACGGCGTTATGATTGCTGTCTTCTCTGCGTCTTCCTTGGCTATCGGTATCCAGTAGTAGGCCATTTTCAAATCTAGTTTGGAGAATATCTTCTTGTTGTGGAGTTGGTATGTGAAGTCTTGTATACGAGGTATCGGGTAGCGGTCGGGTTGGGTAACCGCGTTGAGTCGTCTGTAGTCGCCACATACTCGTAGTCCGCCATCCTTCTTTTTTACGACATGGAGCGGGCTTGCCCATGGACTCTTCGACGGTTTGCAGATGCCCATCTCTAACATTCGTTCGAATTCTTCCTTGGCGGCTTTGTATTTTTCAGGCGGCAACGGGCGGGGGCGGGCGTAGAGGGGTGGGCCGGTCGTCTCGATGTGATGAACAACTTCGTGCTTACTGGGTTGCTTCAGTGACATCGGTCGGAGAACGTCTGGGTATTGCTTGAGTATGTCGTGATAGATTTGATTACTGCTCACGACATGGACGGATTCGGCGTTGGTCTTCACTTCGAGTGCGTCGATGGATAGTTCGGTGGTCTTGTCTACCAGTTTCTTCTTGTCTAGGTCTACAAGCAGCTTGAAGTGACGAAGAAAATCGGCGCCCAGTATGGATGTCTTCACATCGGCTACGACGAATGTCCACACGAAGTTGCGACGGAGTCCGAAGTTGAGCCTTAAAGTTTTCTCCCCATACGTCTTGATTGGCGAGTTGTTTGCGGCGTAGAGTTGGTAGGCGCTTTCAGAATTGCTATTCTTCTTATGATTGGCGGCCAAAACGGAGATATCTGCGCCTGTGTCCACGAGGAAACGTTCACGAGTGTTGCGATCGTAGACACAAAGGCGATGACTGACGTTGTAGACACCGACATCCGCCACGGTCGGTGTCGGCGTTAGTTTTCCGCAGGCTTCTTCCTTCTACAGCACGGTGACTCGCATCGTTTCGCTCTATCGCCAAAGCGAAAATGGTATCTGCATTCCCACGTTGCGTCCCCAGGCTTCGGTGCTGGTGTGCGTCGCGCATGCGCCGACTGCGAACGTGAGCGCGAGCGAGAGCGAGTGTGAAAAGGACGGCGATAGCTTCGATGCGTAGAGTGACCGCGTCGCAGCTCGGCGATCTCTAATGAAAGCTTCTCGACTTGTAGCGCGAGGACTTCGATTTGCGTCCGAGCTTCTTTTGAGGTCGAGGTTGATACTGCGGCGACGCTGGGACCTTCTGCGTACTCTGCCATCTTGTCCGCCATCGCAGCGAGTGTGTCCAGTGAAGATTCCGTGTTTACGGACAATACGACTCGAATTTGCGCAGGTAGGTGATTTAGCCACTCGATTTTCAGGCCTTCATCAGTGATCATTCCGCTGGCGAGCTCTTTCATCTTCCTCAGCAACTGCGAGGGCTTCTGGTCACCGAGTTCTAGACCGCTGATGAGCTTTTGAAAGTTCTTGACATCGGATTTTTCGTACGCTGCGAGTAGGCGATTCTTCACCGCGAGGTATTTGTCTGTGGCAGGCGGGTTGTACAAGATGTCTGTGAGATGTTGCAGGTCGACAGATTGTAGTTGTTGCAGCAGGTAACGAAACTTCTGATCGTCGGATGTCTTCAGCGGGTCAATGACGGCTTCAAACTGGATGAACCACGCCCGCGGGATTTCGCGCCAAAAAGGTAAGAGCCTCGATTGCACGGAGACAGCGCTGACATCGCAAAACGGTGCTGAGATATTTTCATGCTCTTCTGCCATGGTAAGTTAGTTCACTTCTCTCTTCAGTCTCTTCAGATCACGTCGGGGTCACCAGATGTGGAGGCTAACTTCCAAGGGTGTGTGTTGAGAGATTAGTCAAACTCGAGCACCGGGATGGTAATGATTTTATTTACAGGATTGTTGCATATTTATACAATTGTTAGACAGAGAAAACAATATCATCTATTGCAATAAAATGTAAGTTTAGCCTAGTTACGCCAGGCGTCGCTACTGCGTCGATGTGCGCGGCGGAGATGCGCGCAGGTCCCGCGATGCGTGAGCGAGACGGCATGTCGGACGTCTCGAGCGGAGGTCATAAATATAAGTCGCCCTCTCGCGAGACGCCCTCCAGTACGACGACTGGGTTGATACGCGATGCGTCTCCCACATCACTATTGGGCGCACCACTCACGCACGATGCCGCTCAACTCTTTTGGACAATTCATTTAAAATTCTTCAATTCGTAAAAACCAAGAACGGGGCTTTTTATCAAATATTTGTTTCTAGGGCTTGATTTATGATGTCATCTATTAATATACATACGTTTAATTCTAGTGATTCATGTGCATAATCAATAAAAAATTAAGATAAAAAGACTCAAGTAATATTATACTTATGTACATATTTTATCTTAATTTTTGATTGGGTATTTTTGGGTATTATTTTCTTCTATATTTTGTTCAATAGAATAAGAGCTACGCTATAATTTTGGGTATTTGATATAAAGTTTTTTGCTATTATTAAACAGGCGTTGTTTGATGGTTCGTTAAGATAAAAACAAAATATTTCGCATGTACATGTGTTACTATGACTTAACCGGTCACATTATATTCTTCCTAGCGTTATGTCTCGTGCCTAGGTGGGGTCTGCTTAGACAATGATCCCGGATTACGTTGAAGCGACTGCCGATTCGTAACCCTTAGACTGTGGAACCAGATAATTTTTGGATCATATGACTCATCGGTCACGATAGTCTATCTTATATAATCAATCTGACTGGCTCGATGGCGCTTTCGGTAGTGACCCTGCCCCATGCGCCAAAAGTTGTGGGTTCGATCCCCACCCAGGACAAACATTCGTATGATGAATACTTGTGTTTGTTCTGTGTCTGGGTGTAAGATAATATCCAATATTTAAGTATATATTTGTAATACCACTGTTTATTCTGATATCCGTAAAACGAGTACTTAAGCTACTTACATCGGAGTCAGATCAATGTATGTGATGTCGTCGAATATTTATTTATTATTTAATGAAGAATTAGGTAGTGTTTGGGTTCCATGTCATCACAATAAGCATGGATACGTGAAAAAGTATAGCACATTGCGTAGATCAGCCAACCCTATTTCTATAAAATAAATCTTCATTAGCTGCCGGCCCTCCGATATTCGTTCCATTCATTGGCCGCACTAGCCTCTCGCTCATTCATCCTCTGCTCGGAGGGTCCGCAAAGAGGGATATAATAGGCGCATTAAAATTGTGTGGAGCCACCGTAAGTAATTGACTTCAAATTGTTTCATTTTAATGGTTGCTTTTTTGGGTTTATCGTTAAGTCTATTAAACTTTTATTTTTATATATTATAGGAACGTAATAAGTGCAGTGTACTATGAGTGTATAGTAATGAATGAAGGATGCTAAACATTTAGATTCCTGCCATTGCACGCAGGAGAATAGAGTTTGGTAAATTTAGGCGCCATTTATATTTTTAGACGCGACACAATGAGTGTGGCCAGTTTAAAAAAAGCGTCTGTATTATTAACGTTATACATACTTTTAAGAGTACTCAATATTGAATGTGTCGTGTTTTAATATCTACAACTGAACACCTACCATCGCCATTAAAAAATCATTGTACAAACAATAATATTGAATGTTTTTAGAAGCTTGTTTTTCGACTGAAATAACAATTTTGTTTGTTGTCCACAGTAGACTTCTCTTCGGAATGCAAATTGTTTTGTTTGTCTATAAATTTGCGAACAGAAGCAAAACGAAGGGAGTGTTAATTTAATCAACTTCATTAGTGATTCCAGAGAATTCTCGAGTCTACGGTCTAGGAAATGGACAAAATAACATTTGTTACTTATTTCAGTTTTATATAATAACAGTGTCTAAATATATATTTTATCTTATTTTCTTTAAAATGTTTCAAAGTATAAAGTCACTTAACGCCTTCGGTTAGCGACAGCTGAGCTCGGGTCAGTTTTACTAAAACAAACAAACATAGCATCACGCCTATAATCCCCGAAGGGGTAGGCAGAGTCAAATGGGCAGCAGACCCCTTTAACCACATTCAGCCAAAAACAAAACTGGGCTGGGTTCGATGGAAAATTGTGAAAAATTTGTGGCAAGTAGCTCGTCGCCTACACAATCACATACCCAAAACCCCATATACCATTAGTCGCCTTTTACGACATGCTAGGCAAGAAACTCAGTTGGTCCATCCTTTTTAAGTCCCAGACCAACAGGGGACTATTATAAGACAGTTTTACCAATTACTTGCAAGATATTGCTATCTGCAGCACATTGCTTTTTCGGTAAAATAGGTTAATTAATTAATATTGAAGAAGCAAGTGAGGTGTGTAAGGTTTGTGCCAATGGCGTTCGGTTTTCTGCCTACCCCGCTAGAGAAGTGGCGTGAAGTTTAGTTTATTACGTTAATTAAAAAATATATATTTTCAATATCATAACTGTTCTCTCAGTTAAACCAATTCGTCGGTATTTTATCAAACTTATGTGGCATAATCCCAAAATGATTTTATCACTTTGTACTGATGCAAGGGATATTTTCCTCCTCTTCCTTATATTTCAAAACTAATTGAAGTCCAAACACTAAATGACCTTAAGTAATCTGTGCCCTTCGTTAGTCATTAGCCTCAGCCCTTAAACTTTACAACTCGATTAACGCTAATCCAAGGGCGAGTGTAGGCATTTAATAAAACTTGGTTTAGATACTCTATTTCGAAAAGAGTAATTATTGCCTATATAAACAAAGTAAGCTTCAAACTGGTTGGCCGGAGATTAGAGGCTTAATGGAATATTCAAGTAATTGACTTAATATATTGGATGGCTGGGGCTTCGGGCGTCTCATGGTTTCATCGTTTTTAGAATTGTCGACTTGTAATAAATCAAATAACCGTAGTTGCGGACTAGACACGACATTTTTTATTGATGAATTTGTTGACTAGGGTACGGCAGACGGAATATTAAGCCGGTATGCTTTCAAATCTTTGAAAAACAGTAAGTAGTTATATTTTATATTATATATATTTTGACAAGCTCGATGGCGCATGCGGTAGTGACCCTGCCCCATGCGCCAAGAGTTGTGGGTTCGATCCCCACCCAGGATAAACATTCGTGTGATGAATACTTGTGTTTGTTCTGTGTCTGGGTGTTAATATCCAATATTTAAGTATATATTTGTAATATCACTGTTGATTCTGATATCCGTAACACAAGTGCTCAAGCTACTTACCTCGGAGTCAGATCAATGTATGTGATGTAGTCGGATATTTATTTATAATTATTGTTATTTATTTTAATTCGCCGTCGAAGCACTACTATTTTACTATACTTACTGACTAATATTATAAACGCGAAATTTTGTATGGATGGATAGATGTGTGGATGTTTGTTACTCTTTCACGCAAAAAGTACTGCTTATACATTAACATAACACATAAGCTATGTTTCGTCGATGTAACACGGGATCAACGCCGCGGGCAGAAGATAGTTTTTTTCTATAAAATACTTGCAGCATCACTAATGTTTACTGAAGATTAATATTGATTGGTGAAAATTCACCAAATAAAAAATTTAAAAGATGTGCCATATTTTTATGTATAGGTAGTATTTATTATCCTAAATTATATCTGTGAAGAAAAACTTATGGAATCCGTAAACGTCTATTTATGCAGCTGTAATCTAGTGATTTACACAATTTCAGACATTTCTAAGATATCAGATAAGTTTTGACTGGCCCGATGGTCGAGTGGTCAGAGACCCTGGCCACGAAACCGACGGTCGCGGGTTCGAATCCCGCTAGGGGCAAATGTTTCGTGTGATGAACATATTTAAGTATGTCTATCCGTTCACCTAGTATCCATAGCACAAGCATAAGCTTAGTTTGGGACTAGGGAATTGGTGTGTCAGTCTTGAGAATTTATTTATTTATGTAAAAACTTCTACATCTTCATATAACTTACCGCGTGCCTGATTTTTCTCGATCTAGAATCCCAAATATTACATCCTTCACTATATGATTAACTCCCGATAGCGATTTCATTTTAGGATTTCCTGGCCTATCCATGTGCCTATAATCCGATGCAGTCATCAGACGATCCAGAATAGATTGGCTCAATTTAGTCATTAGGTAGTTATTGTAGAACAAAGCAAACGCCGGTGAGGCGAGGACACGGGTGTACCGAATGCGATATGGCCCTTGAGCATCAGATGTGTGGGTGTGCAGTCAGCCGTCTCGATTATCGATTGTATCTATCGAGTTTGTCGCAATTTGCTCAAATAATGGCATCCTTTGTCGGAAGTATGTTGTGTTCTAGAATGCTGATAAATATCAAGTCCTCTATACAGTACGGTATCGATGTTTCTTGTAACTGAACACAACGATTTGGCTCGTATTATGGAATTCTATTCTAATTAATCAATATTGAAGGCATTTGAATATAATGTATAGAGAAAGACCACTCGAATTAAATATTTAAATTACAAGGAATAGCTGAAGTGAGCTTGCTTTGAAAGCTATGGATAAAATTGGGCCAGTGAAAAGGTGAAAATAACTAAAGCGTTTTAACACGCGCTTCACATGCGATGGTATTAAAAACAAAGAACGTAACGCAATGTACTACTAAATTATCACAAGCTAAAGTCAAAATCAAAGTCAAAATATTCTTTATTTATATAGGTTTCAAGGGAACACTTATAAATCGTCAAATACAGGTAAAGTCACAGCTATATGATTTTACCACCGGTTCGGAATGTTCTATCTACCGAGAAGAATCCGGCAAGAAACTCGGTAGTTACTCTTTTCAATACAATTTGTACAAGGTGTATGAATCTATGGTGAGGAAGTCTGCTCATTCAATGTGAAAAGATATTGTGTAATCATGATCTAATTTGCCTGATTCCCCTATTTAAGGGTTGACAGGGCTATGAACAGCTATGGACGAACGTAGAATGTTAATAACGATGATGTTAAAAGTCAGGTGGTTGGCAGGCACTTCAGCGTAATTAAAAGTCTCGATCTGGGACCGCAATGCAAGCGAATCCCGTTTAGGGACGGAATATCACACTATGAAGATATAAAACAAAGTATTATTGTGTGTGCTACTTATATGTTTCTCGTAAATAATTTCCCAATATAATATTATACTGTAAGTAATTTCACGTTTCTCTTTATATGTTTCACTGCAGTTGATTGTGAGATGACATTAGACTAGCTGATACTTTAAATTGAAGTTGAGTTATTTTCTACCTTCACTTTTGTGGAATTCAGATTTCGACAAGGCGCACTAACTCTGCCAATCAATTAAATCAGACCGGCCAACCCAAATTCCTGTCTGGAATTCCTTACGTAAGGTAAATCGCGTTGAAACGTCTCGGCCTCTTGACCGAATTTCCAATTTGTGACCTCTAACTCTAATATAGAAATAGGTTCCATTTTCTTGAAATAACTTTTTTCAATTTCTTATGAATCGTTCTGTTCTTTATGGTAAAATTCAAACTCAATGCCGTTCCATTTTTAAGAGCATAATATTTCAAAAATGTATATTTATCCTCACTAGAATAAAATGTTACCACGAGGAATGGAATTCAATTCATCCAATTCTTGCGCAGAAGTCTGTGGTCAAATATTTTTAACTAATTTCTGTATGTGATGTAGTCTGATACTTATAAAAAAAAAAAAGAAAAAATTTGCCCTAGACTAATTGCGCCTTATCAAACTTACCATTAAACTACCATCCCTTATAGAGGAAGTCTCACGGCCTTAAATACAAAGCTTGCATAACAAGAAGAGATAGATAAAACAAGTTCGTAGAGAGTCGTATAATATATGTGTTTAATTACGCATAAAAAATGTGGGCATAGGCAGAACCGGTCGCTAGCATGTAGTGTGCAGCGCGACCTTGCGCAGATTACATCATATCGGTGGCGCAGGCGCCGACGCGCTCTGATGCGCGGGTGTGCCGCGCGGCGCCACCGCGCCCTGCGCAAGCGCAAGTACGATCAGTGTTTTTTGTGGAATCTATACGCTTATTTGAGCAAGATCTAATTGACCTTCTTCAAATTACAAAGTGCATTGTATACATGTGCCTGTATGAATACAAATCTACTGTTTTTCCCGGAATAAAAGTAGCATTATGTCAATCCTCTCTCAGTGTTAGGGACAAAATGAAGTCGTGCCAAATTTCATCGCAATCGCATAAGTAAAGTAATGAAGACGTAAGAAATAGACAGAAAGTCGTTTATAGTATAAGTAGGAATAATAATGGTTAAGCTACTAATTATTGCTAAAAGTATATTTTAAAGAGAAAAGAAGAGATCGCAAAAGAACTCTTTGTGACATGTATAAGTCCCTATTTCGGCGTGGTACCTTTTTCTCTGTCAGAATTTCCCAAGTGCGCGTTTGAAAAATACTCGTCTTTAGAGGGTAAATAAAAACAGTTTAATTAAAAATACCACTCTACTTTTAAGAAAGTAAATTACTTGAGGGATTTCAGGAAAAAAAGACTCTTTTCGGCGTAAATTATTTTGTAGCTCTCAAGAAAACCGTTTATAGCGGAGAGTTAGCTCATTAAAACATTTTATTTGCACGGCCTACATTGACATCTAAATATATTCAAGTAGGCGCCAGTTTCCAGTATTGACTGTCTGCTACTTAATTAGTCTTAAGAATCTATTTTGGTATAAAATAATAAAAAAAACAATCACTATCGAGCACATTGGAAATGTACCGACTTTTTTTTTTAAAGTTAGGCTACAGGGCAATCCCGATCGTCTTTGTTGTAGGCTCAAATTGTAGCTGATTTAATTGTCCAGAGGAGATTTTCTGAATTTTTTTATATCTTGCTTCGTTTCCAAAATATCAAGCGCTAAAATAAACCTTACAGCTCTCATGAGTTTTTATAAATATCATATCTTCACGACTCTCCGAGATATATGGGGATCGCTTTTTCGTGAAATCGGAGCCTACACTGGAGCTAACGAAAAGTAATTTCCAATCAATTAATGAATCTCATGTTGGTCTGAGCTTCAAAATAATGTAACAACTGTATTCCTTACCGCGTACGTTGCAAAGGGCGACTGGGCCATTTAGGTATTGAATTTTTGATTGTATAGGCGGCGAGCTAGACTTTCTACGTTCTTACTATTTTTCATCTAATTGTACTCAAATAAATTTTTGACTAAAGATGATTAAAAAAACTTTCTGCTCCTTGTACTCTGCTTACTGCTGCTATTTTTGCTTAGTGGATTGCGGGCGTGAGTTTGTATCTGTCTCTTAATAATGTTCATATTACTCATAATTTCGCTTAATAGCCAGTAGAATAGTGTATAATAGTGTTACATCATTCGGCGTTAAGTTAGATAAACGCGATGACAATAAAGTGCACGTTTAATAGTGCATAAAGAGGGCTCAAGACAGGCTTAGGAGGTGAAACCTCACTGTGCACTGTTCGTGCTGTGGATACAAATGTAAGAGGCTTTCGGAATTAAGAGCGAATTCGATACTTAAGCGTGGCTTAATACCGAAGACAAAGGGCTATCGACCCTACTTAAACAATTATAAGATTAGCCTTTAATACCTAAATAATTGTCCATTGCTATTCTTTTGAAGAGTAACTGAAGGCTTGAAAGTTGTGACCGTACCGTTAAAACCTTTAGAGTTCCAAAAGTAATCCCATCACTATGTTACTAACTGGTATGTGTGCCCCTCCCTTGTAATGCTTCATATGTAATTATAACCCTACGACTTTAAAGTAAATGCCGCATTAAGAAGCTAAATTTTATTAAATCAACACAATCTTCAAATCTGAACATGCAACGTCCGGTCAAACATAAGCCTGTATAGTTTTGTCACAGTATAAGTTATAAGTACTCTGGCGCGGCTTGACTTGAATTCGATTTGAAAGCTATGAGCATTACAGTCCTTTAAATACTAGCCCGTTTCCAAGTCTAAGCACGAGCACAGTGAAATACCTAAGTTTATTGTACAAGAACGTGCGTTAGATATTCAATAGAAAGTGCTCGAGTGTTTCATACTCATATAGCCCCTCGATGCATCAGCGAACACAGTGAGACATATGCCAATGAAATATATTTTCTCGGAACTTAACAATTACTACTAACTGTAATATTCAAGCATATTAATTCCCGTACGATTAAGTCCAACATAATCAGTATGCAAAATGATTGCTTGCTATGGCCACGTATTTTTATGGATTCATAACCAAAGGGAACCAATAGGACCCTGTCTGTTATAGAACAGGGCTGTCCTATTATTACGATTCTCTTATCCTTAATAGCACAGGGTTGTAGTTTTAGATCAATGATAATGTCAAATCAAGCTTCATGTGTCTAATTGCATAATTAAAAGTTTAAGCCTTCGTGTAGATATTGGACGGCGCGGGCGGTTCGGAACCTTTCGAGTACAAACCCGGCTCGTACTTGGCTGTTTTTATCGTAGCTTTACTGTTACGCTTATTTATAGTATGCACGCGACCTCTTCTGCTTTCACTGCCGTTTTATTCCGTAACCGAACTGGTTGTAGTTTTGCATAAAATATTACTTTCTCATGCAAAACCTAATAATTTTCGTTGTGCGTCTCATGCTTGGAAATCTGTAATTATACTATTCAATTAACAGCTGCGTAGCGTAAGAGTGGATTTAGAAATTTAATACTGCGAGTTTATTTGGTCATTATTAATAATAAACCTTGTGTAAATCGTTTACTTTACTGTAATTGGTTTTTATTGATTTGCTAATTACCTGAGAACATGTTTACAAAAATCGTCTATGTGGACTAACTCGACTTTTCAGATGAAGGTGGTCATTGTAGATTCGTTAGCCATACCCAAGTTAATTACGTTAATTTTAATCGGATTAGATGGGTTTTAATTTTTTTACGATGCTCGCAACAGTTGTTTATAAATTTTAATTAACGAATAAGACACAAAACTGCGACATTATTTATTAAAAACCGTAGGTATATACATACTTATGTATATACTTTAATGTTATACACTTACACATGTTTTGTACATTCACTTTCATTCATTAAATAGTTTGATATGTTTTATTGATTGACAAAACTATGAGTTTAGTTTTTCGCAGTCCGAAAAATAAATTTCAAGTTTATTTAATAATATTTATTACAAGGAACACACTTTCATTAAATACTTACAAATACAAAAACGCAACCTCTACTTAAACATTCACTAAATACAATAAATAAGTTAATCGAATCTTAGTTTCATAACAACTATATCTAGAGCTTTTAAAAGCGATTTTTTCAAATAACTTAATGATAGCGGTGATTCATCATTGTCGTTTGTAGAAGATGATCCTGATGGGTATGAGGGTGAGGATGGTGAAGGAGTAGGTGAAGTTATAGATAAGGGACTACTAGTGGTTACATCTGATAAAGATGTTTCATTTGGCGAATTTGTTAGAGAAGACGGAGAATTATTTGTTGTTGTTGCAAAAGGTGCTAATGTTGTTTGTTCAGTCTCTCTTGTTTCTGCTTTTAAAGTTGTCAAAGGCAAAGGCGATGTAGCTGTTACAACTTCGTTGGGGTTACTATAGCATTCTTGCGAATTTGTACAATTATCACTTTTATCTTCATAAACTATGTCGTCATAAATATCTGTGAGGCATTGCTCTATTGCAGATTCGATGATATCTGCTAGGATAAAGGCGTAATCGTCTTTAGAGTTAGTTTCATGACGAGGACATCTTGTGTTATTAGTATCATTTGTTAGAGGTTCAGGAGTGGTAGCTACACTAGTCGAAGAATCAGTTGAAAGTGGGGGTCCAGAAGTAGTACTTTCACTAATTGGAGAGTCTGTTGTTTTTAGTGAAGGAGTGGTTCGCTCAATACTTGGAGAGTTAGTTGTTAGTGGGGGCTCAGGAGTTGTTGCTCCACTAGTTGAATAGTCAGTTTGTTGTAAGGGATCAGGAGTGGTTCCTGGACTACTCGAAGTGTCAGTTGGTAGCGATGGTTCAGGGGTGGTCGCTGCACTAGTTGAAGAGTCACTTATTAGTGGGGGTGTAGGGGTGGTATCTGCACTAGTCGAAGAGTAATTTGGTAGTGGGGTTGCAGGAGTGGTTTCTGCACTACTCGGAGCGTCTGTAGGTAGTGGGGGTTCAGAAGTGGTCCCCGTATTAGTTGTAGAGTCATTTGGTAGTGGGGTTGCAGGAGTGGTTTCTGCACTACTCGGAGCGTCAGTTGGTAATGGGGGTTCAGGAGTGGTCCCTGTATTAGTTGTAGAGTTATTTGGTAGTGGGGTTGCAGGAGTGGTTTCTGCACTACTCGGAGCATCAGTTGGTAGTGGGGGTTCAGGAGTGGTCCCTGTATTAGTTGTTGAGTAATTTGGTATTGGGGTCTCAGGAGTGGTTTCTGCACTACTTAGGGTGTCAGTAGGTAGTGGGAGTTCAAGAATAGTCGCTGCACTAGTTAGAGAGTCACTTGGTAGTGGGGGTGCAAGAGTGGTCGTTGAACTAGTAGGAGAGTCAGACGGTAATAGAGGTTCAGGAGTGGTTCCTGGATTACTTGGAGTGTCAGTTGGTAGTAGGGGTAGAGGAGCGGTCGCTGTATTAGTTGGAGAGTCACTTGATAGTGGGGGTGTAGGAGTGGTTTCTGCACTAGAAGTGTCAGTTGGTAGTGGAGGTTCAGAAGTGGTCGCTGCACTTGTTGGTGGGTCATTTGGTGGTGAGGGTGCAGGAGTGACCGTTGCACATGTTGAGGAGTGAGTCTGTACTGGAGGTTTAGGAATGGTTTCTGTACTAGTTGGATTGTCAGTTGGTTCTACGGGTTCAGATATGGTTGTCGCACTAGTTCCTGAGTCATTTGGTAGTAGGGGTGCAGGCGTCGTTACTGCACTAGTCAGAGTGTCAAATGGTAGTGGGTGGTCGGGTTTAGAAGTGGTCTTTAGACTTGTTGGTGGGTCATTTGGTGGTGATGAAGGTGCAGGAGTGGTTACTGCACTACTCGAAGTGTCAGTTTTTGCTTCAGGTTCAGAAGTAGTTTCTGCACTAGTTGGAGAGTCGTTTGGCAGTGGAGGTACAGGAGTAGTTGTTGCACTACTCGGAGTGTCAGTTGGTGGTGGGGGTGCAGGAGTGGTTGCTGCACTAGTTGGAGAGCCATTTGGTACTGGAGGTTCAGGAGTAGTTACTGCACTAGTTAGAGTTTCAATTGGTAGTAAGGCTGCAGGAGTGGTTCCTGCACTAGTTGTTACATCAGTTAGTAGTGGTGGTGCAGGAGTGGTCGCTCCACTAGTTGGAAAGTCAGTGGATAATACAGGTTCAGGAGTAGTCGCTGCACCAATTGGACTGTCATTTGGTGGAGGAGGGCCAGGTGTGGTCGCCGCAAGAATTAAACAGTCAGTTGGTAGTGGGGGTTCAAGAGTGCTAGCTGCAGCACTCGGAGACTTAGTTGGTGGCGGGGGTGTTGAAGAATCATTTGACAGTGTGGGCGTTGGAGTTGTTGCCGCATTTGTTGGATTGTTTGTTTGTACTGGTAGTTCTGGAGTAGTCGCTGCACAAATCGGAGGGTCTGTTATTGGTGGGGGTAGAGGTGTGGTCTTTGAATTACTCAAATCACAAGTTGGCATTGGCGCTTTGGAAGTGGTTTCTGGGCTAGTCGGATAAACACTTTGTGGCAGAGGATCAAGAGTAGTGACAGCGTTAGTTGGAGTATCAGTAGTTAGTGGGGGTTCAAGAGTTTTGTCTGAACTAGTTGGAGTACTAGTTGGTAATGGTGATTCGGGAGTAGATTCGGAACATGATGTTGTTGAAGGATCAGTAGGCATAGGATATGCAGAAGTGCTGGTGCTCGGATTATCGTACGGTAGAAGAGGAGCGGGAGTGGTCGTCATAACAGTCGAAGAGTCACATGATAGAGGCTCAGGAGTGGTTGGCTCAATAGTTGAAGGGTTACTTGGTAGAGGTGGCATGGAAGTGGTTGGGATAACAGTTGAATAATCATTTGATAGAGGAGGTGCGGGAGTGGTCGTGACCATAGTTGGAAGGCCACTCGATACGGGAGGTGGGGGAGCATTTGTCACGATGTCGGAAGGGTCACATGGTAGAGGAGGCGCGTAAGTAGTCGTCACAACAGTCGGTGATTCAATTGGTAGAGGAGGCGTGTGAGTGGTCGTCACAGCAGTTGTAGGTTCAGTTGGTAGAGGAGGCGCGGCAGTGGTCGTCACAACAGTTGGTGGGTCACTAGGTAGAGGAGGCGCGGGAGTGGTCGTAAAAACAATTGGTGGGTCGCTTGGGAAAGGAGGCGCGGCTGTGGTCGTCACAACAGTTGGTGGGTTAGTCGGTAGAGCAGGCGCGGGAGTGGTCGTCTCAACAGTTGGAGGGTCACTCGATAGAGCAGGCGCGGGAGTGGTCGTCTCAACAGTTGGAGGGTCACTCGGTAGAGAAGGCGCGGGAGTAGTCGTCACAACAGTTGGTGGATCACTCGGTAGAGGAGGCGCGGGAGTGGTCGTCATAAAAGTTGGTGAATCACGCGGTAAAGAAGGCGCGGGAGTGGTCGTAACAACAGTTGGTGGGTCGCATGGGAGAGGAGGCGCGGGAGTGGTCGTCATAACAGTTGGTGTGTCACTCGGTAGAGCAGGTGCGGGAGTGGTCGTCACAACAGTTGGAGGGTCACTCGGTAGAGAAGGTGCGGGAGTAGTCGTACCAACATTTGGTGGGTCACTCGGTAGAGAAGGCGCGGGAGTGCTCGTAACAACAGTTGGAGGGTCACTCGGTAGATAAGGCGCGGGAGTGGTCGTTACAACAGTTGGTGGATCACTCCGTAGAGAAGGCGCGGGAGTAGTCGTATCAACATTTGGTGGATCACTCGGTAGAGAAGGCGCGGGAGTGTTCGTAACAACAGTTGGAGGGTCACTCGGTAGAGAAGGCGCGGGAGTGGTCGTCACAACAGTTGGTGGATCACTCGGTAGAGGAGGCGCGGGAGTGGTCGTAACAACATCTGGTGGGTCACTCGGTAGGGAAGGCGCGGGAGTGGCCGTATCAACATTTGGTGGGTCACTCGTCAGAGCAGACGCGGAAGTGGTCGTCACCACAGTTGGAGGGTCATTCGGTAGAGAAGGCGCGGGAGTGGTGGTATCAACATTTGGTGGGTCACTCGGTAGAACAGGCGCGGGAGTGGTCGTCACAACATTTGGAGGGTCGCTCGATAGAGGAGGCGCGGGAGCGGTCGTCACAATTGTTGGAGGGTCGCTCGGTAGAGGAGGCTCAGGAGTAGTCGTTACAACAATTGGAGGTTCGCTCGGTAGAGGAGGCGTGGGAGTAGTCGTCGCAACAGTTGGTGGGTCACTTGGTGAAGAATCTGTGGTTTGTTTATCATCGTCTGTCGCAATTGGTAGAGGTGTAGTTTTTGCAAAGCATTTATCCTTTATAGTTGTATCATTACACTTAGAATTCCGATACCTTCTGCACTTACTTAATGTACTGATATTTTGTTGTTGATATGGTAGGGGTAATACATTGTTGTTTTCACATTTTAATGACGAATTGCTATTCTGCGGCAAGATCTGATATTTATTTTCAATACATTTTTGCAATATTGATTTTACTTTATCTCTCACTTGCGATGTAATTTTTCCTGAATTGTGACTCTTCTTTCCTAACTTTTTAATAATATTATTCATAGCTTTTAAATTTCGCGTGGCATTCCTTTGCGTGCACTCTGAGACAGTATCTCGGAAATCGTCCAGTATTTGGCTTTTATCAGCATATGGTAAGTAATTCCAAAAATTAGGCCTCCATGTCTCCGTAACAGATTGTGGGTACAGTACTTCTGGGTAAGTGCCTATCTTTTTGAAACAATAAGGGCTGGAGTCTGCTGCAAACACTGTATCAATCACTGTATTGTTCACGTTGTTATTTTTAATTCTTTCACATTTGCGTTTTAATTTTGCATCCTTTCGTAAATTACTCAAATATTTATTGACAGGGCTACTCTGTTTGTTTTCAAAAGTGTTCATTTCTTGTCCATAGTTATTTGATGGTTTCGACATTTGTGGATACTCAATTTCAGGAAAGTCAAACATTTTTTGAATGGGTCGATTCTGTGGTACAACATTGTTGACACTATATTGATATTCCAGATTTGGCTTGATATAAACTGGCCGGTATGCTGACGCAGGCCCTCTATTGGATTTAGTTTTTCTTAAGTTCTTGACGTACTGCTTCAGGGCAGACTTCTTTAAGGTTCTTGGCATGCATAATGTGCACGCTATCTGAAATAAAATAACGCGTTTTATAGTCAAGTTTAACGGATAAAAGTTCAGTCCATTATATTACATTTTGCAAGCAGATTCTTTAATCTTAATAGCTAGATTGTATGGTATTAGGCAACGAAATTAAACTAAAAATCCATAGATAAATATTATACTCCAGAAAAACAGGTGATTTAACTAAGGTCATAAGTATATAATAAATGTTGTATATCGCTTAAAAGCTAATAGTTATCTCAATTTAATTGTAATACTTGAAATAAATGTTGCTAATAAACATAGTAATATAAATTTCTCACCCCGATTAATATTATAGCTGTTACCAATAACGCCACCTTTTCCCGAAGTCCCATACTGATGTAACTATTCATCAATTAAATCACTCTTATTTATGCTTAGTGGTATTTCTTAATAGACGTGATGTACTGTGGTGATCCCACTTCAAACAGTCACTTATCTATGCATCCGATGAATGTTTATCTTATTCTTATCTTTTTAATGTCCAGATGTAATAGATCTTAACTATTTCAGTCAGTTGAGCAATTTGGTTATCACGAATAAAGTTGGTTAATACCAATATTTTTCTACGTTATTGATTTGAAACGTGCTTGAAATTTATTTGACATGATTTAATTTTTATTTTATTGTATTTTCAGGTAAACAATTGCAGACTTACGGAACTATACAAGTAAGGTTTATTATTAAACAAAATGAATTGTTTACACAGGTATAGTATGGATATAATTTATTTTTATAGTGTGTTTTTTTATTATTAGATAAAATAACTAGAACACTTAAGTTAAAAACCAGCTATTTCAGAACTTCATGGGGTATTTCACTGTATGGTTATGGTTTGAATTAATCGGACTAAATATGTATGTCTGTATATTGAGTAGTAATTGCATATTAATGTTTATTTAAGTTTCAAAATATTGAGCCAGTAGGTCTCTCAATATTAAATATTGGTAACTGATTATAAGTAATTAAATTAAAACTGACGTTAATAGCACTAGTAGAAAATTTGCTGCAATATATATTTAATTCGAAGGTAATTTAGTTTGATTGCATGTGTTTTATACTATCATATAAAGTCATAAATTAATTTATCTCAACATGTTGAAACGTTTTGTAATTCCCTAAATATATAATAGTAAATAAAGTAATTTATTTAATTAACTTTACTTTTTAAATTTATCTAAACAGCTAAGTTAATTACTTGTATTGCTTAATTTTTACCGTCTCAATATTGCTTCAGATATTATTTATCATAAAAACGTAACATACAGACAAAAATTGGTAGACAATTCAATATGGATTACGTGAATAAATTAAATAGACACGAAAACTCGAAGGTTAGCTAGAATCTATTTTATAATTTAGCTATATAGTCTCTGCCGGTTAGGCTTTTTAAGAAATAGCTATAGATATAATTCTTCTTATATCACTGACATCTCGTTAATCAAGCCGAGAAGTTATGTATATCATTATTAACGTTGAATTCAATACGTGTAATTATCCAAAACGTTGACTCACGGCTGATGAATACCTCTAATTAAAACTTATTTCAGTATTATTAACTTTATTCTCAATTAAACAGATAAACACATTATTCATCCACGCTTATAGTACATGATGTCGCATTGTCCACCGTAACAATTGGTTTTGCAGAATTCATTTTCTGAACTATATCATTTGTTTGTTTCTTAATATTGTTAAGGAAGTCTTTTTTGCTCGTCACCTTAAATGTCTGTTTATTTTCCTCTGAGCCTTCGTTTTTGTTTTCATTACCGGTAGAGGCCATCCTGAAGGATGTTTTTACATCTCTAGGGAACGGTACCAAGACATCGTCCTCGGTGGCTTTGAAGTAGTAGGGTTTAGATAGTTGTAGTATGTCGGAGGGAAACTCCATGTCAGGGAAATAATCTTCGGGGGAATTTTGGTCGTCGCCATCACCCGTGAGGATGCTGTATCTGCTAGTTTTAGCTGCTATCAAACTGCCGCCTGTATTGTGGGAACTTGCTTCTGTGCTATAGCAAATATTCTGGAAATAACATATTAGACAAGTGATGTAATGCTACTTCGTTGCTGCTTAAAAGTAATAGTGAAACAATGCAATCCCTGTGGTATTTTATTTTTATACAATAAAATGAGTTTCCAACTGTACTAGACTATTCTAGATCCTTTACTAGATTATGCCTTTCTAATTAGTATTATTATGAAAAAATACAAACATATTCTCATAAGAAACATATATAATATCATATATTAATGCAAATTCCCAAACAGAACGTACAAATAAGTTCGAAAATAATAATGATGCTAAACTAAACAACAATTTTATAATTCTTACCTTCATAACAAAAATTACCATTACGTATTTTAAATTCATTTTTATTTTCTAATTGTTGCTTCGTCTATTTGTAGATCAATTAATGCTTGTAGGTTTAATGTTATTATCACACATGTGAAAATGATACCCGTGCTATTCTTTATATAAACAATAACTTCGTCATAATAATGATAAGAAAAATTACGCGTATTGATTATTTCACGATATTTATTTACATATGTCTTCATAAGTATACGAAATACACGTATTGCATATATCGTAGAACAGTATGCGACCAACTGATATGGAGACATTGATTACGTTAATATTCTTCCAAGATAATTAAACTTGTTTCATAAGAGAATTAGATAAAGAGGTTTCATTCAATTTCAAATACCTATATTAAAGTATTACAAATAATCAAGATGGTTTGTTAAGAGGTTCAGTACTTCTAACAACTCAGTAACTCAGTATAATTTGTTCTTCATTTCTTAACTCACACTTCTTTTTATATCCACGATCAAGTAAAAGTTAACGAATTTTTATTTCGACGGTGAATTTCGCTTCTCAAAGGATAGTCTAAAGAGGCCTCGTAACGCAATTTGCATGGCTACTCGGAGTAATGAGACTTTCTGCCCAGTTGCCTTTCATCTTAAGTCTCGTAAATTGTAGACTTATACACGTACACATACCTGATTCTGTAGTACCTAATCTGATTTCATTCGGCAGACAAAAGTAATATATGTTAGTGTTGAATTTAGTACCTCAACTAGCCTTACTATCACTTCCCAGAACTGGAAACTTTCCCAAGAAAATTAAGCAAAACTTATTTGTGGAAATTCTTTGGAATAGGTTCAATAAAGTCTAGGATTTACTGCGTTCTTGGGGTGACTTTTGCTCGTATTATCGTAATAAGTGTCCCTAAATTGTCTAGACCTTTGATACAGAAGGGCGCGCCGTCCTCCTTAGGGGAGTTTAAAGCAATTATAAAGGAACCCAAAGTATTCTTATATATGTAGATATAGACAATAACGACAGTACTCTCCAGCACAAACATAGTAGTATGTACAGAACGATCCTTAAGAATTCTTTTATGTGAAAGTGCAATTTGCTGTAGATTGTGCATTTTATTTTGGCGATGTCACTGTATGTTTAACAACTGAGTCAGAATCATAAATAGAGGGATTTTTGCACCTTCAAAGAAATTCAAAGTACAACATATATTTTTAACTTTTTTATTTATCAAAAAACACCAACTTGCTCATCACGCGTTTATTAGTAAAAACTTTTATCTCGTTTCAAAAGTAAATGCGTTAAAGTAAGTTGCTCAGAACCGTCCGCAGCCGCCGCCGCACCCGCCTCCGCATCCTCCTCCGCATCCGCCTCCGCAGCCTCCGTTACCTCCGTTCCTGTTTACCAGGGACAGCAGTAGAATTGGCAGGAGGATGTTGTCAAAGTCGTTGCCGCCATCACAGCCGGCGGAGATGATGCCCGGGTACCCGCCGCCGTAGTAGCCGCCGCCTTGATATCCGCCTATGACTTGGCATTGGATCCAGCCGCACTGAAACAAAAGACGATCTTGAGTTGTGATTCATAGGTGGCATTGGCTGATAGCTGGATTAGGAACGGGAACACACATGGATAAGATTTTGTTTGCCCTCTCATTGTTCAATGTTAAGGCAAGACAGGATTTAAACGTGACTCATGTTACGGTTAAACAAATACCAAGATATTGCTAAAACTTTTCTGTTATCAAGGTACGTCTACTACAAAGCGCTAATAAGTAGATACACATAGAAAACCTAGGGCGAAGACAAGCGGCGTCATTTGATTGCGGGTGCCCTATAAATTTTGGGAGATTTATGGCTAGTTTTACTACTCTTATAGTTTATACAATACAATTGTATCCACCTATAAAATGCTGTAGAAGCTTAGTGTAGTCTGCCATATAAGACTGACTAGACAGTTCGCTTGTTAATAATGATATATATTTGTTAGAAATGGTAGGTAACAAAATTAGAATGTTTATAGAAAATGTGCAAAATAAA
Source organism: Glyphodes perspectalis (assembly GCA_951394215.1). Classification (NCBI taxonomy): domain Eukaryota; kingdom Metazoa; phylum Arthropoda; class Insecta; order Lepidoptera; family Crambidae; genus Glyphodes; species Glyphodes perspectalis. The sequence goes on from OX596201.1 coordinate 6,243,704, forward strand.
CAAAATGAAACTTGCCTTGGCACAAATTCAAAATTACGTCATTTGGCTTACAAGTAGAAAAGTTTTAAAGCAAATTAAAACAAACTATATAAACAATGATGTTTTATAATAACAAAGATGTTGGAATTATTTATCATTTAACCATATAATATTTGTGTTATGTGGATGACATTTTGGAAAACTGTGAGTCATTTGACAACACAAAACATCCCAAATATTTTTTTTATTTAAATAAAATAATATACCTGGGCAAGGAGGAGAAGACCAAAGAATGCGACGGTTTTGGTAGAAGTCATTGTGTTTCTTTTCCTTATTCGGTCTCAAATGGCGCTTTTATACCAAACGTCCTATGTAATATCTGAAGGATTGCCAATTGTCAGCTGATATCCCTTGTTTCGAAATTAGATTTGTGTGTCAATATAGGCACGTATGTATACGATAGGAGTGAAAATCGAAGAAATGTAATGTTTCTAATTTAATAATAGAATTTAAGCTTCAAATTTAAATGTGTGAATTCACACTTTTTTAAATTTTAACATATAATATATTTGTAATCGGATGTGATTGGAATTGCAGATTAAGGCTAATACTATTGTTATTACGGGTTTAATTTTTTTGTCATTAATTTAGTTACAAATAAATAATGGATACAGAAATCAAGTATAGATAGGTCCTTCAGGAGAAAACGTAACTCATACTTTACCACTTGAAAGAAATGCGATACTGAGCCATGTACTTATAGAATTCTCATTTGGTAAAATATTTTTTTACCAAGGAGCAAGTGATGAGTTATAAAATATGAAACGCAACAGACAGACAAACAGAAGGATAGAGAGACACACAGATAGACAGACATACACAGTGGCGGATTTACAATCTTGGCCGCCCTAAGCTCCAGGCCATAATTCTCAGGACTAAAGAGTCATCACTTAATTTTTATCACGATTGGCCGCCTCTAATATATGTCCGACCTAGGCCCGGGCTTACTGGGCCTTAGGATAAGTCCGCCACTGGACATATATGCTGTGTTACTTTCTAATTTATAATTTTAGAGAGAATCAATAACGATTTACATAACCAACTGTCCATTTAAACCCAGAATTAGCTGAAAAAAAATTCGTACTTTGTAAGAGCTAGAACCTGTTTTCGCTGAATGTTTTTTGTCTCAATGTGGTTAAAGAGGCCCGCTGTCCCTTTGAATCTGCCTACCCCTTCGGGGACTACGAGCGTGAAGTTATGTTATATAATAATGTTATGTCTAAAACCCTATGTGTCCCATGGTTTTGGGTGTGTGATTGTGTAGGCGACAGGTTAGCCGCTTGTCACTGCTTTTTCACAATTGTCCATCTGACCCAGCCCGGCTTTATTTTTGGCTGAATGTGGTTGAAGGGGCTTGCTGCCCCTTCGACTCTGCCTACCCCTTCGGGGATCATGGGCGAGATGTTATGTATGTATGTATGTCTAAAACCTTTTTTTTTGACGGTTTCGCACTACCATGCTAAATTATAATTTTCTAGAGAGCAGTTGGCGATTTAATGACTGAATTAAGATAGTAGAAATTAGGCACAAAAAATATTGGTCTAACTAATTGGATACACATATTTGGTATACCGTTTTTTTTTATGTTCTTAACACATAGGGTACGTTCTATTGCATTTTTGTGTTCCTGTGGGTAACTGTTAAATAAATACTGTTAATTGATTTATTGAGTAGTTTACGTAGATATAGCATCTTGCTTCAGTTACCTATCTTCTGCTAGCAAACTTATATGCGACGTAATATCGCATTATGTTATGGTGCTCATCGCGGAGCAACTGAACAAATAGGTTTGTAATGAGCGGTGAATCATTCTATACACTTGTCATCTGTGAATTACATTTAACATATTTTACCTTAAAGAGTACCTAGAACGTATTTATTTGTCTTTTAAACGTGAGCAATAGTAGATAGATAATTAAAAAATATTCTTATTATTAATATAATAAATTTGATATAAGGCTACATGTTGTTTCCTCTGCTTCTTGGACTGGGTCTACCTCTTTGAGGTTGTGAGCTTGATGGCATGCATGTGTGTTCAATAATACTTATGCAAAAAATGTTGTAATAATAAAAAATACGAAAAACTTACAACTTTTTATTATTACAAAATATTATTTATTTGCGAACATGATCTCTGGTCTGTATATAGGCTATCTTTTTTGCCGCGGGATCTATATTTTTTCTAGTATAAAAAGTAGCCTATGTATTTTCTTAGAGTTCAAACATCAGACGTGAAGGCTTAAAATACAGACAAAGTTACTTTCCCATTCATAATATTAGTATAGGTAGGCACAATAGGCAAGGTGACTAAAAAAATCTGTTTAGTCCGTCAGTTAGATTTAAAAAAATATATTGAACACTTTTTTTTTATTTAATTGTCAAACAAACATTGACGAACATACAATGCATTCAAGATGCGCGTGACGTCACACTTTCGTACATTTTTTTACTAAATACTGACGTCGCAATGCTTTATAACTTTGTGATTTTTTGTTAATTTGGTAAAGCGAAAAATATGTGTCTAGTATTTTTGTATAATCTAACTGACGGACTAAATAGAATTATAGTTTTTTAATTCACTCATCATCCCTATTTATTCATTACTAATTGTTGCCTGTGATTACAGAAAAAGCATTAAGTATTTTGTGTTCTATGTTTGTCTTCAAGGTTTTGATGGAGCATACTTACATATAAACATACATATTATCTCATTTAAAATATTTGTAAGGGTTGTATGTTTCGCTTACCATTGTATGTCAAGATATTTTAAGTTACCAATTATATTAGAAAAGATAAATAGTTATAGACTACAATTCTTGGTTAGTTGAATGATTGGCAAAATGTATGTATTATCCTTTTACAAGTTTAACGTACAGTGCGGTGTTAATTTGTAATGGTATAAAGAGTCGGGAAATGTATAAAATATATCGTCTAATCACGTTCACCGAGTGTCAAGTGGGTCAAGTAGAACAATTAGCTCTATACCCAATGCAGCGATGATGTCTTGAAACCTGCCTTTTATAAACCAGAAGTGGTACATATATCCATATATCATCACGCCAGTAATCCTGTTTGTACTCAAATGGATATTTATCCGTATTTTTTTTAGTAGTTGTTAATAGGTTAGGATGAGAGAATTTCTATGTAATTTCTATTTACCAATTATATTTGTCGATTCGCACTCGTTCGTAAGCGTGTGGTTGTCTCATTCTTTTATTCCCTACGAAGGAGAAAACAATGTACAGCGAAGCTGAAGTGGTGGCAATAACTTCCCAGTCGCTACCGGTGGCAACTGGGAATTTTTATTCCCATTTGCCTCGGTTGGCAATCCCTGCGGGTCAACTGGGAATAAAGGCAATTCCCTAGTTCCAAACTAAGCTCAGCTTGTACTATGGATACTAGGCGAACGGATAAAAATACTTGAATACGTTTATAAACATCCATTACTCGAGTACAAATGTCCATGTTTATCACACAAAACATTTGCCCCTAGCGGGATTCGAACCCGCGACCCTTGATTTCGTGGCCAGGGTCTCTGACCACTCGACTAACGGTGCCACTCAAATGAAATTCAATTAAGAAATATATACAAATCATCTAAGTTTGAAATCGGATTTCAAATTAATTTTGATATAGGTAGGTACTCGTATTAGACGCATACCTTTTAGGGATATTTAATCATTTAATTAGGGTCTATATAGGCTTGAACTATATTTACACAGATGTTAGGTGACCTGACCTATCATATATCAACAAATTACCAACTACCTAAATTACCTAACTGATATATCAACAAATTCAAAACAACACATTAGAAAAACAATTATGCTCTTTTATTAGTTGCAACACAGTCGAGGTTCTATCTGTACTAATAACAAGTGGGAACATAATCCGTTTTGACGATCAGACAAATTTCATTCGGCCCTCTACCGGGCATCGGCTGTATCGTTTGACACGGGCACGGGCCTGGTGCCCCTGTAGTTTCATCTATGTACACATTTTCGATTACAGTGACGTCAGTGTTAGCAATTGCGATTGCATCAGAGGATCCATCTCCTGTAGCATAACTGTCAGCCTCGGCATATGCGCTGGCGGAGGCGTAGACTGTCTCAGTTATATCAGTGTAGTCACCGTATCCGCCGCCGCTACCGTATCCAGAGCCAGTGCCATATCCGCCGCTGCAACCACACCCACTGCCATATCCGCTACCATATCCACTGCCACTGCCGTATCCACTGCCGCTACCATATCCACTGCCGCTGCCGTATCCACTGCCGCTACCATATCCACTTCCGCTACCGTATCCACTGCCATATCCGCTACCGCTGCCGCTGCCATATCCACTGCCACTGCCGCTTCCATATCCACTTCCACTTCCGCTACCGTAACCGCTTCCGCTTCCATATCCACTACCGCTTCCGCTTCCATATCCACTGCCGCTGCCGCTTCCGTATCCACTGCCACTTCCATATCCGCTGCCACTGCCGCTGCCATATCCACTGCCAGTTCCATATCCGCTGCCATATGCACTGCCACTGCCGCTTCCATATCCACTTCCACTACCGCTACCATATCCACTCCCGTAGCCACTACCGCTACCGTATCCACTGCCGCTGCCATATCCGTTGCCACCACCGTATCCACTGCCGCTGCCGTACCCAACTCCACTGCCGTAACTGCAAGCTCCGCCACAATTCCCGCCGCATGAGCATCCATTGTTATTGTTATTGTTAAGTCCACCATTTCTGTTTCTTAATGCAAATGCCAAAAACAGCAAGTTGAAGATGTTACTGTCCCCACTTCCACTACCACCGTCGACGATGATCGGAGGCATGGGTTGTGGGTAAGGCGGGAAATCGTAGAATGATGGTAGACTGGATCCGTAAAAGTCGTTTGAGAAGTCATAATCGAATGATGAACTTATGCTTCCGACAGAAACAGGTGGGAAATCAATGGAAGTTGACACTATGGGGTTTGAAACAGGTGTCGGGATAAAGTTGAAGTTTGATGGTATACTGGTTGCGGCATTATTGAGAGTGATGATGGGCTTGACCACCGCCGGAACGTTTAATTGATTGCTCAGTGGTGATGATGATGACAGCGCTATCTGAGTCGAGCTTAAGGGTAAGGCACACAGACAGCCCTGAAAAGAAAAAAATATTATAAAAAATTTATATGTACTTTTTTAAGGTTAGTGTTGAGCGTCTTAATACAGTCAGCCATATTGGTTTAGTTCGAAGCTTTCAATTTAGCGACTACAATTTATTACATCTACACCTATACAAATTTTAATAACAGCAATTAAATCAATCTACTTCATTGAGTCATGTCATAGATAGAGTCTTATCATTATTGCATTTCGATAAGTAACGAAATAGTTAAGGAATGCAAAACCCAAGTCTTTATTTATTATGACATAATATTGGATAATACACAAGACGTAAAAAAATATTGCACAAGGAAAAAAGGATGGTAGTCCTGAAGGATTGTTCTAAAATACCTTTAAAACGAGTGCAAGACCCGTTAAAAACGACAACGCCCGGACTCCCATGTTGACGGTATGTTATATCTAGTCGCACGCTGTGCCTCTTATCCCTTATATACTTTTAGTTTCAACAGTAAATCGGTCAGTGGGTAAACTCATGTCGAAATGGTGTCTTCGGAGCTCGCCGAGCACGTAATGTTTTGGTAAAAGATATTCGTACTCGCATTGTGTTATTGTTATCATGTTCCATTCTTGTACTGAAACAACAAACATTAACGGGAGTAATTATTCACTTTGCTGTTAGAAGTTTCGAAGGAATCAATTAGGAATTGCGTACTTCAATAATTAACAGTATGTATGTGAAAGAGAAATGTGTACTGTTAAACTCTCTAGATGATATATTATAGGCGGCGTGTTACATATCTTTACGTTAAGGAGTGTGAATGTGCCAATGCAGAAGAATGCAATGTCTTGTTTATCAGATGATTTTTTTTATCTTTGGCAACAAAAGGAAAATTTCGTACAATGAGAACGCCCAAAACTACAACGTTGAAATTTGCATTTGAAATTATAATAAATTAGGTCTTCTTATCACATATTTAATTGAATTCCATTATTAAATGATATAAAGTACATTATGGTGATATAAATGAAAATGTCCTCTACACGTCTGTGATTAATAAAAGAACTGTTTGATTTATGACATTAATTTACACACGTGTTGTGTTTTTAAAAATAATAATTTACAAATTCCTATTTTCACATAGAATATATATATTTGTCGGACGGTGATTTTATATTTGTGCTAAACAAAATTTATGTCAAATAAAATTGTAACTTATAGAATTCAGCAAGCTTTTTATGTCTAAGTACATATGCGTTATGGAAGTAAGATAGGCAAAACCCGAAAATTGAGTCAAAACTATTTGGATAACAGAACTACCATTTTAGTTAGGTAAACCGATTGATTTATACTGAACCACAAATTCGTAAGAAGATTAATTTCATAGAGTACATAAGTAACTAAGTAGATAGTTTTTGAGCGTGTGTTTTAATTAAAAAGGCTATATTGAATATAAACATTAGTTAATCATAAAATTAAGATATCCGCTAATCTCCGATATTGCAGAGGGGACTGGTTTTGAAAATAAAGGTAAAGGATATCTTTATTCTGAGGTGTTAATTTAAACACATAATATTATGTTTAATTTAATATACATTTATAAATTACTCCGTCATGATTATGATAAACATTGGGATTATAGGAAATCATAGGGGATGCCCATAACCACAGAACAGTAAAGTTTAAGATAATCCATAAATAATGTATGTAAAATGGCCTATTTATTAATATATACTATAGTACAGTACTATAGTACTTTAGTTTTAACCATATATCCGTATATATGGTTAAAACTAAACTTGCCTCGCGCTATTTCCCTAGCGGGATAGGCAAAGAAAAAGGTAAAAGGAGTAGTAACGTAGGTTTTAACAATCCTGGTTGACCCACCCTATTAATAGCTAAACCTAATTTTTGTATCCACCGGAAACAGTATCGTATCAGTGTCACAGTAACCGGGTGACAAGAACGCGATATTTTATTTTTTTCTTATATTATATTTTCCTTTTCTGTAACTCTGAGAACATGTATGCAAAGTTTCATTAACTTCGCTTCACTGAAAATTAAGATTGGTGAAGTAGTAAACGCGTGAAAGCAAATTTAAAAAAAATATACTTTATTCCAAATTTAAATGATACATATTTTTTTCGATGCAGCCTGTATATTATATAATCTTGATAAGAAACGTTCAATATTATCGGTCGCGGTTATACAACGCGTTTCGAAGCCAATTAACTTAGTAATGAGCTAATGGCCTCAACTGGATCGTGGTCCTAAGTGGCCGCCCTCAATTGCCCTTTGATTCCCGCCACTTCAATTTCAGCTCACTCTGCCGTTAAACGAGGAGATATGGCGTTTAAGGCTGAAACATGCTAGACTATGTTATATAATTCCACTAATCTCCTTATATATACATTATCTTATATCACCAATTTTCTCAATTTTTTCTTAAATTTTCATCCTCTTATACTAACTTAGTAATTTAATTAGCGGATAAATATCATTCCCCGTCTCTTAGTGTCTCACCTCAAGTCAGTTTAGGATAACTAATGGTTAATAGAATCCCACCCTTCGGGGATTCCGGAAGTATAAAGAATAGTATGTGACATTTTGATTAGTGGAATAGCGGTGGTAGCTCGCTAGCGGGTTCAAACCCGGGCACGTAAACAACATGAAAACATCGTGATGAAACCTGCAAATTCAAACAACTTTGGATTTGTAACCATGATCCAAAAATTGTCTGGTTCCCGTATCTTAGGGTTACGAAGGTCAGATCGGCAGTCGCTTCAATGTAATTACCAGACTCGCTAAATCCTGGATCATGGTCTAAGCGGACCCCGTCTAAGCACGGGACATAACGCTAGGAAGAAGATGATGTGACATTTTGATTGTTCTAAAAAAGGTTTTGAATAATTTATTGTAATTTTTATTTGTGATGGTGTGTTTTATCTGTTAAATATACTGTTTGTCGTATTTCTACATGTTTCAGCATACGCTGCTGTTTTTCTTTCTTTACAGGTGTTTTTAAACACTTTCGTGTAATCGATAGCGCATATTTAAACTTCTCGAGAATGGTATTTCTAGTCGAACCTCTTTTCGTATCGAGAGTCGGTGTTCACTTCGGCGAATCATCGTATCTATGGGCCCCGGGGTGGCGCCAAAATTGAATTGAGGTGACATGATTTTAATCTGTGCGGGCGGTCGATCAATACGATCCAGTTATTTCAACATTAATTGCTATTACTGAGTATTATTTAATCCGTTTAAATGAAATAAATCCCAGTTGGATTACAACGCAACTTTCCTATTTTCGATTAGATTACCTATAATGTTTTACAATAATAGGCTTGAAAGTACTTTCTGTGGCTGTAAAAGTCTAATAGAGGGACCGCTGTATAAAGATAGATAGAGTAATTTTTTTTTATGTTATTTTGGCAAGAGTAACCTTATTTATTTGAGACATCAATATTACTTACGATTATGCTAACTATCTTTAGGATTATATGGGAGATCGCCTGGTTTGACGAATTAGTCATTTAAACTTTTGTGTTTTATCTTGTTTATTAGAGAGCATAGGGTGTGCAGTAGCATCAATATATGTAAAAAGGTAGGTATTATAATTTTATTTCAGTGGTCACTATCAATATGATTTATTAGAAACATACGCCGTCTGGCAAACGCGTAAATGGGTTTTTTATGATAAGAGTACATTTATCGAGACATTCGTTTTATTTCATTCATTGACAAGGGTATACAAGAATATTTAGGTTGCAAAATGAGTACATGATAATGAATACAGTAGTATTATTTATTTCTACAATACTTATAATAAGCTACAGCACCCATGCGGAGGATTCAAATGCATATTCAGTAACAGATGCCGTTGTTGGTTGATATGGGAACGGGGTAAGGAACGGGAACATTGCCGCATCCTCCGCCGCAACCTCCTCCGCAGTTCCCTCCACATCCGCCCCCGCATCCGCCTCCGCACCCGCCTCCGCCGCCGCCCAGCAGGCCACCGCCATTGCCGTTGTTGTCCAGCAGAAGCAGGAGCAGAACCGGCAGGATGCTGTTCAGGCTATTCCCGCCATTGTTAGAGCTCACCACTATTGGGTATGGTGGTGGTGCCCCGTAGTTGAATTGCGCTTGGACCAGGAAGATCTGAGAGGGAAGGGCTATTAAAATGACACTCAACAACAATACAAAATGAACATATGTTTGCAATGGCTTTGTGTACTGAGAACAAACCTACGCGTGTGATCTACACGAGCCATCTCATTAATGTTGAGCCCTTTGCTCATCACCTTTGCAATTGACGTTAACTACCATAACAGGATCTTAGAAATATGTAATAAATAAATAAAAAGTATATATACAGCCTTTTGCTGTTGCTGCTATTAGGAACGAAAAAAAAAAGGTATGGCTGTGAATTTTAAGGTGTCAGTTCCCAATGTATTTATTTCTTGCTATAAAAATATTTGTCTAAACTGGATACGTTTACATTCCTTGTTAGTGCTACTACCGTTACGAGCTACGAAATTATAGCAACTCTAGCTTTTCAAGTTTCACACGCAGAAAGAATAAAATTGTACTTGTATTGTAATTGTATGGTAAAGTGGAAAATGATATTAATAACTAAATACAAAATCTTTTTTTTTTCATTAACAAAGCAAGGCATTTTTTTGTAGATATGTATAATTCCACCGCTTTTATTCCCAATAAATCCATTATTTGACACGGCACTCAAAAAAAAAATGTTTAATCAAATTAATAGATGTTGGCTTATGAATTCCTTCCAAGGTTGCTAAGTAGGTACAAAAATAAACCATCTAATTACTTACATTTACATTCGTTACGACAATCAAACAAAGAAACCACCCAACAGCACCCATTTTTACTTCTCGTCTGTCTATTGCTAGCTTAACTCAATTCTTGTTGCACTAGCGTTGCGTGAAATACACTGAAAATATTTTAATGAAAATCACTTATATATATAAGTACTAGTAGCTATCGTTGGTCAATTTAGAAATATTGGCCACGGAATAATCGTAACGATAACGACAGCTTTTCAAAATACACGGAATGGTGTTACATTCATTGTGTTATCTATGCGTTGTGTCATGTTTCAAAGTGTTGCTAGTAATTTCACATCATTACTAATGTTATATATGTCAAACTAGTTAGTTTGACATATATAACATGCGTTGTAGAGAGACAGAGTTCTGTCTGTCTGTAACGCCTTCATTGCTTAACTTCTTAATCGATTACGATGAAATTTGGCATGCTTAAAGTTTGAACTCGGAGAAAGGACAAGCTATCTAATCCTACGATGTACGAAATAGTCTCTATGAGATAGACCAATTCTACGCGGGCGGAGCCGCAGTAAAAACCTAGTTTTAATATAAGTATGTTTTTATTGCACTTTGCTTTACTGAAATACCTAATATGGTAATGTGTAATTAGAAGATGGGCAACACTGTTTACAACTTTATTTATACTGAGTTAATTATGCAATTATTTGTTGGAGCTACTCGTATGTGTTATACATTGAGAAGCGTTCGAACACATTTCCTGATTATTTACTATGATTTTTAATATTTTCGGAGCGATTTTCGCTAATAGTATCTAAATACTTATAATATAAATATAATAGAATAAATATTAGGTATTTCTAAACGCAATTATAGGTCACAACATAGGCACCTAAATTTAGAGGGTGCTGGAATAAATTTATGAAACTAAAACTTATAATTCGGAGACTGGCACCTTTCTCAATTTCGTCAAGCATAAGAATTGTGGTGCATCCATAAAATTTGTCGCATTTGTACTGGGACTTTTTGTCGCAGTAATTTCATCAAACAAGGTTTTATGTTATTTCCAAATTGATTACATTAATAGTCAGAAGTACTTTCTTTGGCCCATGTCTCAGTACTTAGTTTAGTGGGTCCAAGAATCATGTTGTGGAATATGGTAAACTTTACCACATAGGAATTAACACTTATGACAATTTTAACTTGATATAAACAAATAAAATTTAAAGAAAATGCCGCAATTTTCGTCAAGTCCGTGTCATAATTTGGTTCTGAGTATTAAAAATCCTTGTATTTGTCCCCTGATAAATAAATGAATAATTAATTTCTCCAGACTGGCACAGCAATTCCCTAGTTCCAAACTAAGCTTATAAGCTTATGCTATGGATACTAGGTGAACGAATAGACATACTTAAATACGTTTGTAAACATCCATGACACAAGTACAAATGTCCATGTTCATTGTACGAAACATTTGCCCCTAGCGGGATTCGAACCGCGATCCTTGGCTTCGTGGCCAGAGTCTCTGGCCACTAGACCAACGGGCCTGTCTGATAGTCACAGTATTGGTACAAACTGTGGTTTAAGATTCAAATTAACGGATTGATCATTTCATTTACTTGGAGTAGGCAAAATAAAAAGCTTAGAGTATGAATATAGGTTCTCAAGATTTATTCATAAACTAGCTGTGCCAGCGGTGTCACCCGCGTTTATGGTTAATATTATTAAGACTATTTCCGTCATACATGATTTCTATGTAACTTTAACCATTAAGGCTGCACACGCGACGGAAGCTTAAAATATGGAGTAACTTCTCCCGTTTTCCCAACATTTCCCTTCACTACTCTACTCCTATTGATTGTAGCGTGATGAAAAGTATACTATAACCTGCCCAGGAGTATGAAGAATAATTGTACCAAGTTTCGTTAAATTCCGTCAAGTAGTTTTTGTTTCTATAAGGAACATACAGACAGACAGACAGACAGACAAAAATTTTACTGATTGCATTTTTGGCATCAGTATCGATCACTAATCACCCCCTGATAGTTATTTTGAAAATATATTTCATGTACAGAATTGACTTCTCTACAGATTTATTATAAGTATAGATAACAGCAGTATTAGTAATGATTACCCGAGGTGAAACAATAAAAGGAAAAAAAGGAGAAATATAAAATGCTTTTATGGAGTGCTTTGCAATTTGCTTGTTAAATGTAGCTTTATGCTCTTACTTTCTTCGTTGAGATACTGCTTGGACCGTGATCGCAGATCAATGAGTCTGATTATTACATAAAAGCGACTCGCTATCCTTTGACTAATACATACAAATAAAATCATATACACTTCCATTATTAGTAAAATGTAGTCCCACCATGGCATTCTTTATTGCCGAACTAGTGATATCATTTCGTACATATATTTTAAGAAACTCCTAAAGGAGATGGAGACTGGGTATTTTACTTAAACGTCTTGCATGCTAGTGTCGTTAGGTAGCCATTAAACTCCTTCCACTCCACATCACTGACTTCAAATAATAACCTAACTCCTCAATTTTTTACTTCGAATTTCATGGACTGTTAACCTATTTTCCTGAACAATTGTAATTTTTGATTCCCTATCTTAATTAATGGGACTATGTTATGTTGTTTTTTTTTCAGAAGAGCAAGTATTTTAGGGGCGAGTTTGATAAAAAAAAAACATTATTGTTTTTGTAATAAATTGTAACGACTCCGCAATAGTTTTTAAGTAACAAAGTATCACTTTTTTGAACATTTTGTGTCAACAATTTGTGTTAAACTATGGCCTAGTTACTCTTAGTCTTGTATTGTTTTCATACTTTGTATTAATATTATATTAATTTATTTTTCCATTTAAATCTGCGCGATAGCTTTAAATAGTAGATATAATTATAAATAAAATTATTGTAGTACTAATACAAGGTATATAAATTATGATTAAGATATATTATAGGTAAAATACCTAGTTCAAAAAATTGACAATCATAAAAACGAGTAACTAGACAATAGACAAAACTATCCATAACTTTTTTGTACTACATAAACATTTGACAAGCTCCATGGCGCATTCGGTAGTGACCCTGCCCCATGCGCCAAGAGTGGTGGGTTCGATCCCCACCCAGGACAAACATTCGTGTGATGAATACTTGTGTTTGTTCTGTGTCTGGGTGTTATTATGTATCTGACATTTAAGTATATATCTGTAATACCACTGTTGATTCTGATATCCGTAACACAAGTGCTTAAGCTACTTGCCTCGGAGTCAGATTAATGTATGTGATGTAGTCAAATATTTAAAAAACATATATATTTGTAGGTATATAAGTCGTAATAATTATCTAGCTTATTTGCCAAAATTTTCATAGACACTATTCTGCTATAAATAGTCAAAGCAGTATACCTACACAAAAATAGCTCGTCTGTCTAGACGGTTGGTGAGGAGACAATAATGGTAGTTATTGGATTCCTAATTTCATCAACCCACTTATCAAATTGTCCAAAATAATATACAGATGTAGCAACATGAACATTAATAATATATATATATATATATATTTGTTAGATACCTACTTTTTAATGTAGAATAGTTGCAAAAAATATCTAAAAAGTAGAAAGTAAACGATTTTTAACCGACTTCAAAAAAAGGAGGAGGTTCTCAATTCGACTGAATGTTTTTTTTTTTTTTTTTTGTATGTATGTTACTCGATATCTCTGAGAATTGTTAACCGATTTCCAAAATTTTTTTTTTAATCGAAAGGGTTTACTCCCGAGTTGGTCCCATTGCCACCAAGTCAGGATCTGATGAAGGGATCCCAGGAAAATCGAGGGCAACCCTCAAACTTTATAGGCACGTACAATGTGTTTTAGACATTTTCTAAGATTGTTCAAGTATTTACGCATGGTACTTATCATCTTATGTTGGTGAGCTGATGATGGAAGGTACAAATCCTTAACGATTAGGAATTAGTTTATGATTCTTTAAATATTGATATCTTCGAGAATTGTTAGACGATTTTTAGAGTTTTTTTTTTTTGGAGTTGGTCCTATTGGTACCACATCTCGATCTGATGAAGGAATCTTAGGCAAATCGAGGAAAACCCTCAAGTATTATAGGCGCGTACAATCTATTTTAATTATTTTATAAAACAATTCAAGTATTTACGTCTGGTATTCATAATCTCATGTTGCTGAGCTGATGATGGAAGGTGAAACTCCTTAACGATTAGGAGTTCGTGGATAATTCTTTCAATATTATAGGGCCATATTGAGTGTTATTCTCGAGATAGTCTCAATTTCACCAAGTCTTGGTCTAGTGATGGGATTCCATGAAAACGAGGGCCACTCTTAAATTTTAACGACATGATAAGTGTTTTATTTTTTTTTTAAAACGATTCCAGTATTTGCGTCTCGTACTCATCATGTTATGTTGCTTAGCTAATGATAAAAGGTATAACTCTTTGAAGATTAGTAGTTCTAAGTAACTAATTCTTTAAACATTAAAGGCCCGTTATACCTTTTCGTCTTTAGTCTCATAAGACCGGCACTGTCTCATTAAAGCAGCTCGTTTTGATTTAGTCTACCTACCTATTAATAAATTTTACTAAAAAGTAACAAATAAGTTAAATTTTAACAAAAATAAAAACCGAAAGAATTTATTTTATACTTTTTAGTGTTTAGACATTTAATTAGCTATTAAGGCAGTTTTACTTGTGTTTTTTATAAACATTTTTTGCGGGGTTTTTTGAAGTCGGTTTTTATTTTTGTTAAAATTTTTACATTTGTGTAAAGCCTATATATATATATATATATATATATATATATATATATATATATATATATATATATATATATATATATTTATTAAAACGAGGTATTATTTTATCAAACAATTGTATGGATTCTAAGCTTATTTTGTGTATTTATTCCAAAAACGTGATTTGGTTCGATTTAAGAAATAAGCAAATTACATGTTTAGGATAAGAAAGAAATCATTTTATTCACATAAAAATTACACAAATAACACAAAGCCCAACATCCTTTATGATTTCCTTAACAAAATATTACATTTCAACTTATTCATAAACATTTTATAATATTTATTAATGCGTGCCCTTAAGCTACATCTTAACGATTTGAGGATTCAAAGAGACACATTTGAAATTAGTCTATTGAATGTTTATGAGTAAGTAATAATGTGATGATTACATTTATATGAAGGACAATATCAAGAGCAGGGGTATGATGCTATTGAGGCCATTGTTGTTGTTGTTGTTGCAGCTTTGGGGGATGATGATAGGTGGTTGGAAGGGTGGATACGCTGGTCCTGGTCCAAATCCTGACCCGTATGACAGAGGCTGTGCATCTGAAATCTAAAAAAAAAAAAACTAAAAATTTCTGTTGTTTATAATTATTCAACTGAAATACAAAGGAGTTTTAAAAAATATTTTTTATTAATAATTAATAAAGTATTTGAATACTGTATTAAGTATAATTATTAAGAATATTTGACAATGTGTAATCATTTAATAATTATATAAAATATAACTAAAAACCAAAAAAAATATGGATGTTCTATTGTAAATCTGAGACCGAAGAAATATTAAAAAAATATGTATTCTAAGTTAGTATTTGTATGAATACACTAAGAAAGTATTATATGAAGTCTTTTCTACTTACGCTACAGTAGACAAGAGCAAATACAACGATCCAAGCTGCTGACACCATTGTGAAGGTTGTTGATGCTTTACTAATGATGCTAAATGCACTGACCTGCATTTTTATACGAACCGTTTATCTTTAATGTTCGCTTTTGAAAACGCGCCCAACAGTGCGCTAGGAGGGCATACGTTGCACGTGCAGATAACAGGTCACAATATGTAATTGTCAATGAAGTTCATGTTACGCGTAATTATTCACTCGTGAAATACTGTAGCCTTGTTTTTCATTAATTTTTCGTTATAATGCCAACAACAATGGTGAAAACACGGACTAGTAAAAAAAGAAGGACTCCACGCTATCATACTATAGCGTGAAGCCACGTTTATGCATGTGTGAGTGAGATACTTATGGATACCAGATATCAGATATCTGTCATTTGGAGCACTTATTATGTCAATGTGTGACGGTAAGTTGCATGTTAAGTTGGAGCACCTGAGGAGCTTCAATGTCTAGTTAGTGGCGCGGAGTCCTTCTTTTTTTACTAGTCCGTGGGTGAAAAGAAACAATATTACACAATTTCAAATATTTTATTTTTCATCGAAGTTTTGGTTATTCTAAATTATTACTATGTTTTTCATAAATATTATCTCTAATAAATTTAAAAACCAATCATCATATTCTTCTAGTCATCTAGGAATTCTTCACTGTAGTCATATTCTGCGCTCTCTTTAAAATTTTTTCGTTTTCCATACATTTTGCGATTTCTTCGACTTTCACGACTCTCGAATTCTTCAGAATTGTCGTTGTAGTATTTTAAATTTAAGTCAGGCTTATAACCATAGTTCTTGTGTTTAGAATAACTTTCGTTAATATCTTCATTGCCCGTCTTCTGTTTACAATCACAATGATGGCGACAGCCACAATTATTTCGTTCTTTTATTAAATCAAAAATTAGCGGCAGTAGCGATTTTAAATTCGAAGATTTCGATGCCTGTTTATTAAGACTCGAGGCTAAAATAGAACTGACTGTTGGAAGAGCTTCCGCGTATGACGCTGGCATTGCCTGAGCCATTCCTGAAGATACAAAATTAATTTGATTTTGATCTCGGTTTGCTAAAGTCTTAATCGAGGCATTCGGCTGCATAGGTCTTATTATTGTGATTTGATTGGGGACCTCTGTAGGATTCTGCGCTACTAGGTTTTTACCGATATACGGCTGTTGATTCTGCTGCGGTGGTGCTATGACTGTTACCACAGAGGGCTGGGTATTCAATGTTGCCGATGTTGGAGATAATATCGTCGCTTGAGAGTTTGTCACTTGTGAGGCATCCAGAATTAATGAGGGAACGCCATTGTATGATACTAGCTGGTTTTGAGGATACAATGCAGAAACTACTTCACCGGGAGAATTGAAATTGCACAAGTTTGTTTGGGTAGACGGAATGGAAGTAATAACAGCTGAGTTTGTATTAGGATTTGCATTGAGCAACTGCGATTGTGCGTATTGCTGGGAGAACTGCGCATTCGGTGAAACAGACACATCAGCCGCTTGACGAAGAATTTGAAGATTTCCAGAATTTTGGTTAATATTTTGTTGCAGATTATTAGGATAAATAGAATTTGTAGATTGCTGTAGATTCATGGGTTGTTGCAACACCATTGATTGTTGTAAGCTGTTGCCCTGTTGCCCGGTTAACGAAGGCTGCAACTTTGATTGCTGCCCGTTCACAGCTTGCAAGTTTGTTGCTTGTTGTAAATTAAATGCTTGCTGTAAATTCTTGGCCAGCTTCATACTCTCAGATTGTTGCATATTGTTCGGCTGGTTTTTCGGCAACTGATCCATTCTACTTTGAATGCTGTTTCTTTGCATATTGATTGCCGAGGTTTTGTTCAGAATTAAGTTAGATAAATTGTTATTTGTACCATTATGCTGTATTCCTTCGATCTGTAAAGATATTTTGTAATTAGGCACTTATGATTTAGAATGGAATTTATTAATAAATATCTGAATTGCAAGATTAATGTGGGGAAAATATGGTACGTACCTGGACATATAAGATTGATATTGATATTATTAGCGCAGTCGCTCTGAGCAACATCTTGTTAAAAACGAAAAATGTAACCATTTAGATTTTATATACAATTATATATCTCTTATGTTACATAATAATGGCTTGTTATCTTTTAAGATAATAATGGTTATCTGAATTGCGTCATTTCATTGTCCTTATCTTGATCATTCTGTGAGAAGAAAAAATTGTTGATTACTTGATTGACAAGAATGGTTGTCGTAACCATTATAATTACATAAGTGATGAATCTTCTAGTTTGTAGGTTTGCTAGCATATGTAGTACTTTATGTTAGTATCTATAACACTTATATATAAGTATATGTCAGGATTTCCATGTGGTATGAAAACATAAATGCTTTTTTATTGTAACTTCCAGTCTAAGTTACCATTATTTAGAGATTTCATACCTATCCTAGGTAAATTATACATAAAAAATTGTATGAATTCGATTTTTAATACAACCAGAGAGTACTTCTACTACACATATAAAATAACAAAATATTGTATAAAAATCTGGTCAGCTCTTATACAATAAAAGGGACTAGACGGGTTAGGCCCTCGAGGTATCTTACCAAGTGTGAGAGCGGTGACATTTCAATTTGGGATTTAAGATGACTCGTATTAAAGCGACAAGTGACAAACTTAAGCCATCTAAGACGTCGGCTTACCTCGTTACTGGTAGCCCTTATGATCCCTCTGGGTATGTTTATGTAAGGCTGTTTACGTAATTTAATACAAATATTCCTTGGGTTCCTCCCGCGTCGAATAAATTTTCCATAGAAAATATGTCTCAAATAATATTTTTGTTAATATGTACTTGGAAAATAGATTCCTTTGAACTTTGGCATACTAATATTATAAAGAGGAAAGATTTGATTATTTATTTGTTTGATATAGACTCTGAAATTACTGGAACGATTTGAAATTCATTCACCAATGGAAAGCGACTTTATCAGCCAGTAACATAGGCTATATGACCGCGGGTGAAACCGCGGAGCGCTAGCAGCGCTAAGTTTTTAAGAATATTTTACTTTTAAAATGGCTTTATGGTTTAAGAACTACTTTCAAGAATATTCTTAGAGTTAAAAACATAAATTTTATGAACGTACTTATAAATGCAGCGCCAGGAATGCCGTTTGTTAAAGGTTATCGTGGGCCCCGCGGGAACTATCGCCTCTCACAGAATAAAAATCCTATTTCCTTTCTTTCGGTTCAGACTTTGACATACCTTTTAACACAATCAGTCAAGTGTTTAAGCGTGAAAATTTAACAGACAGTTAAAGAATTTCATTCATTTCATTTAACAGTTTCTTCTTAAAAGTTTGTTTGGAAATGTAGATAACAAAAATAGTAAGTCTCCTGTCTCATTTATCGTGGCACTTATAAGGCGTCTGATGCTGTGTCTAGTAAATGGAATCCGGTATTAGTATTCAATTAAGACGTTTATACTTTACAATTGTAATTTAGTTCTTTATACGGAAAGCGATTGGCGAAGAAATCAATTAGCACGCTGTGATGTCTTATATAATTCTCTTTGTCGATATCTCAAGAATGTAGGCACTAAGACACGAAAAAATGTATATTAAAACAATTAATTAATAGCATTTACCACCCTAACTTATTTTACTACAATACCAAAATTAAATCAAATTGTAGTTATGAATTAATTCACCGACTTTTTATGAACAGATTGCGATAGGAGAATAGTCTCCTATCGTCATCATCAGCATAGGCTGATGAAGGTTTGCATACATTTGTAAATGTGAGTTATTTTCGTTTAGTTATCCCAACAATTTAGATTGTAACAAGCTTTTGCCCGCGTTTTAATTGTTTAACATCTCCAACAAATATCATTATACTTAAGCCAATGTATAACAAAAACTTAACAAATTTTACCTAAACCTTCCTCAACAATCGCTCTCTTTATTGTGCAGTAGTTTTTAGAGTATATCGCGAACAGACAGACATACAGACAGCAGGCAGCGAAGGAATTTGTTTTATAATATGTAGTGACTAGCATCAGACTAAACGGTTTGCAACAACTGTATACTGTAGATAAAATGGTTGAATTAGTAGTTCTCCGAAGATCTAAAATGATGGAAAAATACTACTACGCATACGTCGTCACATTCCCTCGATATAACAGGCAATACAGGTAATTCTAATACAATCTTCCTAAAGAGGATACAACACAACCAATAGTATAAAGGCGGAAACTCCATTACTGAGAGGAACGGCATATACGTTAACTACTAGCATATACAGGGTCATTTGTAAAACAATAATGACCTCGCAGGAGTAGATTACCGACAATATAAACAACAGCGTTTGTTCTACGACTTATCCTAAATCGACAAAAAATTAAACGGCGTTCCATACAAATGAGCAAACTGCTGATGTAGTTTATATGAAAATTCGATTTTTTTTTTGTCCATTTAAGAAAAATCGTAGAACAAATGTTAATGTTTATAATGTCAGTAATCTACTCTTGCGATGTTATTAATGTTGTACAAATGACCCTATATAAAAATCCGACGACACCACGTCACATACGTGGTTCTGAATCCGTCATAAGTAGCTTAAGCACTTGTGTTACGGATATCAGAATCAGCAGCGGTATTACAAATATATACAAAAATAAATATTGGATATGAACACCTAGATGCAGAACAAACATAATTCATCCATCACACAAATGTTTTTTCCTGGGGATGGAACCCAAATCTCTTGGCGCATGGGGCAGGGTCGCCACCTAATGCGACATCGCGCCAGTCAAATATATTGTCTATACATAGGATACATTTTTAATAATAAAATATACAAAAGTACTCTAGTACTTTGAAAATAAGTCAAAATGCCGTTTTCAATAGAAACAACAGTTACTGTACTGCAGGTACCTATGAGATCCAATTGCGGGATTTTATTGTTTATTGTTTTTAAATTATAAAAAAAACAGTAATTCTACTGGGCTGCAGAAATATAGCAGTACTAGTAATATTTTTTAAAACTTTTTAGGTCTCAAATAGATAACAATTGCTTTCACGCTAGATCTTAAACTATAGATTTGATATCGAAGCAGAATTTCAACGTATTTACGAAACCTGATTTATTATTACATACATAAATACAACATCACACCCATAATCCCTGAAGGGATAGGCAGAATCAATGGGGCAGCAGGCCCCTTTAACCACATTCAGCCAATGGGGTTAGATGGAAAATTGTGAAAAAGTAGTGACAAGTGGCTAGTCTGTTCGCCTACACAATCGCATACCCAAAACCCATATACCTACCATTAGTCGCCTTTTATGACATGTTAGACAAGAACCACAGTTGGCACATTATTTTTAAGTCCCAGAACAACATGGGACTGATATATTATTGATGATTAGAACGACAGTTATATAGCACTGCGGGGAAAGTGCCTTAGACTAGTTACTCAAAAAATTCGGAGTATATTACCCAACAACTAGTACACAAAATGTTTTATAGTCCCATTTGAATTATGGACGCTCCCTCTACGTAGAGACGTAGATACGGAGCTCATAATTCAAATTAGCCTGTTAGCCTGGCAAAGTACCAGAAATTCGCTAATTTGTATTACAAATTTTCTTACCAACATGACCGAGTAAAATGGAATATTTAAAACTGGAGTTATTCAATTGAAATCTTAGATAAAATGCCCGTGGGTTTAGTAGCTATGGAAATCGTGTGAGAATGCATTGCGTAACCGCTATTCGATTGATCTATTTTGATATAGAGGGATTAGGTAGGTATGCCTTGCAGCTCAAAAGGAACACACAGACTTATTTGGAACAAGGTATTTTAAATATCGGTTTTTTCAATTGGCTCGAGACTTTTATGTAGTTCTAGAATATTAACAAACATATGTGTATGTTTTGTAAGAACCAAAGGATATACTGCCTGCCTATATATTCAGAAATAGCTGTGTTTACCACTAGTCCTTGATAGTTAAGAATAGACTGGGAAAATTCTGAATCGTTTGCTTTATTCGTAGGTACCTTATGTTGCTCAAGGCTAGCAGCATAAGGTACGAATGAAGCAAAAGATATTTTTAAGGCAATTTGGTCCTAGTTCTAACATTATTTCTTTGAATAAATTTATTAGGAATATGTAGCCATATTATCTGCCAGTTACTAAAGCTATTATGTTTATAAGTGGCCTTACAAGATGGCAATATGATGTTGTGTGTGAATTTAGCCAATGCTCGGGAAACGTATTAGAATAAACATTACGAGCAGTTTCTCTGTTACGTCATCTCTGTATTACGTAGCTAGATAATGGGTTGGAAACATCAGATAGTAACACATTTTCGTGTATGATATAACAGATAAACGTTAATATGGTACGCACGAGTAAAAGTTGACGGTTCTTTTGAAGTATTTATAAAAAATACCGTTTTGTGAGTAGTTATTTATCCCAAAAGTTAATCTGTTGCTGTAATACGATTAAATGCCACGTGATAAGTGCTTGTCTAATGTTTTTAAGAGCTATTTTTTTATACTCAATCGATTTCATATCTATATGTATCGTAATATACAAAACTGCCGAAGTAGAAGGCACCATACATACAAATCTGGCTTTAAGCTGCACAGGGAACGAAGTTTATTGGGGCGTGAAACATGATACGAATGGAGTTTGTGTAAACACACACTCCAATATGCCTAGCCTTGATTTTTCTTCGACCTTGACACTGTCGTGAGTATTGCACGTAGTTATACTCGTATTTACTTATAATACTGAACTTCCAACGAACTTGCTTGATTGAATTTATACTATTCAATGAAATTACTAAGACTTACCGTCCAAATAGATGCACTTAAGTAACATAAATTAAGACAATATTTATTAAATATAAATATAATCTAATAGTTCTTCAAATCGTCTTTTCTTAATTTAATAAATTCCATGTACCAAGTATTAAAAGAAAAAGGAGACAATACAATTTAAATGGTACTAAACAAAGGACTATGAAGAATAATATACGAGTATAAGAAAAAAAGCACTCTTGAATTAAATAAATAATTTATTAATAAATAGTTAAAGCTCAAGACAGCGGTTAGACCGTCCCGTCTCAGGCTGCAAACTGTGCGAAGCGGGTGCGTTGGCGACTGAACCCGCGGTCGTCCAGTTTGCAGCCTTAAGTGTAAATGCACTTAGTTAATCCACTTCATTTGCCGCAGCAGAGCTAGCGGCCGACGCAGAATTAGCGTCGCTTGTTGGGTTACTGTCATTAGAAGTGTAGACGATGACGGTTTGCTCAGGCTCACTGCTGGCATTTCCTCCTCTCCCTCCGCTCCCAACGCCAGAACTGGTACTATCGTCCGATCCGTTACCTCTGTCACCATCATCATATCTGTCACAACCACATGTCCTTATTATAGGATTGTTCGTCGGAATCGGTATAGGGTAAGGGATGGGTATATTGCCGCCTCCACAGCCACAGCAGTTGCAGCAGTTATTCCGATTGGCTAACAGGAGCACGGTCAGCAAGATGCCGAGGTCATCGTTGTCCTTGCCTGCTTGTATGACTGGTATGAGTTGGCCGGTAACTGTGGATTCCTGTAAGAATGTCACATATTTATACTTAAATCACTAAGAACTATTTTGACTTGAGTACCTTATAACTGAGTTAATTTCTCGAACTTTTACTCGTAGCGAGATTAGAACCTGCGGCTTTTGATTTCGTGGTCAAGGTCTCTCTAAGCATTCAGCCATGTAGTCTGTCAACATATGCAAATGGATTTAAGCCAAATTGAGTTGTATTTTTACTACCTTAAAACTGAAAACTGCGATCAGAACTATACAACAACAAAATAATATTTTCATATCTGCCTAAAACGAAAAATCACTACAGTCAATTATGCCTCATTTATTCCTCCCTGTCTCGTCAAACCCACAGTAAAATCACTTGTGGTAACGTCGTTTATATCATCTCAGTTACATCACTGATATACGGACTATATCTAATCGTGATATTGTACAATAAGCAGATACACGATGGTCGTAATCACACGTGCGCGGGCGCTGCAATATTTTATAACGTAAAGAATGTGGATTACTTATCTTAAATGAGTACAGTTAAATAAATAACGGTGATGGATATCAAATTGAAAAATTCAGAGTAATCCTGAAGTATAGGCGCCTCTAAAAATAAAGTTTATGTTTTTAATTTATCAGTTATATAGATACAATTTAGATAATTTAATGAATTTGATTTTATGAATTTGTAACTACGTACATACAAATATATACTATGCTATGGAAGAGTGGCCTCTCCTGGCAAAAGTGTTTTTCCACTTGAAAGGAAAAGATCTACTTCTGTAATTATTAACCTGTTCATTTACCAAATAAATATTCTAATTTTCAAAGAAAAAAGACACCGCCATATATTATTTTTCTTCTAAGCCTAAACATATTTTACATAAGTACTTACATAACTACCTTTGCAATTATAAATATGTTAGAATTTTTATTTTTAAGTAGTCTCTAGAGACTATTATTTTGAGGCGTTCATATAAACCTTGAATAGACGCTCAGTATAAATGCAATTCCGTAATGGAGATACTATTATAAAATTATAAAAACATAATAAATTAAGTACATAAAATATATTTATTTATGTAATATTAATAAAACACGGATTTTCAACAAATCATATTATATTTAAATAACATTTAGGATCACAACATGAGAAGAAAGACTCACATTTTACAATACATCACTTGATCATCATAGATCTATCTTTTATAGCACAAATTACTTAAAAAACTACACAGGTAACCGGATTGATTCAATCATTTACTGATGTTATTCTGTAAAATATTTAAACACAAACTTAAAAAAAATATAAAATGCTGTATCGTCATTTATAACCTTGAACTTAAAAGGCTAGGAAAACAATGTCAATACTTTATGAACAAAAGTAATATTGCAGAAACATACAACTCATCTCTAATTTATGTAAATGCAACAATGTAAAACGAATAATGTTAAAATACCATTTATCTACGTATAATTAGTTACCAAATGGAATATTTTTAAAATTTTCACACGTGCATCCATACTATTTCACCTGACTGTAACTGTTATACCGAATTATTGCCTTTATTTAAATAAAATATACTGCAATTTACAAGGAGCCAGGTCCACATCTATTATTCCTTGGTCCACATCCCCCTACTACGGGATTATTTGTTGGTACCACTATTGGGTACGGTATCGGCGTGGGCGCACAATTTCTACAATTGTTATTGCTTCTCCGTCCTTCAGTCAGTAATAAACCTAATAACAGCGTATTCAAAGTATTCGAACTGGATTTAGAATTTTGGATTAATATTGGTGGCAATACAGGAGGCGTTGGGTATTCACGGTTGGGTATTCTGGGTAATATCGGCGGAACCGCACGGCTGGGCAGTCCAGGATTCGCTACAGGGACAGCTTCAGTTACAATTGGTATATTTATCTCCAAACTATAAGGCACCAGTATATCGTTACCGCTTGAAATGTCGTTGAAATCAAAATTGGAAATATACGTATTAAATTCCGTCTCGAATTCAATATCGAATTCAGGCTCAAACTCTAAGTTTTCACATGAGCAACGGTTGGTTGATTGCTCTTCAATTACTACAATATCTTGAACTTCAGAATATGGTGGATATGACACAGTCTCAGAAGCCACAACTGTAGATCTTGAGAGAGGTGTATATGGATTAGGTATAGATACAAATGGAGATGTTTGTACCGTACTATATTGATTTAAATAACTAGTGTCAGGAGTTAAAATATTCGGTACTACATTTGGCGTAGGCGATAAAGATATAGGCCTTGGTAATACCAACGGTTGTTGTATCGAATTATATGGTACAATAGGATTTATTTCGGGAGTCAAAACCGTTTGTGTTAAAAGAGGGTTTAATGAAATAGGTCTGGGTAGTATTGATGGTGGTTGTATCGTGTTATATGACAGCGTGGGGCTAAATTCAGTTGTGACAACTGCCGGTGTTGGAGAAGGCAAAACTGTAATTGGTAAAGATAATGTTGATGGCGTTGGTAGTGTACTGTATATTGTGGGATTAATTTCAGACGTAAAAATTGATGATACTGAAGAAGATGTATATGGAATAGGTCTAGATAAAACGGATGGGGATTGTAGTGGACTGTATGATAACGTCGGATTAATTTCAGGTGCTACAATCGTTGTCACTGGAGGAGATGTATACGTAATAGGCCCTTGGAATAACGATGGCTGTTGTATTGTACTGAATTGTGCAGATGGATTAATTTCAGCTGTCAAAATGCTTACTTGAGATGACGCACATGAACAAGGTGTAGGGGATAACTGTAACGTTGAGAGATAGTTGTTAGATAGATCGTCAGAGTTTACAGATGACAAAAGCAATGGTGTAGGCAGGTTGGTCTGTACATTGTTAGGTTTGTTGGTTATCTGTATTGTCTCTTGAACGGATGGTATGATAGATTGAGCGAAGGGCCAAATAGTTCGAGCTTCCGACAATACTTCAGGGAGTACTCCGTTTGCAGCACCGACTGTTAGAAGAGTATTCATCAATTTGGGGCCGGGTGATTCGAAATTCACTGGAAATGTTTGATACAAAACGGGATCTGAGTAAAAGTGACTTTCTTGTATTTGTAGTTGACATAGTGCGCGATTTCCAATCTGTAAAAAATAGATAACAATATTACCAAAACAAATTATATGATGTACACTGTAAAATAGTCATGAGGGTTTGAATTTTTTAAGAATTTTCTGAATCAACCTCCAGCATGACCACAATGGGAGTCCGTTCGGGATAAGATAATTTAGTTTGTGTTCTTAATCTTAAAATCGATGACTGTTCTAATAAGATGTTAGAGAGATATCACCAATAGTGAGTGTTCTTCGATGGCAATAGGCCGATACATGTGACCATATATTATATTGATAGTCTATTCTTAAAATATATAATTTATCTGACCACTTTAATTAGAAACTTAAGCCAAATATCGAGTGGTGTTCATCCAATTCGACCACTCGTAATATTTTATTACATTTTACGGGTAAGCGACCATCCCGAACGTTCTCCCATAACCGTAAAGCTATTTTAAACTTACATTTAAAAGGCAAACTACAAAAAGGTGATAAAGTAAGCGTCGTGTCGTCGGTCCCATTTTGAGCAGTGTTCAATTTAAAACTTTATTTACTTAATATACTGACATATATTTTATTACTATCAAAATTATGTAAATATTTTCACAATTTAAACGGTAATATGTGTCACTGTTACATGTTTTTTTGTGAAATGTAAAACGAGATAAGAAACCGTTGGATTCTTATATTGGTGAACAAATTGTAATGTCATGTAATAAGCTGTATTTAATTGTTTTAATTACAACAACAGTCATTTGTTTGTCGCTTTGTTTGTGGTCATTGGGACAAACAACAGCACATTAAGAGGAGTTTGAATGTTATGAATTATTTAATGTAATCATGTTTTATTGTTGCAGGTGAGACGAGATAAGGTTTCCGGGTTTTACTTTGGTATGTCTACCGTTTTTATGAGTGTTATTAGCATAACAACTAAATCAAGTTTGAAACGTAGGAGTCTTAAAAACATTTATGATTATGTCAGATCGTCTTGAAGATCGGAATCCATTGATAGTTACGATCATATTACCTTTTGTGTCGAATGTCCAACAAGCATCAAGATTTATTGTGTAGGAACACCCCTCTTCTCCTTAAAGAGGAACAATAAGTTGACTTGACAATGAGGTTTTGCCAAAAACGTACTTTATTGCCAAAGAACAATTATCGTAGGTGGCTCCAAAAAGCCTCGGCGGAACGGTTCGTAATGCCTACGTTCTCTTTTTTAGATCAGTTTTCACGTAAAACTGGTAATTTAACGATAATTTATATTCTCGCCAAAACCGCCTTGAGACGAACTGAATGACAATGTTGTATTTTGCACACAATAGACCATTCTTGCTTTCATGAAATCCATTCCATCAAACATTAACGTAAAATGGAACTTAAGATTTTTTCTTGGACAATCATATATTTGGCAAACAAAAGTCTTGAAATTCAATTCGAATGCGGATATATTGATTTTTTATTTGGCGTCATGGAAACATACAATAAAATAAAAAAAAAACATATGTTCTCTGTTTCGATTTTAGGGTGTCGCACATGACGGGCTCGTATGAAACCCTATTTTAAGTTGAATAAGTCTATGCCGTCCATCAGTGTGTTTTTTTTTTCTGTATTTTTTTTTTTTTTTTTTTTTTTTAATTCTCCAGACTGACACACGTATTTACGTAATAATATCGTATCTTAACAAGCTCATTATGAGGTGGATGATATAATTGGATAGGTATTTACTGGAAAGCTCAGTGTTACTTGTTTTCGGTCGTTGGTAGTAGGCAATGGTGTAGTTAGCAACAGAAGCAAGCAGATCATCATACGTTATAACGTCTTCCTAGAGTTATGTTCCGAGCTTAGTAGCAGTCCACTTATATCTTTGGAGTTTTGGACTTAGAAAATTTTATATATTACATTGAAACAATATGCTATTATTATGAGAAAATATGTATTTATCTATACTTATAATAAATCTGTAGAGAGGTCAATTCTGTACATGAAATATATTTTCAAAATAACTATCAGGGGGTGATTAGTAATCGATACTGATGCCAAAAATGCAATCAGTAAAATTTTTGTCTGTCTGTCTGTCTGTATGTTCCTTATAGAAACAAAAACTACTCGACGGATTTTAACGAAACTTGGTACAATTATTCTTCATACTCCTGGGCAGGTTATATTATAGTATACTTTTCATCATGCTACAATCAATAGGAGCAGAGTAGTTAAGGGAAATTTTGGGAAAACTCCATTTTTTAAGCTTCCGTCGCGTGTGTGCAGCCTTAATGGTTAAAGTTACATAGTAATCATGTATGACGGAAATAGTCTTTATAATATTAACCATAAACGCGGGTGACACCGCTGGCACAGCTAGTGTAAAATAAATGCTTAGCTTCCTCAGTTCCTGACCGTACCTGTACGGCTATTAATATAACTCTATAATCTGAAGAAAACATCAATCTCTTCGCAGTATAAGTTTCTGGGAGCAAAGGGACGTTTTGTTGCGTCCCATCGATTTATAGTTATTGCCCACTAGCGCTTGACTTTGGGGAGTATTTTGAGAATCATCACGGCCGTAACGGAAATGGGCTTCCGGAAGGGTGTCTATATATTTTTATGCGCCCCAAGTATGTCAATTCTGGATTGATGGAAATTACCTTCTAGTTATTAGTGTACACATATATTTTCTATGTTCCATTGTTTAAACATAATTAACTTTTCAGTATAGTCAATAAGCCAAAATTAATGCTGAAAATCGGAGGATTGTTTATTACCATTTAATATATCTATGTTTAAAGATTTTTTGCTCTAGATTTAACATGATAGTCCTATCAAATAACATCCGTAGAGCGAAGAAATATCAGCTTTCTTTGGATATTTTAATGGGCAATTTATTACCGTACAAATATTTATATTGAC
The DNA here is from genome assembly GCA_951394215.1 of Glyphodes perspectalis. Classification (NCBI taxonomy): domain Eukaryota; kingdom Metazoa; phylum Arthropoda; class Insecta; order Lepidoptera; family Crambidae; genus Glyphodes; species Glyphodes perspectalis. Next base: position 6,272,981 of record OX596201.1, read on the forward strand.
AAAGCACACATTGGATGTACAAGTCATTCAATGCTTACATTTAGAAGACAGTAAGAAATACTAAAGAGAAAGATAAAATTATAATTAAAAAGTAAATATTATATAAATTTCTATAGCTCATACACATCTGTTTTCTTTAGCTGAATCTTAGCGCTTACTCTGACCCTTCTCCTCAATAATGTTATACCGTATCTATCAGATCTTCATCCCGAAACTCATTTATTTTCTAAACTGAATTCCCTCAGAATCTTTAAATTGTTCCCCTAGTACGATATCGCGTTCCTTCATGCATAAAATCAAATTCCTAAAACCTGAGATGTTTTTCGTCTGCCCTTGAATTAACACGGCTTTGCCTAAATAGCTATTTTAATTTAATGTATAATAATACACTAGAAAATGTTTTGAAATAATAGCGCCCGAATTTCATTAGGGTTTATTGTCATAAATCAGTAAGATTTAACGTGATAAGGATTCTAAGATAAAAGGGTAAACTAATTGTTTATGATACTTTGTTGTTCTTTGCTTGAGAAGTTTCGGTAAGAGCGGCGAGAAGATGAAGCAGCGAGATAAGTTTTAAAGGTAATTTTAATATAACGACACACGACTCATACACAAATAATAATTTCACAAATGCTTTTCATATTTTGATTCTGATTCCTCTAATTATGATTGCAAAATACCACTCGTTTCGTATCCATCCTTAACTAATGGCACACATAAGAAATTAATCTATCTTTGTATGACAAAGCAAATGGTAGAATTGTATTAACCAGACAGCTGTTTTCATGAATATCTATTTAACTGTTAGCTGTTCGTCGTCTTCTGAAATTTCGATTTATAAAAATGTTAGGGGAGCGCAGAGCTAGTTGTAACAGGGGCAAGTAGTAACAATTTTTTTTAAATCTAGATAATAGAAGAATATTTATTTGATTTTCAACCTCCTAACCTACTATTTGATACCCATTCTATCATATGAGCGCGATCAGTATCCCGCTGGATGATGCAGGAGGCATTTATTTTTACAATAAAAAAATGAAAATTGTTACAACTAGCCCCCCGCCCCCCTACTTGTTTATCTTTTGCGCACTAGTTGAGATCAAGATAATATCCCAGATAATGTAAAACAATAAAAACCTTTACCCATTGACCTTTTCACCCGTGAGTCTGTCAATACGTACCCAGATCACAGATAATGCTGCACCCAGACAAAGCGCCGGAAAGTAGAAAAGACATCGTCTCTTCAACGAAACAATAAGCTCTCGAGCTTGCTTCGGCGGATTTTCTTGACGCCCTTTTATTTCAGTAAGTGGCATCATAGTAAACAGAATTATAGTAAAGCAACATTGCGTACACATGTTAGCATCATTAGTATCATCTCATAATGTTTAAATGAAAATGACTAGTTCGATGGCGCATTTGGTAGTGACCCTGTCCTATGCGCGCAAGAGTTGTGGGTTCGATGGGGACCCAGGACAAACATTCGTGTGATGAATAGGTACTTGTGTTTGTTCTGTGTCTGGGTGTTAATATCTAATTTTTAAGTATATATTTGTAATACCACTGTTGAATCTGATATCCGTAACACAAGTGCTTAAGCCACTTAACGTGGAGTCAGATCAATTAATGTGATGTTGTGGGATATTTATTATTATAATTAAACTTAAATATTTAGTAACATTTAATTTAATTTTGAAAATATAGAAATATAAATTACATAGACATATTTGCATTTGTTTAGTAAAATTATCTTATTTTTTTTTATTAGAGTTCTTTTTATGGTCGATAAAAAATATTGCGACACTTTTTAGCGTCTCTGTTATTGTTTTCCACACGAATTGGTTGATTTGTATCACCTATTCCATTAATTTCTTTCTTTAATATAACCTATAAGAAATACAGTACTTTATATTACCTAGTTGCTAACCGTACCTCTATAATATTTCACAGCATTTTTACTTAATTCTATTTTCTCAGCACTTTCAGAATAGGGGTATGACATTTCCTTGTTATATTAGAACCGCTAATATAATATGGGTGTTTGAAAGATTAAAGTCAAGATACAGACCCTTTCCTTAAGTTTATTATACTGTGTCTTTTGTCGCCGTACGAGGCGTGGTCGGCAAGATCAAAGGGCCCTTCGCCTAATTGGCGACCTTTGAATTTGTGACCTAGTTGCGCGGGCGCCGCGCTCTGGTCATTATTTAATCTTTGGCGTAGTGTTGCCATGTTGACTAGTACATACGGGATACATGGGTACGATAGAAAAATTCACAAAATATCAATTAGGAAATAGGGGTTATATTTAAATTTATTATAATATTTTCAATATACTTAGCAAATATACTACATAGAAGATTTTCTTCATCATGGATATAATGGGCTTAATCCCATTTTGTAAGAGATTGAAATTCGTACAGTCGGAGCCTCAGTCAAAAGCTGCCACGAATATGAACAGACAATTTGTTTTACAACCATGCAAACATGCAAGCCATAACAGGAAACACAAAACGCCGCCAGCCTTGCTTTCTCCATATAGCAAGCATCTACCTACCATTCCTTATTAGACTCTTTCGCCATTATAATTTTAGTAAGATATGGCCCTACTGGAACCTGTCGGGGATTAAATCCTTCCTGGTGCATAAAATGAATATTTTTTGTTTTTATTTTCATATTCGAATTCGCGCTTCTTTTGTTTTTGTTGCGGAATTTCACAATCACCTAAACCTACGTCTATGGAAATTACACCTATTTTTGTTATTTTTAATGACATCATTTCAGCCGTTGTATTGCCTAGTTCTATACATTAAATACCTGCTACGATACCAAACTTCGGCGGCGATCGTATTTGCCGCTACATTACCCACTCAGAAGTATAACTGTGTCTAGCACTGGTTCTTCTTTCCAAAGAAACTCATTACAAAGGGTCTGTTTCGGAAAGGGGATCTAAAAATAATCCTTGGGTGATCAGACCACGGTACCAATCTGCAAAGTACTAAATAATGCTTCCCGATTCATACCATGGTCATGAATCAACGACTTTATACAGAGTCCTTGTGTGGTTCGTACCGTGGGACGAATAGCTCGCGGGGCGATTCGACGAAAGACCACGCCAGACATAACAAATACAAAACGCCAGCCGTGTTGTCTCCATATAACAATCATCTATCCACTATCCATCCTTAAAAACTTTGTTTTTATAGTTTTAGTAAAATTATAAGACATCGTTTTATGGTATCCACCCAAAAGAACCACTGTGGATAACACCTGGTTGTCTTTCTTAGAGAAAGTTTCATAATAAAACGTATCCTCGTGGTTCAGCAAGCCTGGAGACCCTTTAAGTGGGCAACCAGCTGTCCCACGGATTCTGGGCCACGCGGTAATGAGGCTTAATGAATTGAGTGTGAACGGGTTGCGCAACACTCGCACGACAACGTTTTTGTGGCACTGCGCCGATTGTCACACGCTTGTGACATGCGCGTTTAAAGTGTCGTCAGAATGTTCTCGGAATTGCACTGTAATTTGTTTTGTGCCTTATTTTGTTATGTTATTGTAGAAATGTTGCATATTCTATAATGTAGAATTGAAATGGCGTGAAGTTTGTAAGAATTGAGTTAGTTGCGCAGTTTGGTGACAAATATGTTACATACATGTCAATCAAATGAAAGGGCAATATTTATTTATTCATTTTAGTTTCACTGACAGATTGTAATTTGGACATTGCTATTATATATAATCTTTATTTTACAGCCCTATACAGTAATTTATATTATAGAGAACACAGCTGTCTCATAATTTATTTTGTTTAGACACCAAATCACTAATTAATATTTTCTGTTTACACAATATGAGCAAAATCAAGTTCTGAAAATTTTAAGAAACTTACTTAAAAGGAAAATTTACCTTCACTGATTTTCAAAAACGATTTTAAGCCTTTCTCAATATTTTTTTCTCAAATCTAATGGCCTATGTTAGCATAGCCCACAAAGATATAAAACAACAAGTCTCTTAGCCATAAAGAGAGTCGTATAGAGAAACATACTCAAATATTTCTATATGCGACGTATGTAAACAAAACTGCAAAATCTGAGTGTTGCTCAAGTCGTGGCCAAACGCGCTGATAACGCATGCGCGGTGAGGACGTTGAACCAAACTGCGCGGGAGTAGTGCGGATTAGGAAAGTCCGCAGGGGTGTCAAATATGATGCTTTATTTTTTTTTCGTTTTTAAAGAAATTTAATTTCGATTAATTTTAGCATAGAGAATATTTATAAAAATATTTACGATCAGGATTACGGAAAAAATCGTAATTAAACTTGAATTTTGTTGATATGCAAGTTCAATTAAGATTACATTCATGTGCAATCTTAATTAATTTGCCCTTGCCAAAAATTACGAGCAAGCCGGGATTCGCTTAATAAGAATCCATGCCTTATCAAATCTTATTTCGGAAATAATTATAAACACAATAGTCTCTATTACATTTCACGCGGGTAAAAACACGGGTAAAAGCTAGTTCGATATAACACTAGAAAGAACAACAAGTAGGTAGCCCTGGCGACAGGTACCTGCAGTTGCATCGCGTGGTTATCGTCTGCGCGTGTGTACGCACCTTATCTGCCCAGCGGAACGTGTGCGCAAGGCCGCATTGTGTAACTGTGATAACCGCCGCACCGGCACTTCCGCAACCGTTTACGCGAAGAAAAAAACGCAGATAGAACACATTCAAAAATGGAACTTCTTTTTAACGCTCAATTGTGTAGTAATTACGAAATGCTGTCGGTAAATTTGCCACAAAGTTAATTCGTCACAAAAAAATGCATGTGTAAATTCGTCATAATTCTATTTTTGTGTAGTAAATTTACCGCACCCGTTTTTAGGATAATTGTGGCAAATTTACAATACCATGTAGGTACTTATGACGAATTAACTTTCAATGAATGGAATGTTTTACATTGTGGCGAATTAACTTTGTGGCAAATGTACAATAACCCTCGTATTCAGAACCGATTTATTCGTAGAAATATTAAAATGTCTTCTAGTAGGTAGGCGACAAGACCTATAATTATTATATTTTAAGCCAATCTTGCTATGCCTCAAGGTTTATACTTATATACATAATACATAATTGTTTTATAATCTGTGTCATAGCAAAAATAAGTAAATATACAAACAAATAGATAAAATCAACATAACTGTCGGATGTATCGTGTTACAATGTGTCAGCCGACTGCCAAGAACGGGTAGGTTTTTGTTTACAACAGCTTAAACCTCGTAAAATATGAAGTTGATTTCTATTCTTTTTTAGAGATAAAGTGTCTTTTAAAAACATTTTTTAAACCATCTTGGCTGTCATTGTGACAGATTTAATTACATAATTATAGTATCTTAAGTACCACTAATTTATATTAGGGGTTTTAAATAGTATACGAGCACTAATATACCGGGAACTTGAATCTTTTATTCGTTCTAACAACCTAGTTGCAGCGAGTCCAGGTCTAGCGCCACCGACACGTCGATAAAACTAGCTCGAAACTGCGCGAATACTAAATATCGTTGAATCTATAATTTTTAGATTAAACATTTTTTGTAGATTTTTTGTAATACACATTGATTGATAATTCACAAAAAAAAAATATCTAATAAAAAATCGAATAATATCGTAATACAGGTCTTCTTAGTAGAATCAACATTTTCCGAACTGTTGTTAATATTCACTTTTGTATTGACGATTGATAAGTGCTTTTTGAATTCTATATGAACATAGCAACTACCTACCTACAGGTAGGCTACATTTATTCCAGTATTCCCACGGGAAATATTACTCGTTGATAAGGGGTAGCTTTCCAGTGGTGAAAGAATTTCCCAAATCAGTCCAGAAGTTTCGGAGCTAATCAAATCTTCCCTCTTTATAATATTAGTATAAAAAGACATTTTCATTTTATTCATTCATTGAATTGTAGCGAGTCCAGGTCTCCATCGCAACCGACGATCATAAACCGCCGAGCTCAATACTAAAGAGTTTCATTTGCGTGGCAAGCGAAAAGCTTTTAAACATTTTGGCGAAAATTTTCAGCTAAGTTGTATGTAGAATGTAATATATGTTGAAAGGGCCATTAAGGAGTTTACATTGTGTGAATGACGAGAGATTTTAAACATGAAAGATATTAAATGCGAGTAGTGATGTGTGAATGTTATACGAGATTGCCTGTGTTATACGAGAACATACTATTGGTCTTGCGAATGGTAAAACCTTGGTCACAAAAAAGACCACGGGCTTATATTAAACCGCTGTTTTGTAACTTGCTAAAGGCACATTTTTTATTGCTTACAAACCTACAATATTAAATTCCCGTTGACTAGTTAAGTATTTTTTTAAGAAAGATGTTTATGTTTTTTTAATATACACTATCATCAGAGTCCAAGGAACGATATTTTGATAATTGCCGCATGCCACATTTTATCAAATCAAGAGCTATACAACCATTGACTTTTGTTCGCAATTACAGCTGTTTTTAAAAACGTCGCCATGTCGTGCCGTAAACTGGCGCAAAATGTCACACGTTTCCCTCGGAATTCCAAAAAGGCGTTATTTTACATAAGCGTCCGTCGCTCACAATTTCGCCAACAAAGTTGCAGTCAAAAGTTTGCACCGGGCTGTCGACACGAGGTGCAATTTTTCACGGGGCCTCACAGCTCGTTAATCTGAAGAGTACCTTTGGCCTTTGAGATAAGGTTAAACTTGGCGTGCAAGTGCACCGGATGCCCTTGACCACCGCCTCACACGGTCTCAAAGCGGGAATTAATATTAAATTTCATTAGTGGAAGTCACTAGAATTTAAATGAGAGGGAAAATTTTGTTAACGTGAGGGTGGATCGTAAACGCGCATTTTGCCCCACTAAAGACCTTTACTGCACTATGGAGGTCTTTAATGGGACACGAGAGAGTAAATCCTGCTCGTCGACAACATTTAAATGTATTCCCCTTTTAGTTGCATATCTGAATGCTGTTGCATCCTTGTTTGCAATAACAATAAAAGATCAGTAAACGGCTTGTAATAGAGGAGTTTCCTGTTTCCTCCATTTTAAAGCCATTGCCTTTTTATATTGTCTTGAAATGTTCTAGAAGCATCCTAATAGTTGTCTTAATACAAAAACACAGGCCTTATACAAACCTACTTATTTGACTTATTAATTTGAACATAACTGCCAGTTTCTCAAATTAGGAGATACGTTATAACAATCAATTTAAGCTTGACCATATTAAAAGAAATAAATCATAAATATATATATATTATAAACATAAACTTTTTATTTGTTTGCATTTTAGCGCCTAAAACAGAAATTACAAATATCCTACCGGTAGTTCAATACAAAATATCGAGCGTATATTATCATACGAATCATCAACAACAACGGCAGCAACAATTTATACTAGCAGCCAAAAGTGAAATGAAGTCTACAAAAAACTTTGCAATATTCTTTTCTTTTCTATCTAAACGGTTTTCTTATAAAACTATACCATTAATCCGATTGGCACTTTGCGATTGCATATGTTGGTGAGGAGTTGGCACGCGCCAGAAAAAGTTTCCAAAAATATTAAAACCACAGAACTATACTTTCTATGAATTTGTAAAATATTTTTATTCCAGCGATGTGTTGATCGCCGATTTCGACATTGATTAATCTATCCAGCATCGATAAGTTAAACGGCATCCTATCGAATCCAATACAAATTAATAAAATGGGATATAAGAGATTCATGATTATGTTAGTGGATTGATAATAATACGATCACTTTTGCCAATAAACTCGTCTAACATTCGAGGGAGACGTCGAAAATGGTGAATAGATACATTATACCCGTTCTAAATGGGATATTAAGAGTATTCTATGGATGGTTGTAGGAAGCGAGGGAAAGCTTGGCTTTTGACTCGCGGACCAAAACGGCCAACATAGAAAAAAAAGTAGTAAATGTTTATGCTATATGAAGGTTGAGCTTATCATCTGTTAATCTAAAATGACTTACTTGGTTTATCGTAAAGCAATCGTAAAGCGACTACGTTTGGAAAAATATGTAACGTTGAACCTTGAAAGGATAAACTCAGTTAGATTTAATTAGATATCTGTGATAACATCTACGACCCATAAAACTGAGGCCGTAACAGATTTAAAAGTTTATTTTGCTAATTATTAACATTATTTATTGCACTTAATGCAGGGCTGGCTCAAGACTCGTGCACCTGTATCAAATTTAAGCGAAATTCAACGGATTTACATGAAGCTTCGCATAAAAAATACTCTAAAACCCTTTTTTCTAAGAATGTTTGTATCTAGAACCAAGAATAAATAGTTCACTCCAACACATCGATTGCCGCGCCTAAACGAAGCATATTTTCACTTTAGATAGAGAAAGGACGATATACATAAATGATGAAGGCCGTAACAGATTCTGATCGGTTCGACAGGGATACTATCGATTCGATCTCACGGCCGTGCGATTTGCACTATCTAACACACTGTTTGTTTAAACCAGTGTATTTCAGTACGACACTGTACGTCACTACAAAACGTCGGTAGCTTGCGAATATTGTTTATCGATTTGCAAGCAAATTTCCCAAGGTCACGATTACTTGTAAATAGGTATAGTTCGATATTAGGTCAGTTGGTTATTATAATTGATATACAAACATCGCGGCTATTAAACTTAATGTCTGGCTAGGCAAAAATAATCCAGCTTAATTACTCACAGTCAATTTATGACTCATCAATGAATTTTGAATGAAAACCTACAGATCTCTAATCTTGGTCAAGGAATTATGAAACCTTTAATCTTAAATACCTAAAGCTCCTTTCCATTGCTCGAACACGTACATCAATGTTCAACAAGCATCAATTTCCCAAGGAATAGATTTTCTATTATTATAACTGGTTTATTTATATTGTCAATAGACGTTTGCAGACGGCTGCATCCAATTCAATATGGCGATGGTGTGCGATCAATGGTTGCCATGGAAACGCGTCGGCTCAGCTGGTAGACGTGTCGAGACCAAAATACGAAAGAGAGATCTACTTATGGGGTCTACTCTTTGTTCGATAGGGACGGAAGATGTAGCGAAAACACTAGATAGGTGTGAAAAGGATGCAGTAAGGATAATTTTACCACTAGGGATTAGTTTCAAGTTTCTGACGGTGAGCATTATTTGTGTAACTCTTAGAAAATTTTGCAGCAACTTAATGTTTATATGGAAATAAAATGTTGATTTTCGCATTAAATTTTAAAAAAAATTAGCGTCTTTGTTAGTCATTATGTAATAATTGGAAATGTTTTTTGATTATTTCCCAAACTCAAAGAACATTAAGTTGCTAGTTTAAAATTTTTATTTTTATTTCATACATACGTGGAATTAGAATTGTAAAAAAGATGTAATGTGTACTCAGAAAAGTAATGAGTCAAATTACCCGCTTGTTTATTTCGGCGATAGAATTGATTGTGCGCTGATAATATATACGTGTCTTTGTTAGACCTACATGAATAAAACCATCTTCTAAAAGCTCATAATAATTTATATATTAATTTAATATTAATTTGCAAAACATTACTTACCATAGACCTACATGAATAAAACCATCTTCTAAAAGCTCATGATTATATATTAATTTAATATTAATTTGCAAAACATTACTTACCATCGATTTGTTTTCCAGTACCTACATAATGGCTACCTACGTCACCTTTTTAAATGCCTTCTTGTTACTTGTATCCATTAAGGAAGCGTTATGCCTTGTAATGATGTGACCTTCTCATCCTACGTTTAACGCAAAAAAGATGCATTACAAAGTGTTTTCTTTCCATGATAAATGGCCTTAGCATTCAACTCATTAGCAGAACCGTGTTTTAAACAACAGTTGTGTCATGTGACGACCTGTGACTGATTTATGGAAGTCGCGAATTAACAAAAAGGACATTGCTAGAGTTGTACCGAAGACCGAAAGCCGAAATCGAAAACTGTGTATATCGTACTAATATTATAAACTCGAAAGTTTGTAAGGATGTATGAATGTTTGTTACTCTTTCACGCAAAGTTTTTGCGAATGGATTTAAATAAAAACTTTACAATAATATAGCTTATAAACCCGAATAACATATAGGTTATATTTTATCGATGTACCACGCGTGCAAAGCCGCCGGCAGAAGCTAGTATCGTTATACATACATGTATAGGGTTTCCAGTTCGGAAAAATGTACCTGACGAGTTTCACGCGTTGGGAGAATAGATAGCACCGTAAAGAGATCAAACAGTTAGCAAACTTCTTCTCAAAACAAAAGAAACAATAGGTATATTTTGTTTTTTATCTATTTTTCTTGTGACCGTGTTGGTCTGGAACTCGAATATTAAGTACCAACTGTTCCTAGCTTAAAAGGCGACTAATGCTGTATGTGTTCTTGAATCTGTAGTCATTGGAGCGAGCATCCAGCCTTGTTTACCACTTTTTCACAATTTTCCATTTAGACCAACATAATTTTTTTTGGCTTAAATGCTTTAAGTTGCTTTCTGCTTGTTATACTCTTCCTACCGCTGGGATTGCGGGCATTCATATGTATGTATATAGTCTGGGCTATAATAGCATTTCTTCGTCTCTAACCTCACTTCCCATGTCTCAGCTTCATTGTCCCAAACCTAAATACCCCGTTCAGAATCCACACGAAATGTTTTTGTCCAAAGGGTCGCCTTAATCTAGGTATGCGGTGAACCAAAATTTAATCTTACGAACAAAGTGGACCCAAGATTCGTCACTTATAACGGCTAGTCCATTTAAGGGCAAGTCTACAGGGTAGATATAACACTATTTAAAACATAATCAGATCTTATTATTGTCTTCTTTATCACTTTATTTATATATAGCGCACACAGCTCTCACACCACAATAGAAAAAAAAGCATTTTCAGTATCAAAATGTATACAACTGAAAAATAACTACTCTCGCAATACCTACTATAATTAAAATAACTGTAAGACGTAAGTACCTACTTAAAATTTTAAAATAATATTAATTAATGTTATACAGTATGTATGTACATATTCCGTGAGCAAATAATAATATTTTAAGACATTACTCTATTCATTCGCAGAAATTGTTTTATTTGAAGTATTTATCTTATAAAAATAATTAATTAATCAAAAATCTTTGTTTCGCCATCTAATTAATACCAATGAGGATTAAAGCACGAGACAATACAATTACTTTGCTATCAAAACTTGTACAATTTGGTAAAATAACTCAACTTGGTACAAGTTTGAGAACAATAGATACTTCTAGTTTTTGAAATCTTGTAAGACTACGATTTAATGCAACTCTAGTCCATAAGGCAATAGTTACAAACAAAGACAAAAGTACTGTCTTTTATTAAAGTCACAAGGAGCGACTGGGTTCCTTAGGGTTCTCATCTAGTCCCGTTTGTTCCCCATGCTTTATTGGCTCCGTTCAATCAATAACGAATGCCATTATTCAATCACCCAATGAAGCGAAATTGACCGAACATGGTACCCACTCTACAAGGCTTTCAATATTGTGGGTTGCGTTCACACAAGATAAATCATGATTAAGTACGAATAGGTCTCTAAGAAGTAGAATCAAGTACCTTTTTCCTTCTGGCGACTCTGACTATATTATATAGCTAGGATAGGTTTATCACAAACAATGATAAGAGATGTGAAAGAGCGGTGTGAGATGTGAAAGTGAGAAAACGGGCATTTCATGATTAAAAGGAGACTCCGGCCACAAGATTTAAGTAAACCAAATTGACCAAACAATAAATATTTTTAATTGTTTTTAATTTTCATATAGCTTGATATCAAATGTACTTAATTAAATTGTGCCTTCTGTTGTTAGGTTCCTTTTATATCAATATCAGTTCATTTTGCGGCTTATCTATTTATAATTAAATCATAGATTTATAAAATCACACTTGTACTTTTTATTACACGCTGCTTTTTGACGAAAAAAAGATTAAAGAAATCGGACACAAAAATGTATGTTTGTAGGTAAATGAAAAGCAAAAGACTCATTTATGTTATTTACCGTTTTATGAGATTTTTTTATCTTTTTATATCAAAGTAATCTCTTTTGAAAAAAATATTCTTCCGTTATTTCAAGGTGGAAAACTCTAAAAGCAGCCCATTATTCTCATAATTTCAGTACAGGTACTTGTAAATGTCAGAATATTAATTGACAAGTCTTCACGCCGACGTTTCCTGATTTCTACCCTACCGACTCTTCCGTATTAACGTATGCTATTTATACTTTGTTTTTTTAAGGTTAACTTTCCTTTTCCACTTACATCTTATAAGCACAATTGTACAGTTAATTAATAATTCAGAGTTTTATATATGTATCTCTAAGGGGGTAGACAGCTTAACATGGTCGGTATAGAGGTCTGCAAAACCAATTTATGTTTCGCTTTCTCGGCAATTTATCAAATGCTTAAATCATAATTTGTCACTGAGTATAAATCCTTACCTAGGAATAACAGTAACGCGATTAATAGTTGTCACGATTAATTCTTGCTCAAAAATATGGATTTTTCAACGAATTTAAAATTTTAACTCCAACACTAAAATCAGTGTTGATGTTGCTAATTACCATTGTGTTAATTGGTTTTGTTCGCGCTTGTTTCATTCGAGTTGAATGAGCAGGTTCAAGGCTAAAGGGCGTTTGTTCGATACGTTTTTAATTTACTGTTGCTATGGTTTGTATTAATTTTTATTTGAGAAATCGGGTTATTGAACTTTGTTTTAATCCCTCGTCGGGTGGGCTGGACGAATAAATGTAACTGAACATAGCCCTAGCTATATTTTGTTATTTATGTTAGTTAACTTAATACTATCAATAATTCATGAGCGATTTCAACGGAGTCAGGGTCTTTACTTAAATCTGCGGTGTCGAAATTCCACAAGATATCGGGAGTTTTTATGTCTGGAACATCTATACTAGAACTAGTCTTAATATCATTAATGTTTAAAAAAAAAACATTTAAATATGTCCGCTACCGTAATAAGTGGCGAATTTACAGTGTTGGTCGCCTTAGGCCCCAGGTCATAACTCTAAGTACTAAAGCGTCATCACTTAATTTTTATCACGACTAGCCGCCTCTAAAACTTATCTGGCCGCTCTAGGCCCGGGCCTACTGGGCCTTAGGGTAAATCCGCCACTGACCGTAATATGCAAAATACAAGCCTATGTCGTGAGATTGGGAATGGTGTGTTAATATGAATAAATAATGGTACGGTTATTGTATTGTAGGTACCTATATTATTTATTGTTTTACAAGTTTATGCCTTACAATCTTGCACTTGCATACCGTTAAACACGTATATAAAATATATAGGTATATAATTTTTTTAATCCATAATAGGTATATTAATTAACAATTTATGTTAAAGAATAAAAACTATTACTGTAGGTGCACGGCACAGATAACCTCCAAACGGTAAGGCAAGCTAAATATAAAGTTTTTACGTTTAAAAAATTAGCTCTTGTTAACACCGTCACACGTGTATTCTATCTTCAAATACAGAACCAAAAGCCGTGATACAAGTATAACGAACCTAAAGCAGTTTTAGAACGAAACAGGCCTCTGTTGTGGAGTTTATTTTTAACTGGCTTTATTTTCCGAGCGGCAATGATATTATAATGACGCTGTCGTACTTTTAACATCCGTTTGTCTTTAAAATTAATGTTTCTTTCAACGCAGTCCACTTTTAAAGGGAACCTAATTTTAGCTCAGTTGTTTAGTCAGGTAAATAGATGGTTTACTATGCTTCCTGCCTTTGTAATCTACGTTAAACGCTTGAAAGCAAAAATAAAATCGAGTTGTACTGCTGTGCTCAGTGGATACATGCGTCACATGTGCGATTTGAATCGGAGCACATGTCTGGATTTTAAAAAACTAAGTACGTAAATATAGAGCTAGCTCATCGCTCATCACGCTGCTTGAAGAGTCGTATTGTGTAAGAGATTTTTTTTCAGAATAACTTCGCCAAGGCTTACCAGATTTAGCCAGATAGTGATTGATCGAGGTTTGCTTGGTTTAATTTTGATTAGTCAACAGTTGACATTTATCTATTTATCTATTGAATAGCTAACGTTTCGAAATTTTTCCCAAAAAAAAAAATTATCACTGTGGTTTTTAAGCGATACTAAATAGACTAACTCTGCTGAATGTGTACAAAATGAGAAATCTGTATTCACATTTGCCTGTATTTAGATGTGTCTGGCTCATTGGTCCAAGAAAAACGGACGTGGACGAGAAAGAAAATTGAAGAAGACGATCTTTATTTCGAAGTCAAATTCTAACACAATCGATTTACTTTTACTTCGACCATTTATCGCTTAGATCACTCTAGTAAAATCGGCAGATAATGTTTGCCGTAATAAATAAACCCTATCAACCAGGTTCATCCAAGCATAATTAAGAGCAGGCCTTTTAAGTAAGAAAATCGCGGATGCTGTAAAGTTGTGACGCGGGAGATCTCCACCCCGGAGTTAACGCGCTCGTAACCGCTTCACGACCCGCATAATTTATCCCGGCCCCGCGCTCATTATGCTCTAGCCACTAGATGAGAGTACGAGGGCTATTTCTATTTCAACAGATTTACTTTCCACACACGAAAAGTTTCACCTAAAACGGGAGAAGTCAACGCGTCAACTTTTTTATTGATAAATGGCAACCAAATTCTTTGCGGCGTTTATTTCTGCCAGAGTTGCGTATACGTTATTTAAGAATTTAATTGAGTTTCTATTTATCTTCCGTTGCGTCCGTGTCAAAATCTTACTTTTCCACTAAAAAATATTAGTACTTTATGCTATGTACGTAGTGAAACAGTGAAGTTATTTTTAATTTGTTTATAAATATTAGAACGTAAAATTCATGTTTTCGCAAAAACTTCAAGCAAAATTATAAACCTTAAAGCTTTTAACTATGATATGAAGAAAGAGAAATTAGAAATACTCTATGAAAATATATTTTCTCTTAGTTGTAGAAAAATCTGCAGTGCATTTTGATAACGTACGATGCGAATATGCACCGTAAATACTAAATACCAGTAACGGGCTGTGCCACCTCGCGATAAACTCCATGTTATATGGCCTGCAGTTGTTCAGAAACTTTGTGGTAGGTTAACTATCCGTATTAAACGTACTTAGGTTATAAACGTTTCCTAAAATAAAGCGGAAAAGTTTCAATGCTGCGGGTAAAGTCCTATAAAATAAATGCGTTTAACGAAAAAGGAAATGTATAGTATATTGTACTGACTTTGACTATCTCGATGGCGCATTCGGTAGTGACTCTGCCCCATGCGCCAAGAGTTGTGGGTTCGTTCCTTACACAGGACAAACATTCGTGTGATGAATACATGTGTCTATTCTGTGTCTGGGTGTTAATATCCGATATTTAAGTATATATTTGTAAAACCAATGTTGATTCTGATATCCGTAATACAAGTGCCTAATCTACTTACCTCGGAGTCAGATCAATGTATGTGATGTCGTCGGATATTTTATTTATTTATAGTACTGGGTTGGTTGTACGATACTTTCCGTTAAGAAAATTATGCGTAAACATTGAGATAGAGCAACGTAATAGCACCATGAAAGCGCGGGAGTATTCACCTTGTAGCGCCCACCAAGGTATCAAATAACATACATACATTCACGTAGAGCCCAAGAAGCGGGAAATTTGTTTAAGTCTATAATAAATATGAGCTGGGTTACAAGAAAATTTTAAAAAAGTGTTATTTGATCGTCGCCTACATCAACGACGAGCTAGCCACTTGTCACTCCTTTTTCACAGCTTACCATCCAACCCAGCCCACTGTCCCATTTTGGTCTGGGACTATAATAACTATCTGGGACTAAGAATATACCAACTGTGGTTCTTGCCTTGTGGTTCATGTCGTAAAAGGCGACTAATGGTATATCGGGTTTTGGGTGTGTGATTGTGTAGGCGACAGGTTAGCCGCTTGCACTGCTTTTTCACAATTTTCCATCTAACCCAGCCCGGCTTTATTTTTGGCTGAATGTGGTTGAAGGGGCATGCTGCCCCTTTGACTCTGCCTACCCCTTCGGGGATTGTGGGCGTGATATTGTGTATGTGTATGTATGTATGCCTACATCAATTACAAACTCAATACCAAATAGATACAAGTAATAAATGACGACTTACTTCTTTAATTCTTTAAGTGTAAGTATACTATTTTTATAGTGAGCATAAGACGTAAAGAAACAAACAGAATAAAGATCTCGTTTGTCATGCACAAGACCAGCAAGGTACATTCGAAATTTGATTTTCTATTCTATGACTCATTAATAGTTAATCAAGGAGAAAACCTTGCAGGTTTACTATTTCTCCTCCAACTCGCAAGAGCCGTAACCGCTTCACGGCCCGCAAAATTTATCTGGGACCCCTCAAGCTCATTATGCTCCACTGGATGAGTTTATGGGCTCTAAATTGTATTTCAGCAGATTTTTAAACCCGCCTATTTACGCAGACCTTCGGTAAGGGTCATAAAGAGTTTGCTGTGTCGAAGATAATTTCACCACGACTGAATGAATCGTTATTCGGAAAGTATTTTCTCCCGGGATAGGTATTTTTCTTGTTTTGTTATGAATTTGGAATTCAAGCTTATTGATACATCTATCACATGGATCAGGCTTGCTTCAGCCTGTTATTTTATAGGCCATGGTATATAAAAGTTGTTCAAAAGTCCAGAAACGTTTGGAAAAAAATATTTACACAGGTTCAAACATAATACCCATCAGTCAAAATGGAGTATTTGTTGATCTATTTATAGAGTATAAATCCCCTTGGTCCTAGGCATCCCACCGGCAACTCCTCTTATACAATTTAACTATTGTTAGTTGAACACGCGTTCTATTTTTATATGTGGATTTTTGTAGATATCGGTTTTTCACTTGGAGTAAGCGTTAATATCGAAAACTTAGCAGTAAAACGGAACGTTACGAAAAGACATTGGCCCTTGGAATGACGCAATAAAACAGGAACATTTACCCCTAGTTTTATGGGGGGCAAATCAAGTGTGGTCCTTGCTCGCGAGAAGCAAGATCTGTTTCATTACGGCGCTCTTAATGACACTTTTGTCTGTGTTCGAGCTGTTTTCCTTTTCTTTTATCACTGTTAAATTTTTACGCACCAAGGAATAGCTACTTAGCCATTTTTTACAGAAAATCAGCGTGAGTGCCGCCTCCGCGCCCTGACAAACGCTGAGTGACAGCCATTTTGGCTATTACTTATTTTCATCAATTATGTTTTCTTATTTTTTATTAACTCGTATTAAGTACCACCTACTCATAATTATTTTCATCTTATCGCCATCATTAACGCTAAGTAAAATATAAACGATTTTTTTAATAAAACAAAAATAAAACAATTTTCCTTCCACGCCGCTTCATAGCAAATAGTTTTAGATGCCACCGAGACGTCAATGTGAAGTGTGATTTGTTGAAGATTATCCTGTTGAAAAACACACGGCCTTAGCCGCTGAAATATAATTATTTACTATACGTTCCTTTCAAGTAGATATGAATATTTCTTTAGTCATCAAAAACAGTTGGCATAAAGAATAATTAGTAGATATAATTCGTGTCATCTAAAGAAACGAAAGAAATATTAATGTTTAGTTTTAAAAATCACTTCATAAATATAAAATCAATGTATTCCCCTTTCTCCATAAACAAAAATCACGTAAGCTCCGACAAGCTTCTTCGTCAAGATTGTCAATTTCTGGTAATTTTTCGCCCAGATGAATATAGTTCAATCTAGTGGCGTAAAATTTGTGTAGCAAATTTCATTTTTGCCAACGACGCCGTGTCGCCAAACACGAAAATTTATTTTAACATGAAGAACATAGTAATTTGCTGCGAGTCTTACCTCAAAAATGTAATATGTTGTACCAACAAAGGGACGTAACCGTCTCTGATGTAAACACAAATACGGGTACGTGACTGAACGCAAGAACTTGGTGTAACGAACTTTTAATTCGGCTGCTAATCTTGCAACGAAGGTAACATGCTACGAACAAAGCCACAGCTATATTACTCGTAATTATCGTAGTGGACTCCTCTACTCGGACAATATATTTATAACACGTAACACAACATAACATCGTGCCCATTATTCTGTAAAATTGTATAAAAGTAGTGACAAGAGGCTAGCTTGTCGCCTACACAATCACATACCCAAAACCCGATATACCATTAGTCATCTCTTACGAGATGCTAGGCAAGAAACACAGTTGGCACATTCTTTTTAAGTCCCAGACCAACATGGGACACATATGTATGTATGTATGTATTTATAACACGCATAAAACGAAATTGATAAAAATACCAATAAAAAATACAACACATTTGAAATCTAAATATATACATTTTTTAGTAGCATTCAAACATGAATATCTCTTGTGCTACTCAAACTGTGAAGTATACATAAATTGCGAACGGCGTTTTTATAAATGCTTATTATCCAATCCATCAAAAACTTCTTTATTTTAAAGATTACCAAAATTACACGAACGTCAAAGAAACTTGTTAGTTTTTCCAAGCTTGTCTTATCACTATTTATTTTCCGAAATTGAAATGAATCTCAATTTACTTTCCGTCGAAATAATTTGAAATGTTGCTATTACAGTGACCTCGGGTTTAAGATTGGGATTACTTTATAAATTGCCACTTCCGCGAAAAATTACCGTCCATTTTCGCCAATCTTATAAATTGCTGGACTTTCGCCTAAGACAAGATTCTCGAGAGATAAATGTTACTTTATCTGTTTGGAGTTAAGACAATGTCATTAATTAACAGATTTAACGCTACAAAACACGTTATTAAATGGTTTAACAACTTTATAAAACAAACGTCCATATTAGAATATCGAAAAATATTATAGTATAATAATGCTTTATAATTGTTCTCACTTAGTTATTTAATTTTCCATCGGTGTTTTAAAAAAATAAGAAGACTCCAAATGACAATGGAAAAGTATGTCTCAAATATTTATTTGCAATGTTAAAAAGTTGAAATTCCGCTATGAATATCCCTACATAACAAATATGTCATGGAAATCTACAATATATTCTCCCAGAAATTTTCCCCTGACTTGAAATCCTACCATTTAAAAGCAACGGCTTTGAACGTTCAAAACTTCAGCCACATGTTGCAAAGATCCGAGCAAGCATTGTAAAATTGTAACACGCTAGACTCAGAGTATTTACGATTATATCGACTGACTCATGATGTGATCAATAATGTACAGCGGCTACGATTCGCAATGGATTCCCTCGCTCTATATTTATAAAGAACGGGATAGAGGCGCGAGGCGGCGGGAGGGGAGAGACGTTTCAACCACGTGGTATAAATAGTCGCGTGCGCATGTCCGCGCACTCCACGCCAAATCGGGAAATGGGAATGGCCCGAGGTTTATTCAATAGCCGGCCAGGAAATAAACCAACAATCGCCGTTGATCTATAACTGTCACGGGCGATTAGCACGTTCTGAAACTCATTTGCATAAGGCCGCGGCGACGAATCGCGTTGCGTATTTCACTTCTGCGAAGCGGAAATTCTCGGTGGGATAACTTTGTCGTTTTTCTTTGTACACTTTTTTGCCAGTGCCATATAAAAATATGAAAGCTTGGTAATAAACATATTTTTATAATTTTTGCCTTTTCAGAGAATACCAAACTTCTTTATTCCCTGGAAACGTACTGTTATCGCTCTCCAGTTTCACCTTTATTATAACGACAGTATACTTATATGAGTAATTCAAAATTTTATTATCATTTGACGACAGACACTAAAACAAGAGTAGTCTTAGAGTTTATCTCATACTATCAAGGTTAGTCAACTCCAGACTTTGAAAACGAGACAATCTTTTAGGTAATTTTAAATCCCCGTTCCTTTTTGGTTCCCTTTCGGTCATCAAGAAGTCATCAAATACAAGAGGCTGGTGAAATGTATATAGCACTACCCAATTGCAAATTAGTCAAACGATTATATTTATTCTGATGCTAATTTAGAAATCATTTCGCTTCGAAAACTTACAAAATCAACTTTATTCGTTGGTATTCGAACATGTTCAATTACGTAATTATTCAAAATAGCGTGAAAACAATTAGATATTTTCTAATTATATCTATTAGCTTGTTTACAATAACCCTGGAGCGATTTCAACAGCGCAGCCGGTAACCATAACAAACCTGTTGGTAGCAACACCCAAGAGAATTTCTCTCGACGATAGATTAATGTAATTTCACTAACAAACCTAGCTTATTCCACAATAAATCGCCGATCTAGCGGTATTTCTATTCAAAATGTGGAACTCAGGGCCGTTAGTATAGCTATAGAAGAGAATAATATAATGATGTAATGAAAATGGTGTTTATAACCTATCGGTACTTTAACATGAGAGACACTTTGCACTAGAAAGTAAATTTGATTTGTACCGATTCTCTCCAGGGATTAAAGCTGGCTAACTAAAAACATAAAGATAGATGATGACTAAACAATTATATATTTAAAGGATAACCTTTTCCTGATAATGATAGCTGACAGAATGGACTCAGCAGTTCTGAGTCGTTTCATTGATTTGCATGTAAATAAGCTTGCAAACCAATAAAATACACTGTCCTAGGTTTGCATACAAACAATGCAACATACTAACATAGTTTTAAGTTGATTTTTATGTTATTTTTCTGAAACATAGACATGTCGTCAGAGTAAAAAGCATTTATACGAAATTGCTTTCAAATAACCCTTTCAAACAATATCGTACAATCTAGAATTTCATGCACAATTTTGTAAATCCAAAAGACACCCCGTCTAAGCAGTTTTTAAGCTGTTAGAACTTCACAATGACAATGGTCATGCTATTGACATAAGCTAAACAATAAAACTGAACAAATAATTACACAGCGATTAGTTAGATCTAAGTTCATTACACCTTCCACAAATATTGCGAGTGTCCGCCCAGCATAGTAGCGAGTGCGCTTAATTATTTGGCTTCGTTTCAACTTCCACTCATCCGCTCGTTGGTCTAAACCAGGGATTCCCAAACTTTTTTTTCTCATAGAACATTTTAAAAATTTTGCTATTCCTGGTGGACCCGTAGATCCCCTGCAGTAACATTTCTACCATATTCCCAGTCGACAAAAGTGTGAAGATTAGTTCTAACTATGGAAAATCGTGATGCGGCTGAGTTCCAACTACGAATTGACAGTTTCCAAAAAGTGAGAATTTATTGGTTAATTAATTAATTAATTGTGCTGAGAGTGGATGTCAAAAACGTAAAGTAAGCCAGAGAGGCTATCAAATATATTGTGCCTACATTGATATGCGAAGTCAAGCCAAAATTTTAGTTCTTCACTATCGAAACCAGATAAATTTACATGGACCCCCGCTTACGAATTGTGAACCTAATTTTTTTATCCCGCTGATATAGACCCGCGACGAGTCTCCTGTGGACCCCTGGGGGTCCACCTGAACCACTTTGGGAATCAATGGTCTAAACACAAGCTAGAATAATACTAGCACCGCAATATGCCTGTGCAACTACCGAGATATAGGTACTGCAATAGCATTGCAATGTAGCTACACGGATTCGTAGCCGCATTGAATTGGATTAGTGAGCATGCACGGTATTTTAGAATACATATTACATGCATACATACATAACATCACGCCCGTTATCCCCGAAAGGGTAGGTTGAGTCAAAGGAGCAGCAGGCCCCTTTATCCACATTATGCCAAAAATAAAACTGGATAGCTATTGATACAAAAAGGCGAGTGCTTTACTCTGTGATTGTAAAGATTGTATATCTTCACAATCCCATGTTGGTCTGGAACTCGAAGAGAGTGTACTAATTGTGTTACTTGCCTAACATAAAAAGTGACTAATGAGGTCTTGGGTTTGTGATGATGTACCGCACTCATGTATGCACTTTTCATAATTATCCATATCACCCAATCGAAATTTTGGCTAAATGTAGTTTAAGGAGCTTATCGCTCCTGACTCTGCCTTCTTCTTCGGGGTTGCAGGCAGAGATATATTTGAATACACATTTGTATGTACAAAATATCTCTACATCTAATAAGTATCAGCAATTATTTGTTTGTTCCTTCTAGCAAATCCATTCTATTGATTTAAAATTTAGAATGTAATTGGATAGGCGAATATACTGCGTCGCACAGTACTCTACGATTGGTCTAATTATGTTGCAACGTGCAAGCCAAAGTCTAAGTGCAAATGAAACCATTAAATTAGCTACATCATTAAATAAACCTAAGACTTCGTGGACAACACGAGACCACGAATAAGGATTTACCACAATTAGAAATCTATCATTTGAATTGATAAATGATTTATAATTCTAGTGTTCATTACACAACATATATTAATTTGGTACCTACGTAAAAAAATATACTTATTTACTTATGAAACTGTAATGTATCTATAAATCTTACTAGTCATCATCATCATCTTCATCATCTTCCTAGCGTTATGTCCCGTGCTTAGACGGGGTCCGCTTAGACCATGATCCAGGATTTAGCGAGTCTGGTAATTACATTGAAGCGACTGCCGATCTGACCTTCGTAACCCTAAGATAGGGGAACCAGACAATTTTTGGATCATGGTTACAAATTCAAAGTTGTTTGAATTTGCAGGTTTCATCACGATGTTTTTCCCTCACCGTCGAGCTAGTGGTATAAATATGTACATAGATTTTTAAAAATCTAGAGGTACATGCCCGGGTTTGAACCCGCACTCCTCGGTTAAGAGGCGCGTGTCCTTACCATTGAGCTACCACCGCTCTATAAATCTTACTAGTCATAAGTACATAAATAAATATCAGACTACATCACATACATTGATCTGACACCGAGGTAAGTAGCTTAAGCACTTGTGTTACGGATATCAGAAACAACAGTAGTATTACACATATATACTTAAATATTGGATATTAACACCCAGACACAACAAATGCAAATATTCATCAACGAATGTTTGTCCTGGGTGGGGATCGAACCCAAAACTCTTGGCGTATGGGGCAAGGTCACTACCGAATTCGGCATCGAGCTAGTCAAAACATGTGCCTAAAAATAGTTATCGCATTACAAAAACCTCAAAGCGATCACTCTTTTGCTGTTTATTCTAGATACAGTAATAGACTTCGTCCGATCACCTGAAGTTTGTGCGGAATTTACACCTTACATGTACATTTGGTTCGTAGCAGCGAAGACCGAAATCCCAATTGCAATTTGTTTAAGAGAAAATGCGCAGTAAAATGCACTAACGTTTAGGAGTCTCGCGGGAAATGCTGCTCGGTACAATTTTGATGGCGGTTGAAATAGGGTTATAACGGCCATGTTGCAGCTTGTAAGTGCATTATGTACACAGGAGTTATCTCGTTATCTAACTTCATACTATACACTTTTATTTTGTAATACTGTTAGAAACATAAACTCTTATTTAAAGAGCTTTTCACTGTTCTGCCTGTGCGAAATATCTTTACAGTGAAAAAAGACGAACCTAAGGATTATGTATATATTTTTGAGCATCCAAATAAACATGTGATTCGCCAATTATTATTATGATATTTCAAAGTCAATTTAACTTCAAATTCTTGAAGTAGGAACTCCTTTCTTACTCTGTTATGTGCGATGCTCTCCAAGAGGCTCTAAATGAGCAATTATTATAATATTTTTATTAAGGCCAACTGACATAAAGACAATACGATCAGCTAAAAAATTCGGAAGAATGTTATACGAGTATAAGTACCCTAGAAATTAACTGGAGGATATTTTATTCCATTTCCTGGAATAAATCTATTTCCTAAGGATTAATCCTGTAATTTTACAAATCTTATATATAAATATCAGACTACATCATATTTACATTGATCTAACTCCGAAAGTAACTAAAGCACTTGTGTTACGGATATCACAATCAACATTCACAATCACAAATCGGATATCACAATCACAAATATTACAAATATATACTTAAATATTGGATACTAACACCCAGACACAGAACAAACACAAGTATTCATCATACGAATATTTGTTCTGGTGGGGATCGAATCCACAACTCTTGGCGCATGGGGCAGGATCACTAGTGAATGCGCCATCGAGCAAGTCACTATGTAGTCTATTGTCTATATCTATTCGTGAGCAATTTTAACGAAGCATAGATAATTATCTATAAATTTGATAATTATAACTCATTAATCGCGGACCAATCAACCTGTCTGTTGGAATTTAATGTGTATTTTATCTATTGTATCCATTTTCAGTGATTTTATTTAATATCAACAACGAAGTAATGTTCCGAATTCGTCTAACATAAATTTACACGAAGTTTAGATCTTAGTAACGTTCGAATGAATTGTTTTTCTATCAGCCTTTATCTCTCATTCACGGCTCTAAAATAGATTCATTGTTTACAATAAACTTGAATGCGAAATTCCTTGTCTAGATCGGAGATGTGTCTAGACAGATTTATGTCTATCAGCTATTACGGTTTGGAAAATATACGTGTGCAGGTAACATTAACACCAATC
The DNA here is from genome assembly GCA_951394215.1 of Glyphodes perspectalis. Lineage (NCBI taxonomy): Eukaryota > Metazoa > Arthropoda > Insecta > Lepidoptera > Crambidae > Glyphodes > Glyphodes perspectalis. Next base: position 6,297,610 of record OX596201.1, read on the forward strand.
ATTTATGACTCCTATAAATGTAGCTTACTTTGAAGATTTGACCATATTCGGAACACAAAGAAAAAACCTACAAATTGTTTCACCTCACACCTATAACATTGTTTTTTTTTTTGCGATATTGCTATTTGTGATATGAGTAATTTTGATAAACCTGATCATGATGTCAATGTAGTCTATAAACGCATTCAATTGAATTCGTATAAAGAAGTTTTGACTTCACCATTGACATAATAAAGTAATGAAATAAGAATAAAGCAACTTGGCGCGAGCATGAAGTTCTATCGTATGAAAATCTAATACATATGTGTTGTTTGACTTCTCAAGCTCTTTTCTTTGTATGCGATTGGTATTGTAGCTAGACATATTAAGTTTTGCGTGTTAAATCAATGACATGCTTATAAACATTGATGACTATATCCAAAACGGACTAGACACTTGTATAATGGGGCACGCGCTCCGGACGGTTGGACGTAATATAGTCATTATTTTTAGCGCGTGGGATTTGGTCATTATACGAACATATTTCTAAATAATATAGTTGGGGCCAGACTAGGGCTGCCAACCGTACTTCTTTCTATAGTATCGTGCGTTATTTAGGGTTTTCTATTACTTTATAAGAAAAATTGAGTACGCGAAAATACTTTATTTCGCACGATTTGATTTCTTTAGAATACATTTTACGTATACCTACCCAATATAAAAAAAGATATTGATTTTGATTGTAAGAAAATTTGTGAAAATTTGTTGCTAACAGTAATACTAAAAATTTTTTTAAGCAATACGACAAAATAAAATAAATCAGTATCGTACTTTATTTATACAGAATGTATTTTTTTCCCTACATTAAATAGCCTATACAAATACTTTATTTGTACAAAAAAAAGGTGGCAGCCCTAGGCCAGACTGTAATTTCGTACGTCAAATTGTCAATCGCGCTGATAACTGAATGGCAAGAAGACGCAGCTCTTATGTTAGTGGTGCTGGTTGAAGCCTGGATCCGTACTTCTGATTTTTCAAATCTATGAACGGATTTATACCACTTGCTCGAAGGCGAAAATACATACATACATACATAACATCACGCCCATAATCCCTGAAGGGGTAGGCAGAGTCAAAGGGGTAGCAGGCCCCTTTAACCACATTTAGCTAAAAATAAAACTGGGCTAAGTTTGATGGAAAATTGTGAAAAAGTAGTGACAAGTGGTCGCCTACACAATCACATACCCAAAACCCCATATAACATTAGTCGCCTTTTACGACATGGTAGGCAAGAAACACAATTGGCACATTCTTTTTAAGTCGCAGACCAACATGGGACGGTGAAAATACATCGTTGAAACCTCCGTATTCAAATAGCTCTAGATGTGTAACCATTATCAAACTTGTCCAGTTCCCCTATCCAAGGGTTACGAAGGCCATGCTTCGTGTAATGACCAGACTCGCTAAATTCTGGAATTCTAAATTCTGGAATTCTGAATAGTCAAAACGGACTGCGACGAAGCACAGGACATAACGCTAGGAAGATGATGAAACTGTAATCGTAATTTTTACAAGTCGTTATGATGAAAATTTTTGCAGGTACTGCAAATTAACGTTGTGACTTTAATCTCGGAACACTTTTATCGTGGAAAGTTGAAATATTAATTTTGCGGGCTCTGCTGGCCCTTTCAAAGTCAGGGAGATAACGTAGAACTTAATTTTAAACATTTATAAAACTTTCGCTTTATCTTAAACTGCATTAGGCCTTGAATATACTCAAAATTATAATTATAATACCATTGGATATCTACTTGAAAAGTCTAGAAATAACATTTGTGACAGCGACTCGTACTATCCTTACTTTAAATCAGTAATTTTGTTGTTCTTTTAGTAACACTTAGAATTTATGATTTTCAACTAACTAACTAAAACTTCACGCCACTTCCCTAGCGGGTTAGACAGAGAGAACCGAACGCCATATGGCACGATTCTTACTCACTTGCTTCTTCAACATTCATGATCCTTTTCATACAAGCTCTACGGTTTTTATGACTCCTAACATCACCTTCTGTTAACACACGACCAATCGGGTAGTAGTAGGTGTGCTTGGGCCTACATCCTTCCACTTTCGCATTGTATATGTTCAGCTCATCTTTCATCATCTATTCTTTTTTTATTTAAAATTTCGCAATGATGACAGACATTGACTGGCCCGTTGGTCGAGTGGTCAGAGACCCTGGCCACGAAACCAAGGGTCGCAGGTTCGAGTCCCGCTAGGGGCAAATGTTTCGTGTGATGAACATGGACATTTGTACTCGAGTCATGGATGTTTATAAACGTATTTAAGTATGTCTATCCGTTCACCTAGTATCCATAGTACAAGCATCAGCTTAGTTTGGAACTAGGGAATTGGTGTGTCAGTCTGAAGAATTTATTATTATTTATTATTCGAATAATATGAACATACCAGGAAAAAACCTAGTTGATTATTAAGTAAAGCACTTCTGAATGTTATATGAACTGGGCCAGCTTAAAAGTTTGGACAATCAAAGTTCAAAAACTGTGGGGCAAAAAATGCGAAACCTCCTCAAATACTTTGATATTCTGACTCTTATTTCATCGTGAAAAGGTTCAGAGTTGTGCAATTTCCCATTTGGAATTACATAGGAGGCTCCATCAGACAAAGCGTGAAAAATGAGGCAGCCTCACAAAGATGCATGATTGAGTCGCCCACGCATAGGGTTACCATATATCGGACTTTTTCGGAGATTCCAGGATTTTAGGGCTCAAATGTTATTATAATCAATACAATTTGTCATTTGGGTCATCAGTGTTGGGGTTGCTAGGAAATTCACAAATCGACAAAATTAATACCTTTTTGCAATAAAAGAGAAGTCTTCTCCGGACTCCTAATTTTTCACGTGGTACGCCTGACCCAGACTTTAATAAACAGAAGTGTAACTGGAGATTTTTTTAAATATTATATACTTATTATTTATACCTACCTGGTGCCCCTTTGACTCTGCCTACCTCTTCGGGGATTATGGGCATGATGTTATGTATGTATGTATTTATTCAGCCAATAGTAATTGTATACATCTATGAAATGTTTTTTTCTATATAATAGACCTTCGCATATGTAAAAAAAATATAAAAATAGCAGTAGTTTTATTTCTTTTGTAGAATACGTTTACATAGACTCTATGTTAAAGTATAGTATACATATAAAAAGAAATAAAACTACTACTGTTTCAATATTCATTTCCTATGGAATAAGTGGAGGTATGGTAAATTGAATTCTATGCGGGCGGAAGCTGACCATAGATAACTCTTGGGGGTCGCATTTATAACTTTTATTTGGAGACAGTATGTCGGAGCTCGGTAGAATTGTAACGATTTAGAACGAATAAAAAAATTGTCCCAGCAGTACAATTTTTAGTCCCAGTAGTACTACTTTACGGCCACCACTTTAAAAAAAAAAAAAAAAAACGCGTTACATCAAATCAAATACGTTTTATGTCTTTGAATCAAGCTCACAAAATTGAAATATACCCAAAGGCGCGTTTAGGAATATTCAGTTTGCTAAAACGCAAATGATATATAAATTTTTCCCTTTTTGAAAGAACAAAAAGCAATATGCGTGCGAATAAATTATCCACCAAGTCAAATTAAACATCCGAAAAAAACATGAGCCCGTAGCACGGCCGACGAGTAATGACCCAAGTCGTTATGTACTTAAGACTGTTCCAAAAACCTCTGCTGTGTACATTATTATAAAAGTCGCGGAATGGAAATTGTGTGGCGATTACGGAAAATGTCGAGGACGTACGAATTATGGCGGCCCATTGGAGGAAACATTTGAATGAGATATGGACGAATTTTCCTGGGAAAAAATTGTGAAAACCTAAAACGGAATGTCCATAAACTATGTCAAATATATATACCTAAATATAAGAGTATAGTGTTAACGAGATATAACTTAATTGAAAATCAGGGGCGTCTACCACGGGAGCAAGACACACCGGGGGCATAACCCACGGACCAGATAGATTTGATGGCAATAGAAATTTAATGTACCAATGTCATTCGTCAATGATAACGTCAATTTACACAATGACATTTGTGTCAATTGACGTTATCTCTCACATTTATTTTGTTAATATACAGGAATACATTAATTTATTGCTAATAAATAAAAAAATATGTAAAATTTAAGTTTCATACACAAAATGGCGGATTATTAAGTGTCAAATAGCTAAAAGTCCTCGATACCTCATTTCGGCAACATTGGCCTTAAATGTAAAGCCTAGGAAAATAATAAGTATCGTACTATAGATAGGGAAAGGATTAGAAACAAACGACCCCTTTGGGTAAATCCCTTTGAGCGGATCAACTAAGGGATTAGTTGTCTTTAAGCATACCTACTATATTTTTTTATCTTTTAAACCTCTTCATCCTCTTTTCTTCAGTTCATAAATTTTCCGTTATTATTTGGCAAACACCGAAATCGGAGATCTTTATTATTAAAAAAAGTTTTCTGTTGTGGGTTGTGCGGTCGGCAATATAAGAAGCTGAGCGTGTTTATTCTTATGTACTTCCTTAGTAATAAAGTTAAAAACATTTCATTCGGCTACTTTCGTTGCCGACTGTACCAAATAGACTCGTCTACCTACTAGAGAGCTGCAACTCCATTAAAAACTTCTATTTAATTTTCCACGACACACGCCATAAATAAAACACAAAAGACATATCTTGCCCTGCGATGTCACCTGAAACCGGCAAACATTGTCCCTGTAAAATAGTCTCAATAGTTCAATCGCCATTTTAGCTCGAAGTTATCGCAATTGGCAATCTAAGTTATTACACGTAGCCCGTAGTTCTCGGTCACAAGTTCATAAACCGTCCCGAGTTCCCGCTGGCATCGCTTCCGAATGCCGTTGCCAAAATTCACACCTTGTCGCTGGTTAGTCGCCTATTTTCCAGTGTTGGCCAGTGCACTGAACCTGTGTAGATCGCACCAAGCTAATGATGGCGCGTGTAAAAATATCACGAATGTAGTGCGTATGACGTGACGCGAGCGAAATTATAGGCCAAGGAGAGTCCGAAGCGGACCGAGTGTGCCAACGGTGATCGGAATGCGATTAGAGACAATTACACGAAGATTCTCGCTTCTGCGCCGTTTCTATGAACGGCTCTTTTTAATTAAAGCTATTGAACCCAGAACAGGAATCCGGCGTATGCGATTGATATAAATATTCATTTGTTCTAACGAAACGATACCATAAAAGTCCAACCTGATCTTAAGTATTCCTTTGTTGAGTCCGAAGACTTGTAACTGATTGTATTTAGATTTCATTACAATTATGGCTATTCTATAAAAGAAGTAGGTTGTTCTAGACCAAGAGGTCTAGAAAAGCTATGAAAAAACACTTTATTTTGTAAATTATGTCGTATTAAAAAAAAAGGATTCTTAGAGAAAACTTGTACGATTTGAAAGGGCAGACAGATAGATGGTAGTTGTAACAATCACATAAACCACTTAACTTTTAAATTTCCGTCGTAAATATCGTTGGTTCAAGTATATGATTTATGTCAATATCACAAAAGCTCGAATCCTCCGAAAACTGATGCGGTCCCAGTAATCCCATTCCGTCAAATTCCGCTATCAATCTATCACAAATAGCCGACATCGCAACAACCAGATTATCGGATCATCGGGAAAATCTAAACGGTATCGGGAAACGTTTTCCCAGGTAGCGTGTCCCGAGACTAGCGGGAGTCGCCCCGAGCGAATCCGGCGCCACCTACACAATCGCACGGCAATAAATCTTGGAAATTGCTCCTCACCTCGCCTGCTGCAAACCTACCCGCAATATTGTGGTTCTCATACACTGTCGTTTGTTATTCGTTATTTGGCTTTTGTCTTTACTACTTCTTTACTTACACACTGTTCGGGTGAAACTAGATAAAGTGGGAAAATATTTGTGTTCAAGATGTTCACGAGTGCACTAATGGGGCTTTATTATAGAAGTACTGAAACTTTCTTGTCGTACTTTATACCGCACTAGCTGCACCACGGTTTCATCCACGTTTATGGTTGATGTTATATAGCCTATAGCCTTCCTCAATAAATGAGCTATCTAACACTGAAATATTTTTTTTTATCGGACCAGTAGTTACTGAGATTAGCACGTTCAAGCAAACAAACATACTCTTCAGTTTTAAAATATTAGTTTAATTATAATTTAAATATAAACGAAGATTCACAACGTGTCTTCATAGTTTCATGAGACACTTAACTTCACAACACAATAGTACTTTCAGATTCGATACACATTCCACAGAAAACACGATATTCACAAGTAAAACCATTAAACATGACTCCAATCACGGATCACCGCCAACAACAACTATTAGATAACCCGCAATTAGTGAGATCCCTTTAAGATTTTGATGTGCCGAACACAATCTTGAATCTTGAACTTGTAAATCTTTGTCCTTTGTCTATGTAAATTTCTTTCGTTAACATAGTTACTAGAATATAGGCATATTTTCAAAATGAACCCACGTCGCTCTTTATAGAACAAATGGTGGCGCCATGGGATCGAAATCAACCTTGGTCTACCTCAGCACTACCAGCGATAGTGGAATATTCTATATTATTTGCGTTGTCCAGTACATACTCACATCTTTGATTTCATATCGTATCATTTGACTGGCTCGATGGCGCTTCGGTAGTGACCTTGCCTCATGCGCCAAGTTTCTTACCTCGGAGTCAGAAAAAAAAAAATCAAAAGATATTGCTTTGATTTCTGTTTAATACATAAAACAAATACTTTTAAATATGCTCTTCTAAAATTAACCAAAGCGACTAAATAAGCATTTTTTATATTTTTATCATTTCCTATGATGTTAAGGAATGTGCGTATATTCACACATGTTTTTCCTTTATAAATTCGCTTACGTATTTGGATATTTCCTTTGATATCAATGTACATTACATTTCGTGGAATGCGAATCTATTGAAAGAAATATACAATGTGTAAACTCAATGATGTGAGTGGGTTAAGGGTTCGTCCTTCGTCACGTCACGTGCTGATCTATTCTATTAGGAAATTGATCTTTAAAAGCTCTAACTGAAGTCGTTGTATATGGCAACCCCATGTTGAGATGAAGTTAGTTGAAAGTTTAACTCAAACTACCATAACATTTTTTGATACGGGTAATTTTGACTTCATTGGAAATTGTATAAAAATTAAAGGTATTTTCATAGAAACCACACTTTTTTTTAATATTATCAAGTGAATCCTTCAGCTTTCTTCTCACTGGTCCTGTAGGAAACAATGGATCTCTCCTCCCGCGAAAAAGAGAAAGTGCTTTGGTTTAGAAACCCCACTTTAGTTAGATGACATTTGAATCTTTATCGCTTGAACACTCTATTTTAAACAATTGTAGAGATCGTCATAGATACATATTTTTGATAAATAAATAATAAATTCTCCAGACTGAGAAACCAATTTCCTAGTTCCAAGCTAAGCTTATGCTTGTATTATGGATACTAGGCGAACGGATAGACATACTTAAATACGTTTATAAACATCCATGACTCGAGTACAAATGTCCATATCCAACAACAACGTACAAATGTCCGTATGTTTATCACACGAAACATTTGCCCCTAGCGGGATTCGAACTCGCGGCCCTTGGTTTCGTGGCCAGGGTCTCTGACCACTCGACCAACTCCAGTCATATAAATAAATGATACTCTTTTTTTTAAGTCTATGCTCTTATTTTACCTACTTTGAAATCAGATATAGGTACTCTATTTCCACTAAACAAAGTTCTAGATGGGTAAGCACGTGCTGCAGACTCGTTTTCCAATGACAAGTTGCCTTGTTACCTCTTTCACGGTCCCAATAAAACAACAACAAGTGTGCCTTCTCCCCTAGAAAGCTGTCGTTCACAGGCAACGCGTTCGAGGTCACAATAAAAATTATTTATCGTTTCTACGAAAACCATGTTTTACGCATCCAGACCGATTTATTACTTTAGGAACTCTTCAGTATTCTGTTTTTGCGAGACACATATAGATGTTACCTACGTGTGTACTTTAAATGACATCGACATCGTTTTCATTTTGATTTAAAATCGCATCAGATTTGAGGCGGGAAAGCATTAGCTCGTACATGCAAACTGCCAAACTTGTTAGTTATGAGCTATCACATCTAGACCGATGATATATCATTATTACCAATATCATATTTTAATAATTGAATAATATTATCTAATTAAAACATTATCATAAACAATTGTGATTTTCTTTAGTCTAACACTAATAAATAAACAAAGATTAGCACGCTTTTGCTCACATGACATGTTAGGTAAAGATTCTCTTTAAAAGTGGTTATAACTTTTTAAAGACCTCATTTCAAGACTTTGACTCATTCATTGATTTTTACGTTAAAAAGTTAAAAAAGTTTTGCATATTCGACCGACAATACCGACTGAACCAATAATGACATATAAGTTACTTACCATAAATGAGTTTATTAAGTCGGACGTGAATAGAAGTTAGTTTTTCCAATTTATTTCAGCATGAATGTGTTATCCTCTCGAACTGTAGCCACTGCCATTAAAATATACGACCGCTGCCGACTTCGGCTAGCGCTATTATGAATAAAGTATTCTCGTTAAAAAGCAAGAACCAATTCAGCGAAAAACTCGAGTTGTTTTGACCTGAAATTGGGAAAAAATTAAGTAGACATTTTTTTTTAATAAAATTATAAAAGTACTTCAAATATCTGCTTTTTTTTCCTTGCTGTTTCAAGTATTTTAAAAAGTAAAACTTTGGCACTTTTGGTAATTACCGTAAAAACCGTAAACTTGCAAGTCGGATTTATTTTTGGATAAGTATTTGAAACAAGTACTTACATGCAACGTTTGTTGGTAGAGTTTAATTTTACGAATACGATAAAAAAAATAGGAAATGGTGAGTCTATATCGGATTTAATATAAAAAAATCAAAAATCGGATAATTCGGGAAAAACAAATTCTTTCGAACATCTAAGTAATCAGTTATTCTAAATATACATGCAAAAGATAAGTAAAAATGTACAATTAAATAAATAGACGTTAGGGTATTATTTTGTTATCTCTTTTTAGCCTAAATAAATAAAGACTTTCAATCCCTTACTTACTTACTATGTACCAAATGTATTTAACCCTCTCATTTGTTTATTTCAGAGCTACGCCGCCTCCGCACCGCCGAAGCCGTCGTCTGCGCCGGCTCACACGACGCTGCAGCGCTCGGTGCGCGGCGCGGCCAGCAGCGGCGCGCCGGCGCGCGTCATCCCGCGCTTCCACTTCCCCAAGGGCCGGCCCCCGCCCGGACACCAGCAGGACCACGCGCTACACAAAGTGCAGTCTGCCTTCGCCACATTTCCCAATAGCCAGGTATTTCATATTCATCATCTGTTTCATTCATTTCTAAGGTTTTCGTACACAATAACGAAAGCAATGGTTAGGCTGCATTATAAAATGTCGCCCCAACCTGCTTGGGGCCTCACGGTTGAACGTACTCAATTTAAAAAAGCTAGCTGAAACAGTGTTGTTTACGATCGGTATTGCTACAGTAGATCAGTCATATACAGATACGGGACCTATACGACACTGCAAGATGGTTTAAACCGTATGGCTTATAAGGAAAAATCGTTGCAAATTTGTTTGTCAACCTGTTTTTATTAATGATTATAATTATGTAATTATGTGAAATACAATTCTAAATCGTCAAGGGACAGTACCATATAAGTTAAACCACTGAGTCAGCTTAATTAAAATATGAAAATAATGGGATCATTATACCAACACCCCGATGTCTGTCCTATGAGTTCTTGTGATCCTAACACGAAAGTGTAACTATAAAACGAAAACCGTAATATTATACATAGTAATTATATAAGAGAGACACAGAATTTATATGTATACAGGAGAACATAAATATAGGCATTTTATTAAATACAAATAGGACTACGATGTACGACTCGGACATCAAATAAAACCCATCACTTCTGTTCAGTTCGGAGTCGCGCGAATGTGATATTTTCGTCCTTGTCTAACATTGCGAATTATGTGAAGTAGACGCTATCCTAACGAATACTAAATGTTTCTAAACAAGCAATTGTGTTGAAGCCACTTAGCAATAAAGCTAGTACGCAATGTCTACTTGCCTGGCGCACTCGAGTGAACACGAGGCGACCCAGACAGATTTACAGCTTTGTTGTGAACAGATCGAATCTGCTTTCGACTTCGAATAATGTTGGAGCTTGTCACTTGCGTTATTTTTAGGGTTCAGTATTGTCAATTGAAAAAATTAAACATTTGTTTGCTTTAACGTCTGGTACGCCTTTGCTCTGGTATATATTTATTGTTCGTTACGTCCTGTGCTTAGTCGGGGTCCTCTTAAACAATGATCCTGGACTTAGCGAGTCTGGTCATTACATTTAAGCGACTGCTAACCTAACCTTCGTTTGAAAAAATTAAACATTTGTCTGCTTTAACGTCTGGTACGCCTTTGCTTCGGATCTGGTGTATCTTTGCGTTACGTCATATGCTTAATCGGGGTCCTCTTAGACAATGATCCTGGACTTAGCGAGTCTCGTCATTACATTTAAGCAACTGCCGACCTAACCTTCGTAACCCTTAGTTAGGGAAACCCCACAATTTAGTTATTTAATTGTACAGGTCTCCTCACGACGTTTTCTCTCATTCCAGCAAATGGCATACATCCATATTTCGATTTGAAAAATCCAGTGGAACGTGACCAGTTTTGAACTAGCACACGTCGCCTAAGACACGCGTGCGCTTAACAATGGCCACTGCTTGATATTATAACATCCGTTCATAATAGTATATATTTTAAATAACTTCAGCTTCAAATAATGCAACGTTTCTCTTGGTACTCATTCACGTGACATTGTTGCATACGGCTAGTCGGTTTCCAAAGGAAATTTGTGACAAAGAAACTTGTTTAAAGATTCAGAATTCGCTCTAGTGGAAAGTAGGCTGTAAGTCTGTTAGAGATTGAACTACCGTATGCGTGGCTTGTAAAGAATTCAATTGTGGCGAGGGTCCGAATCACACATTGTGTATTCTATTTTTTCTGTACAAAATCTATGAAAACATTGAATTTTAACAGCTCATACAGAGTATGTCAAATTATGGTGGTGTTATTCACTGTATTCGGCATTGATAAATTAACCTGCGCGACTCATTTGCAATTAAACAAATTAGACGCTGGCTTTACCAACAAAGAGGTAAATTAACATTAAATTATTTAAAATAAACTGACCCATTCTGTTGTCTTGGTCATAATATGTATAAATTTGGGTCACGGTGACACATAAAACATATCTTGGAGGTGACTTAGCGTGGGTTTGTAAATGGAATTTATACATTATGGGTAGTATACCTACCAGCTCACTTGACCAGTTAGCAAATCCAAGCTTAAAAATGATTTAAACATAGAATTAAATGTTATGGAAAAAATAATAAAAAAATTGTCGAATTGAGAATCTCCTTCTTTTTTTTGAAGTCGGTTGAAAATAGGTTGACTTTTTATTCCATATGTGTGTTCCCGTGTTTAATATCTGAGACCGTATCCCTCTTTTGCTCAGAAGTGTACGCAGACAATGTAACGGGAACTAGTTAGTTTAATACAAATTGTACCTAAATCTGAATATCTACCACTTCGCGTAGTAAATTGCCGCAAAAAGTCGACTTGCTTATTTCAGTTTCAATAAAGTCGAAAAATCGCAGACTGTATGCCGCATGGCCGTATTAAGGGGCCATGACAAATATGAGCGATTCGTCACGGGTCCAGCCGAATCCGTTTCAATAAGCCCCTTGGAAAACAATCTTTTGGGCGACTTCCAAATTAGGTCGTTTAGCTGACGGGCTGCGTTATTGGAGGCAAGGTCGGGCTCAGGACGAACTGGTGTCCTTCCTTTGTACCAGACGCATCGGTTATGGAAAACTTTTTATGTAACGCAGTTCTTTATGTGGAACAGTTTTATTTGTAGCCATAAACATTGCAGTGCAGACTAGACTCCTTATGCTATCTAATTATTTACGAAATGGCTTTTCATAGTGTGGTTTAGTAGATTGGATGTTACTATTGCAGTGGTCACATAAATGTAGGTATATCAATGTACTAGACGGCATTTTTATTTTGGAATTCTAAACTCCTAGAAGTCTGCACTTAGAATGCTGGGATTCCACGTCAAATATATATACTTCTCTTTAAGTTGAGGGATAGGAGATTATTGATATAAATAATTTATACAGGATATGTAGGTATTTTAGGAAATAAGAAACCATAATAAGCACGAGATAAATGAAAATTCACAGTGCCATAAAGAAAGATGACTTTTCCTCACCTAACAAAGTTACTTTATTATATATTGTTGTAAGGAACTTTTTTCCTCTGTATGAGTTAGCTGCGAAAAACTGTGAGTGTTATAAGCAGTACCTTACACAGAAAGTCTCGTTAATCTCTCATCGTATACCGAAACATAAACTATCCTCTTGGAAGGACCAGTACACCTGAGAGTAGGGATGACAACCGTTGAAATATAAAGACATGGCAAAGTAATATACCGTCTACTCTATATTTGGATTCTCTAATGGAACTTTGTCTATTAACATGAATTAAAATTTATCTTTTATTTCATGCTTTTTGTCTGGTTCACCTTTAGATTGGTGTTAAGGTTTCGAAGGTCAGATAGGCAGCCACTTCGATATAAAGCCAGACTCGTTAAATCCTGGATTATGGTTTAAGCGGATTCTGACTGATCACGCGCCATAAAGGCTAGTTCGGACTAGGCTAGTATTTTAGTCGAGTAGCGAGTAATTTAGTAGCTAAAATACTCGCTCGTCCGATAGAGATAGAATAAAATGGATCGACTCGACTTAACTTCTTACTAACCTAGACAAAATTTTTGGTGTTTAGGCACATGTAGCTACTAAATTACTCGCTACTCGACTAAATACTAGCCCAGTACGAACTAGCCTTAACGGAGGAAGATGATGATTGGCTAAACGACAACGACACTTTTTGAGTTTGTAAAGCGATTCATGCTATTTTGTGGTTGTTAACTTATGCGAAATGCCAACTCATTTATTGGAAGCGCCTGTGTTGTAAAATCATAGCATGCCCGTTTAAAACCAAGTGGCACCCCTACAAGAAAGTTATTGTTCCTCAGAGTCAGTAAAGGAAAGTTGGAGACCAGTTCATAAGTATCTATTAGGCGCTCAGTAACGTTCTCAGAAGTTATTGGCCAAAATTAAAATGTTGGAATGAAACCAAAATCCATTGTGACTTTACGGAGCAATTGCATGCTCATTTGCATTAAATCCGAGCTATTAAAAAAGATTCACTATGATATTAGACTTCGGTAAAAGTATTGTAATACTGCAGCCATTTTATTTGCAATATCCGATCAAAAATAATTTTGTGCGAATTTAATTGAAATTAATGCATTGATTAAGTCCTTATTTTAAGATACAATAGCAATCCTTTAAATAAGATTCCTTATAATTTGTTATTAAACTTATCCTAATTATTTATTGTTAGATATTTTCAGCATATTTTTTTTAACTTTGCAATTTCTAGATATCATCAGACTTGTTTGTCTACTATTAACTATTACGATATGTTAGGACTCTGATAACCTTAACTACTAAAAACATTTTATTTTAATAATTTGATTTGTGAAAAGCCCTATAATACATTACATTAATACCTATCTAGATATTTTTTGTTCTCCTATAATAGTTGTAATTTTTTTTTGGAAATATCTGCTATATAAATAAACACAGACGGCAGATTTCATACCGTATCTACAATTCTACATACGTATATATGTACTAACATACAATATCTTTCGCAATCATGAGTACTACGAGTAGGCACAAAGCCAATTTTCCTTGGCCTTTACCAGAAAAGAGGATCCTGGCTTACAGCCTCTTGTATACAAGCAGCTGTTTGAATTAAAAACCAAAACTTAGAATTCTTAATTCTTAGGTCCTTTAAATTACTTAGTTTTTTTACTTATTTTTGGTGTTTTTCCGGTTATTATGTTTGTTAACCACTGAAAAAAATAAACAAATCAAAACCCCTTTTAATTTATAGATGTATTCTCCTTCTCTTCGCATCCGTAATGTAATTTCAAAAGCCAGATCAGTGTCATTTAAAATGAATAATCTGTGAGCTTAATTGATATTGGTCTTCATTCACAATTCAATATTGCAGCCAGTAGTTGAATGCATTTGAAATGCTAAAATATTGGAAGCCTTCGCAATATTGAAGGGGATTTAACTGTTTTGTTTGTTTCTGAAACTTTTACCCTACCGATACTTGACATCGACAATCCGACATATGAGCCTATGTGTATTGTGCAACTTCTTCAAGAACTTTAAGAACTTAAGTTGTTCCGAGTAGGGTCATCACAAACATTAGATTCCATATTTTTAATATAATATAATATAAATAGGTAAATAAATAAATTTAAATTATACTAAGTCACTTCTACTCGTTACCGAGAACGGTTTTACAGATAGGCAGACGAAAAATAAAGTTTATTTGTGTGTCTATTGAAGCTTTTCTCTCAGTAAAATTATCAAGTTCTGACTAAGATCTTCATAACAACCTCTTATTCTAAAAACATATTCTTTAATGAAACCGAAGGGAGTAAAAATCATATCAGACCAATAAACATATTAACACATATATCGTTAATTTAATAAATTTTATTTTAATTTTACATCTCCCATTACATTATACACAAAGTAAAAACAAGAATGATTTTTTTGTCATGCTACTGATTTAAAATCATGCAATCCCTCAGGACGAGAGATCTTAACTCATATTCCGATAGTTTTGTTTACCGTAAATCAAACTAATCCTCTATTACTACGTACCAGATTCCGAACAACGAAACAAGTATAACGAAAAGCGGTATATTGAGCGCGGCGCATCGAGTGCATAGCGACAGAAGTGCAGCGGCTGGCAAGCGGCCAGCTCCGCTGCACCGCCCTGCAGGGCTACCACGTCGTGCTGCAGAAAGCTTCACTTCACCAGAACACTATTTAGATACATACATATGTATCATCACCCTCGTAATCCCCAAAGGGGTAGACAGAGTCTAACGGGCAGCCAGGCCTCTTAACCACATTCAGTCAAAAAATAGAACTTGTGAAAAATAGTGACAAGTGGCTCGTCGCCTACACAATCTCACACCCATAACCCAATATGCGATTAGTCGCCTTTTACGACAATATTTACAAACAGGTGCAAATCCATAACTGCGGCAACAACTCTATGATCGGAACTGTGTCTTCTTATGGAAGATATTCTATAGTCACAGAAATCATAAGATTTCTTCAAAGATCAAAGAATCACACTCTCCAAAGACCATTGTGGTACAAGCCACAATGTCTTTGAAAAATTGTACACAGAATTGTTATGTTGAATCACATTGTTGAGTGAAGCAGTTAATTTGAAATAACATTTATAATTGTGTGTCTAAGCCGACACTTATCGACAGATAATAATCTTAACAGAATTATCCAACTTGTCGACGTCAAGTAATTAGGTAATTTCCATTTTTCCATTATACCATTTCCATTTATCAAACACTTTCTTCGGGTAGAAATCTTTCTAGGTATACACACCGCCGGAGAGCGGTATAATTCTTCCTGTTACCAATCGACTTGCCTGTGCAAGTTGGTGGTAAGCGCTAGTAAACGGGAAAGGCCAATTCGTAGACAAAACAAAGCGAGGCTGTTCGCATGTGAAGCCCTATCGACATCCATGACGTTATAGTTGCGATACAAAGCACAGCTGAGTGGAGTGGCCATCGATGTTTGAACTAAACTGGAACATATTTTGATCCATTACGCATATTGAAATCACTTTGATGAACTACGCAACGCAATATTCAACGGACAGCTACACGGCTGTTAGACCCTAAAAACTTACATCCACTTGTGCAGGCATTCCACAGATTTGTTTAATGTTACAAAAATGCTACAATAGAATTCTACCCGAAATTTTAGATGTAACTCTGGGAACATAAAAACGTTAGCAGAAGAACAAAGGGAGATAAATATAATTAGTGGCACCATTGTTTAAAAGTGGACAAATTGTTTTGGTGATACGAACCCATAGATTTTCTGTCTGCGTGAATAGATTAAAAGGGCGTGTTAATGAAAACTAATTTCTTTTAAGCGAAGATAAAAAGGGAGTATTACCAAATTTCGAGGTTTAACAAATAAAATTTTAGAATGCATTTAAGTACAATCGGCAACTTTTTCGTATACATCTATTAAGTGCCGTATCGCCATAGTAACGTTACAGTATAGCATAAGTGAAATTAAAACTTTCGTTTTTGCGTAGATTTGCAAATCTTTGTTAATCTAACTACATATTATTAAGAACTTAAAGACCAAAAGTACTGTTAAACGCCTTTCAAAGAGTAAACAAGTGGATATAAATCTTACCTCAATAGTTACCTTGCGAAAGCTAGGAATCGTTCCGAATTGAAACTGATGGAGGGATTATGGACTAAAGTGGATGAGACAGTGCGAGCAGATTCAACGCTTAAAATAGTTCGTGGGGGGAGAGCTATTGTCCGTCTGTGAATAAAACGGAAGCTGAAAACATACTTATAAACGAATACATAACTTGTTTATTGTAGCCATTCATTTATATAAATAGTAAAAAAAAACATTTTTTAAGCAAATATAACTTGAAATCTTTTTTTTCAGTACAATCTAAAACTATAAAACAAAATTAGTTACCGTTGCCTTCCTTTTTCGTCATCAGAACAGCTCGATGGCTCCATAACATTGCATCGTATTTTCGTCATTGATCTATGAAACCTGCGTGATTTTTTAAATGTTTTACATTTTTAATCCGAACCCCATTTTTTTGTTAGGTATATGTATGATCTATAGGACTATATTTTTTCTCTCTACCATTTTACTCACTTTAACCTGACCTTACGAAACCCTACTACTTCGGAAGGGTATGAAGCCTACCATCATAATTTCGAATGCACAGCTGTTGACAGACGAAATCATTCATCACATGTGATTTACAAGGCTTCAATTGGGGCATCACTTTGTCATCTGGTCGTCAGACAACCCAATCTGTTCCTGTTTGAACCAATCCGCCAATATTAATGATATTAAACCGCCTTATTTGGAGATATGTCCGTCAAGAATGATATATGTCCTGCCTGCCTTGCCGAAAGTTTAATGCGTGAAGTTAAATTCATCTTCATGGTTTAATAACTTCCATGAAAAAAGTTAATGCATCGTCGCTTTCATGTTGTCCGCGTGTTTTTGTAAGTTCGATGTTAAGATAAGTGGTGGATATTGATTCCGAATAAAATTGCATTATGCATTATGAAGTTGAGATACTCCTTCATTTACACTTCGTTAATAAACATGAAGGTGGAATGCTGAAGTTGGTTGGTTTGATTTCTACCGCCGAGCTATAACATTGCAGTGATAATATTAGTTAATATATCTAGATACTAAAATACTACACATACATTGATCTTACTCCAAAATAAATAGTTTTATGGAAATACCTGTGTTATGGAAATCAGACGTCTAGAAAGTACCATAAACTCCCAGACCCAAGACAAACATCTGTTACATCAACTTCTATTTGTCTTGGTGCGGGAATGACAGTACAGGATCAATTTTGTTATTATATGGTCAATATTCCTGAGGGTGTTGTTACCAACTGGCCGCAAGGTCAGTTCCCACCTTTTTTGATATTTTTATATTTTATAGGATGTAAGGATCGAGCCATATGGCGTTCGGTTCTCTCTGCCTACCCCGTTAGGGAAGTGGCGTGAAGTGGTTAGTTAGTTATATTTTAAAGTTTTGTTATATATTTTTCATTCTATTCTGTCAATTCTTTTCTGCACATGGGTCTGTATTTTTAACCGACTTCAAAAAAAAGGAGGAGGTTCTCAATTCGACTGATTTTTTTTTTTTTTTTTTTTGCTGTTCTATATTTCAATTTCCTTTCTAAGCTCTTTTACTTCAATTCCCCTTACTACGTAACAGGTGTCTTCTTTTGAACTATCGAATATATGAATATTGAACTGGTACCACCCAGTATATGAATGTTCCCACACCACAAATACCCAGACCTCACAAACTATCTGTTTAATAACTAACCGGTGAATAAATGTAAAACAACTTAATTTTTTTTACACATCTTAAGTTGATATGCTTCAAACACGCTGTGCATATTATTTTCAACAAACCACAATAAAAACAAATAATCCTTCTAATAAACACTCAAACACATTAGTTAACAAACTTAAATGCTAAATATTAAATATTAGACAGCAATTTTCTGTCTATTCGCAGACACTCTATTACAGATTGTATTTATATTAATGAATAGACTACAAAGACCCTGACTGTTGTATTATTATAAAGGTACAATTGTCAAGTGGGTCTAAATGATTTATGTTGTCGTCCAGCACTTGCCTAAATAAATTTATCTGACTGTCTGTCTGTCTATATTCACATTGACGCGCGTGGAGGACGTGGGACAATTCTCACGGATATTACAATATGTTGGTAAATAATGCAAATGAGGCAACGGTTAGGGTTGTCCCACCTGAATGAATTTTAAATATAACCATAATATGACATATAAGTATGCACATACTTTTACATGAAAATTTTAAGTTGTATAACCGTCCATCCAACCCAGCCCACTGTCCCGTGTTGGTCTGGGACTTAAAAAGAATATGCCAACTGTGGTTCTTGCCTATCATGTCGTAAAAGGCGACTAATGGTATATCGGGTTTTGGGTGTGTGATTGTGTAGGCGACAGGTTAGCAGCTTGTCACTGCTTTTTTTACAATTTTCCATCTAACCCAGCCCGGCTTAATTTTTTGGCTGAATGTGGTTGAAGGGGCATGCTGCCACTTTGACTCTGCCTACCCCTTCGGGGATTATGGGCGTGATGTTATGTATGTATGTGTATAACCGTTCCGTCAGGGAAATAGCGTAAAGCTTAGTTAGTTACTTAATTAAGTTGTATTTTGTTGTAATAAATAACCTCATATTTTATAAACATAGAAAAATCATGTTATTTAGAGCCTAGCTAGCTTCGAGATGCGCCATGTTATGTCTTCGTTCTTATCGTCCTCTTTTTTCTTCTTTTCAAACACTTCATATTTAGTATTCGAAAATTAAGTAATTTTCAATTCTGTCCAAATATAAATTTCATTTACTTATATCCAGTACAAAGAATATAATAGCCATATTACGTTTGACATTAACTTCACAGGCAAAGCAGATACATCATCTCCACAATTTTCCCAAATATTTTTTTTACGAATTGTCCCAACCTGTCAACCCTATCTATATATAGCCATTGTATATGTTCCGCCACGCATCAGGAAGTGTCTCTTGTAATTATAATTTTATTGTGAGGTAATTTGTATGGGCTGCGTGGAAATGATGTTGGTACAGATCTTCATCTCAGCGTTGCCTTTGAAAACCTTATTATTATCTGTACTTATAAACTTGTTATATAAGTATATTTTATTAGATACAGCCCATTCATATGGTAAAGAGAATAGACGCCGACCTTTTCATTTTGAAACTATATTCAACGATGAATTATAAATTAGTAATTTAAAACATGAAAGCGCTTTATATTACTGACATATTTTAAAAATCACTTGTGTCTTACTCATATTACATGATATGATATGAAAAAGCTTATGATGATGATAATAATGCGAATAAATGAATTCATATCTGTAACAAATACCCTTGATTCGAGTGAGGTTACGGTTTCATTCTAATGGTGTTTAACACAGATTGATATACATGTCTGTTTGTCCCGTCTAATATCCGAGACGATTGAACCGATTTTGACGGAAATTTCACAAGCAGACTATGAAGTAACTTCGGCTACCCTTCTTTATTTAAATCCCTTCCCTCCATCCCTTTTTTAACACTGTCCCAATTTTATAAATAAAAGCGTGTTACATTTTTTGATAATTAAAAACATTTAGCACTTTCTTCTTCCTCTTGCTATCATAATGTAACACGCTTTTATTAATAAAATTGGGACTGTGTTAAAAAAGGGAGATTTAATAATTAAGATGTAAAGTTGTAGTGTTAAAAATATTATAATTATGTACAATGGAATTATGATGTCGTAGACGAAGAAGCTTAATTACCCTTAAAGGTTACAATTAACTTTTCAAGTGTTATATTTAGGGTTAATTTATTTTCAACTTTTTAGTACATTTTATTAACAATTAAATAATAAAAGCATGTTTTTAAAAAGGTTTTTTTCTTTAATTTTATTAATTTCTATACAGAAAAGTCGCGGACAACAGCTAGTATTTAATATTTCTTCACTACCACTATAAAACCCATAAGCTCAGCCCATAAGGTCAAGTCGTTATATAGCGGTGCACATAAAACCGTCCATATTACACCATACACGATACTGTTACTTTATTTTTATTCCATATAGTCGCTGTATGAATTTTACATGATCTCATTCATATGAGTTGCTATAAAATGTGAAAATATTGAAGCGATGCCAATGACCTCTCTTTCTAGCAAGTAAATAAAATGGGACAAACATTCTGTTTTCAGCAACATTTAGATGTAAGCTGTCTATGTAAACTTAGACGTAAGTAATTAGTTACACCGTATCATTTCAATGTTTTAGTTTCATCTGTCTCGCTGGTGAAATTAAATCTTCGCAATGTCAAAAGAAAAATAGGTATCTGCGACTTCATTAGCGTAAATGAGATTTTTAACATCATTGGTTAGCGTATAACACAGAATTCAACCAAAGATAATTATTACCCCACGGGTATTCAACATGGGACAAATATATTTCTATATATATTTACCTATATGTGCCAAACAGCTAATCTCAAAGCCGTTAACAAACATTCTATCATACCAATAATACATTTCACTTTAATAATAAATTAGCATTAGTGAGTAAGTAACGAAGGTAAAGTCTGGTAAGGCCTTAAGCAAATTATTTACCGTACACAGTTAATTACAATTTGTTATTAATTTATCTTTTGGCTATCTTTACTTCTATTTCAGACTTATGTCAGGAACTGAATAAAGATAAAAATCACTTAAGTGCTTTGCTATAAGAACGCTTACAGGAAAAATCTGATGTACTTACCTACGTACAATGCTGAATTCACCAAAGTCGACAATGTTTACTGTCTGAGTCTGTATTCGTAGTCCGCATGGCGTATTATGCTTTGGCCATTGCCCCACAATCGCAGTGACATGACGTCAGACAGGCCGGTCAAAGAGCGGTTATTCAAGAGCGACCCCTTTACGAATATTTGGGTCGAACGAGCCAGTGCAGGGAAATTATGGCGCGCCTGAACTATACAGTGTAACGTAATGGTATCTTTGATTTGAGAAGTGTTTTTCTTATGTAATAAAAAAGGAAACTATTTTCTTCACATTGATTTGTAGATTCGATAGGATATGTATTGAGAATCGGGCATGTAAAGTCATAGAGTTGAAACTCGGAATAAAAAAATAGTAAGTGCCTAATTTGCTGAAATATTACAGTTAGAGAAAATGTTTGTTTGTGATTGATACCTAAAACCAAAATATACTGATTTTTTAAAGTCTCTCAACATTTAATGGCGAAGAAGAAGAAGAAGAAGAAGTAACATAGACTAAATTTATTTGAAATTGTACAGGACATAAGCTAGTACCTACCTGAAGTTTCGATTAGATTATTTTTTTCAATTTATGCTATTCTTTGCTAGGTGCTTTTATGTCCTCTATGAGTGACATGGTATTCTGAAGATTTCGGTCTTCTGCCTATATTTTCATCAAAATGTTTAATGCTTTATTTATGTAGATATATATAAACAAGTTGCAAATATAAAATGAATTAAGGGTTACTGCCACTCTCTTAATATTTGCGACTGTATCAAGAACAAGAAAAAAACAAATATTAAAGATGGGCTTGGAAATACATTTTGAAAAGGAACACGACCATTTCAGACTACTAATGTGGGGTACATGCCCTGAATAGGGCAGTGAACTCTACTTTGATCAAAGGTTATTATACCCGCGATCGAAAACATGAATGTTATTTTAAATTTCGTCATAAATACGTGATATGTTATAGTATTGCAGCCTCTTGGGAGTAAGTAAAGTGTCTTCATAGTGTTTATATATATTATGCTGAGAAGGAAAACGAGGGAATATATTTTAGCGGGAAAAGGTATTCTAGGATCATCTTCTTGTAGTAAGTAAAGAGGAGATGTGGAAGCTAGTATTTTATTTTATATAGTCACAATCGACCCATAAGTTTATCTGCAGTCTAGACTAGTAAGGGTAAATAAAATTGGGATATCTTCAGCTTCGCAGTATAAAAAGCTGGCTAGATTTGAGCTATTTAAAAAAAAAAGCTAAAAAAAAATGCCGGCTGTATGTCAATGCAAAATATTGCGTAATTCGTGATAATAAGCCAATGACACTAGCTTATTTAAAAAAAAAAAAATTAAATACTTCTAAAAATCTTACAGTATCTGTAGTTATTATAATTAAAATACTTACTAATAGGTATTATAATTTTATAAGTAAATCTGTCTGTCTCTAAGGTTAAACTACATAACCGATTGCGATGAGAATAGGCACGC
Source organism: Glyphodes perspectalis (assembly GCA_951394215.1). NCBI lineage: Eukaryota > Metazoa > Arthropoda > Insecta > Lepidoptera > Crambidae > Glyphodes > Glyphodes perspectalis. Next base: position 6,320,346 of record OX596201.1, read on the forward strand.
CTAGTTCTCCTTAGCACAGTGATAAATCCTAGGGTGCTTAAAATGCGCGCCAGCGATTCGATAACGAACTTCGCTATCGCTCGTATCGCGCCACAGACTTCGGGTGGACAAATCGGGAACTAACTCCGAGTTTCGCACTATGAGTTCTTAGTAAACAAGTTTGTAGCGCGATATAAGCGATAGCGAAGTTCGTTATCGAATCGCTGAACCATAAGCACCCTGGACACGCGATAAAATCTACATATAAAATAACAGACCGAACTTCACACGGGAACCGGAGGCAAAAGCTACTGCCTAAATAAACAGAAATATATTTTTTTAATTGTAATTTTCTTCAATCTTCCACTTTTCTTTGAACAAATATAAGTGAAGATGCAAGAGAAATATAATAGAACATGAAGAGATCGTCAGCTTTATTCTATTGTAGACCATAAAATTACCAGACGGCGTCGATAGCGCCATACACAGCCAGAATTGATGGGCGTGAGAACAAGATTCCCACAGCGAATCTATTCTATCTAGAATCTCCAGCGTCCCATTTTCCGGTTTCACGTAAAAGCCAGTCGTGTGAGCCACGTGATCAATTTAAATTTTTCTAGGTCAGTTCCTACTTAAGGCCAAGTGGCTATTGGTACTATCCCGCCGGATAATCTTTGTAAGATCTCCTTGATTAGCTTGGAAGCGATAGTGCATTGTACGCTAATAGACTGGGGGACCTTGAACGGAAAGTAAAAGTGCTCTTATGAAAATATTCCGCAACCAATCAGGGTGCGATAAAAACTATTTTTATTTTTAAATAATAAGATTATGTACATTCAGTATTTTCATAATATTCACAGTCACGTCTTGGACGCTTTTTATAAAGCCGTAAACGATTTGGTAGAATTCGATGGTATTATAGATCTTTAAAAGCAGACAGGAGATCTCATAACACTCCTTGGTTTATTAAGACGATTTCGTTAAACACGATCGAGTGAATCGTATCACCTGATGATGATAGGCCGTAGTTATTTTTGCTCTATGCTCTATTTCAAACTACAAATATGACCTCTAAACATTCCGATCACACATGAACCATTTATTTTAATAATATAAAATTGTTAGAAATAATCCTCAGTCGTAAGTTAGGTTTCTTCTCAATTCAAATTTATGAGACCATTTCCATATCACTAAAATAAGATTAATCATTATTTAATTCCTTATTTCAAAAGTGTAAAGTAATTCCACGAAATAAACAAATGCCTATTGCCAAAAAATGCTGATTATAATAAAATGCCTGTGTTTAAAAACAGAGCCGGTATAAAGATAATAATGTACTGATTTGTCAGAACGCTAACAATAACAGACATACGGTGCATCGCTTGTCATTTAGTTCAGGCTCCGACACAGTAAACACAATAGCAGTTAGACTAGTGGTTTCAAACCTGAGGATAATTACCCCAATAGAGGTTACGTAAAAGATATTCCGTAATGTGTGGAATGTGATGTGGGGTATTTACCCCATATGACAAGTTGCGTTTTGACAAGATCCTCATTTATCTATTTTGTAGGCAATTGTGTAATGTGACAGTAAGGTTACGAACTACTTTTTACATTTGCCAAACCACCGGTTTTGTATAATTATAGAAGAAAACGTTTTGTTTTTAAATAGTGTAACACTAATTTATAAATTACGTGTACATAATTTGATTCTTATAGAAGCTTTATGTATTTATTATGATACTCTATACGCTACAGTAACGTAGATCAAAGAGATGAGCTACATTACTGTTGTTTACTTCACTGTACTCAGCGCATCAAATGCAAGCGACGTGTTTGCCAACACAACATCCCATGATGTTAAAATTTAAACCCAAATCTACATCTTAATGCTTTAAGCAAAAGCTTTGTTCCCCTTTTTATCAGAATTACGCGGACAGAGGAGTATGGGATTTGGCTCAGTTAAAGATTATATATAGAGACGGAGTGCAGAAAGCATAATATTTCAAAAAATAATATGTAATTAAAAAAAACGAATAATAGTCGAACTTCGACCAGTGGGCGATCACTTGTTCAAAATAATCATGACACTAAAACCTATCATACATCCATTGAATTATTATTCTTCTACCACAGGTTCTCGTAACGGATTTTTTTGGCCTAGACTATAATGGCCGTATCTATACTTACAGTTTGTTTGTTTGTTTGCTTGAACGCGTTAATCTCAGGAACTACTGGTCCGATTTGACTGTTAGATAGCCCATTTATCGAGGAAGACTATAGGCTATATAACATTAACTATAAACGCGGTTGAAACCGCGGGCACAGCTAGTATAATTATATGGACAATAGCCATAGAAATTACTCAACTCGCGCATAGATTCTATACCATGAATTCAGAACATTCCGAATACAGGAAATAGCTTACATAACGGCTTAGAAATGTAGATGTTTTTTTTTATATATTACATCTGTATAAGACGACTAATCTATTTCAATCTTCGCAGGAAATTCCTGCTCAGATCATTTGACGTACTCAGTTTAAAATGATCTTTTTTTGCATTGAGCGGAATGCACTAAGAATGCTGGGTAATATTATTTAGTTCTATCGCAAAAGTCTAATATATATTTGTAATGAAATGAAAGAGTTTCAGATGTGTTGCTAATTACAAGCTTAAGTTTTATAAAATTACTTAAATGTTGTGAGAATCACAAAATCCTGTTGTTATTAATTCTTGATAGGTAGATACACTAAGGCTAGTTCTATAAATGTATATTTCGTAGAAACAAGGAGGTGGTTACATCGTCGTGCCCGGAACACACTAATTCAATTCAATTTAGTACACCTATTTCTATTTGAGCTACGAGCTATACTTATACAATAAATCTTTGGCAATGAGAACTGTTAACAATGGACGACTTAGTTGCTCCATTTGCCTAAAGTTTACTTTTAATATTCCAGAACTCCGCTAGGATTATCATGTCGCTTACCTGTATACTTTATTCTTACTTATACTTCTTTAACCAATATCGAATGTAATGTGCAAAAAAAATTCTACCCGGGAAGGTGGCATCATACAGACGGTTACAGACGGAATTTCCTATCCAAGACTGAACATATCCTTATTTGAGATATTCTAACACTACAAATTGTGTTAGTATATTCCTTAGTCATTCCCATATTCGTGCTAACCTCAAATTGTATTCCCGGATGTAAAATCAGAATCGGAGGTGCAAAATCTATCAGAGCTTCCGATCTTCGTAATCGCCTTCGAAGTTCCGTAACGTCGTAGGTCTGTAGCGTTATATGATGTTGGTGTTGGGTCCAAAAATATCTACCAATTGTGTTACTTGGTTAACATGTCGTAAAAGGCTACTAAGGTGTATTGGGTATTAGGTTTGTGGTTTTGTAGACGACGGACTAACAACTTGTCACTTCTATGTAGGTATAACACATTGTTCAATCTTACCCAACCCATTTTTGGTCTTGGCTAAAAGTTGTAAAAGCCTCGAAGATTGCGGGCGTAGGTAGTATGTATGTATGTATGTAGTGAGACTGCGGACATGATGGTACATGTGTGTATGTTTTTTTTTCAAATTGGTTTTGAATTATATTGCAAGAAATTTTGATTTTAGCGGTTCGTTTAAAAAGTGCTAACTTACCGAGATGAAATGATGGCTAGAGATTTGGGATTCCTGCTAATGGATCGTGTGTGTATGTTGGTAGTGTTATAGCTAGTCAGTATTAGCAGCAGTCTCGCTCCGCTGATCCGCGGCGGTAACAAAGTCCGCCTCGTGTCTGGGTCACGTAATATCCTCTGTGATGATTAGTCGACGGTTTTTGTCGCCCCGGAGGCAATTGTGCAGCTGTCGGCATCCTATATCCGTCTGAATGCAGTTCTATAAAAAGATAAACACATGTTAGCCGCTGTTTTCCCATACACCCACCTGTTTCCTTTTTTCGCTTGTCCGTCTTTTTTCAGCTCAAAAACAGAAGAAAAAATATATTTGTCACTATATCTAATAGTAAAATGTTATTAATAAAGAACGTTCGATTTTTTTAAATATTTCGTCAATAAAAGAATTCAGTACCTACATTTGTTATATATGTAAAAAGTAACCTGGTTTGCTTCACTAAATATTTATTATTGGATTACAAAAAAGTATGTATTACAAAAAATATATTTCAAGAGAATAAGTAAATCATTAATGCTCTGCCTAACAATTGAACGTTACGGAAAGTTACTTTCTATGCTCTAAATATTATCAGACCCATATCACCGTGAAAAGTTACTTAATCACTAATACTTATGAGATTTTAAAGCAGAAGTGTCACCAATTTTGGGCTAACTGATAAATCTTTGCATCTTTATTTTTAACGCCCATAAAATTCTAATATTTAACATAAATTTCCTATTCCGTGGTAACGTCATCATGTGCGGTGCGGGGTTCCGCATGATAAGAGGAAAACTGACTATATATAAAAGAATATTAAATAAGTCTGTAGAGTTATTTAATATTCTGCAGTCGTAGTAGTCTAGAAACCACTGCTCTTCACAAATTTACAATGCAGTGTTCATGTGCAAATGATTGCCGGTCGCATTCCGTAGGCGCGGGTCGCGTGCCGTCAAAGCTAGTCCATCGACCGATATAAATATATCTCGTCAGCCGACGTGACCTACTTACCGCGGTCGATGACCCGGGACCGGGAACGGGAACGGGACCGCTATGGGATCCGAATTGGGGAATGGGATACGAAAGTCGATATCACACGGCAGGGGAACGGTTTTGCGGACCTTTTCCTTGAGTGTTTAAGCAACTATGTAGAGTGGAGCAGAATTTACTTTGCATTTGAATTTTGGATCTGTCTCGATCATCAAGGCTGCTTCGGAACAGGGTACTAGATTATTGTAACAATAAATGTAAATATATTTGACCATCTTATGTATTATGTAATGTGACACGCAATAAACGATTTGATTTGATATAATGGCTTGGGCTTGTACCCTAAAAATCATCTATTTATAATGGCGTTAGGTACAGTCACCAGATTTGTTTTAAGAAGTAGATAGATAGATAGATAGATATTCTTTATTGCACGAAAAACAGATACAGAATTAATGATACAGACGAATACAATACAATTTAGGCGGTCTTATCGCTAAAAGCAATCAAGCAAATTAAGTAAGTATTTATTTTTTTAATTAAGATCCTTCATGTTTTAAAGTATGATCACTAATGTAGCCATTTTGCAATCATACCATGCCGAAAAGTAACGAATGCAACTTCTGACATCACACACAACACACTTCTTATGTGCATAGATATTCTTTTTGAATACTTAAGTACTCATTATCTATGAAATAAAAATGATTCGCTGAATGTGTTGCTAAGCGCAAATCTCGAGAACAGCTGAACCGATTTCGCTAATTCTTTTTTAGTTGTGTTTGTTATTGTCAAGTCAAGGTTCTTTTAAATGAAAAAAAAAATTACGCGGTAAATAAAAAAAAAATGGGTATTGAAAATCCGAGAACGGGGCGTCACGAAGTGCGCCGGGTCAACTAGTTGCATATATGTCATAGCTACACCACATTTATTACTTAACATATGTATTAATATATCTGCTGGAGTCTTTGGTAAGAGTCAGCACAGCAGGACAATGCTATTAAGGTCTAGCTACTAGATGTCACAGGTCAAAACCACATGCTGCAAATATAATTCCTGTTTATTAACAGAGAACTGTTCTAGGCTTGGGCGAAGTCAAATTAGCAATGAGGTTTACTATACTATTTCATGAGCAATTCTCCTTAAAGAGGATTGAAAGGGGCTTCTTATAAGGCTCCTGTAAATGCAAGGTCATGGGTGTAAGGCCGCTTCGACCACGCCTATCTTCATCAATCCTGTTCATCCTACCTTTGCAACATCTCTCCTATTTAAATGCTGAACATGCCTCATCCAGACTACGTACGGCACATGATTATACAGATTCATTCAAATTGCTCATAAACTTGTGTCAAGTTTTCCTAACGCAATATTAAATGTGTCAAACCCTTGTCACTGGTACGAATTACCGTGCGTGCGAGTGCCCAAATAAATCAAATATAATTAGACCGGCCAGTGCGTCACTTATTTATGAGCAGAGTACATTAGATAGCGCATACAATGTACTTTGAATGTGAGGAGACAAAAAGTTGCAATCTTTAGATGATGATGATCCATCATCCACACAACAGTTTATTTTTGAGGAGGAACTGTGCTATACGACTACAAAGAGTTAATGTTAAAAAATAAATGAATTTCGCTAACATATATTGACAAAAATAACTTCTTGTCATAGGATGTTGTTCATAATAAATAATAAATATTCGACATCACATAGGTACATTGATCTGACTCCGAGGTAAGTCGCTTAAGCACTTGTGTTACGGATATCAGAATCAACAGTGGAGTTACAAATATATACTTAAATATTGGATATTAACACCCAGACCCAGAACAAACACAAGTATTCATCATACGAATGTTTGTCGGGAATTGAACCCACAACTCTTGGCGAATAGGACAGGGTCACTACCGAATGCGCCATCGAGCCAGTCAAACATAAACATTAGGACATGTTCATCCGCAAGAACTGGCCCATATATTATACATAATATACTCCCACCCGCGGCCACTATGTCTATTGTATACACTGTATATTATAAGAGGAAAGATTTTATTATTTGTTTGTATTGAATAGACTCCGAAATTACAGGACCGATTTGAAAAATTCTTTCACCAATGGAAAGATACTTTACCAGCGAGTAACTTAGGCTATATTTTCTTCACATAATACCACGGGAACGGGAGCTACGTGAGTGAAACCGCGGGGTGCTGCTAGTCAAATTAAAGCGAGAACCCTTCAGCTAAATTTCGATAACGGTTCCCCCCCCTGTCCTGCGGTGGTACGCAAATACTGCCCCTGCGATCCCATTGTGTCGCATTTTGACATATCCATAAATTTTCCGCTTGGATCGTAATCCAGCTTAGGAGCAGTTATATTGGGAATTATTTTGAAACAACTGGTTAACTTTGTATGATGATGATTCTCATATCAGTATACATGTAAGGTACGGCGGAAGTTTTATTATAGACAACCTAATGTTTCCAAAATATGGTATAGCACCTATTTTATATATATTAGGAATCTTTACTTAATATTCGATAAAATTTTATGCAGCCTTTTTCTCATGATAGAGTCAAAGTCAAAGTCAAAAGTCAAAATATTCTTTATTTATATAGGTTTCAAAGAAACACTTATAAATCGTCAAAAACAGTTGAAAGAGATATGATTCTACCACCGGTTCGGAATGTTGCATCTACCGAGAAGAATCCGGCAAGAAACTCGGTAGTTACTTTTTTCAACAACAGTATTAACAAAGTTATAAGAATCATATTTAACTTTGAACCATGTTTCAAAGTGGGCCTGGTGTGAAATAAGATAATAAAAATTTATAATAACTAAGAAAAAATAAAAATATGACCCTACCAGAGCAGACCAGTCCCCAAAGGCGGCACCTGTTCCCAAGCATGACGTATGTGTCAGCCATCGCTTCACTCAACCATATTTTAGGGAATGTAACGACCCGCCACATAGCGCCACCACCCCAGCGACATTTTAGTGAGCATGACTACTCGGGTTGGTCAGAGAAAAATGGAAAATTTAAAATAATAATAACAAGCCAACTAAAGAACACAGCTCAAAGCTTTTTAGTCAATGTCATATAATAAAAATTCATTGAATTATTACATAAAATTGTGATGTCATGATTAATTTCATAAAATAGGCGAATTTAATTTATACATAGATAGTTAAAACTATTATGAGTGACTAATTAATCACTCGTAGACCATCGGTTTTTGTCATTTAAGAAATCTTCAACTTTATAATAACCTTTATGCATAAGATTTTTTTTTATGTATATCTTAAACTTGTGCATAGGTCGGTTTATAACCTCTTGTGGCAGCAGATTGAACATTTTTATACTTTGACCAACAAAAGAATTACTAACCCTACTTAGTCTGAGATTTGGGATAGCTAGCTTATGCTTGTTTCTAGTATTAATGCTATGACTATCCGATTTTTTGGGAAGAGAATGCAAGTTTTTATACACATACATTAAACAATCGAGAATGTATTGGGACGCCACAGTGAGAATGTTGATTTTCTGAAATAACTCTTTTAAGGAGTCGCGGGGTCCAAGTCGGTATATAGCCCTAATTGCCCTCTTTTGTAATACAAAAATAGTTTGGATATCCGCTGCGGATCCCCATAAAAGTAAGCCATAGGACATGATACTATGAAAGTAGCTGAAATAAACTAATCTAGCCGTTTCGATGTCAGTGAGATTCCTTATCTTCCTAACTGCATAGGCAGCTGAGCTTAGTCTTCTTGCCAGAGTGGAAATCTGGGGAGACCATTGTAATTTTGAGTCTAAAGTGATGCCAAGAAATGTTGTTTGATTAGTGACATCAATAGACTCATTGTTCATTGTAACTGTACTATCAACTTGCCTAACATTTGGCATTGAGAACTTTACACATTTAGTTTTCTTTGAATTGAGTAATAAATTGTTGGTTGAGAACCAATATAGGACTTGATCAAGAGCATTATTTACGTCGTCAAAATTATTTTGATGTCTGTCGATTTTAAAAATCAGGGATGTGTCATCAGCAAATAACACGATCTCGCACAAGTCCCTAGTAAAGAAGGGGAGGTCATTAATATAAATTAAAAAGAGCAAGGGTCCCAATATCGAACCTTGGGGTACTCCCATTAGTAAAGGTACGCCTATGGAGGTTGTACCATTGACATGTACTTTTTGAGTTCTGTCAGATAAAAATGACATTATTAAGCTGAGTGAATTGTCCGAGAGACCATAATGTCGTAGTTTCATCAATAAGGTTTGATGATCAACACAATCAAACGCTTTTGACAAATCGCAAAAGACACCTATTGCATCCTGCTTTTTCTCCCATGCATCAAAGACATGTTTCATAAGAGCGACACCCGCATCAGTAGTGGATCTGCCTTTAGTAAAACCGAACTGATTACTGTGCAATAAATTATTAATTTTGAAGTGACTAACTATTTGATTAAGAATGACTTTTTCAAAAATCTTACTTAGCGCTGGCAATATTGAAATGGGCCTAAAATTCGATGGATCACTTTTGTCACCTGATTTAAAAAGAGGGATAATTTTACTGATCTTCATCAAAGAAGGAAAGCTGCCCTCATCAACGCATTTATTAAAAATAATCGATAGAAGAGGGGCAATAGAGTGTATAATATTTTTTAAAATATCTATTGATAGTCCCCATAAGTCCTCAGTTTTTTTCATACTTATTTCACTAAAAGTTTTCACAATCGTTTGAGACCTAATGTGATGAAACTTAAGTTGGTTGGTACACTCTTTCACATGTGTTTTAAGAAGAGATTGGGCAAGCTGTGAGCTAGCCGGCAGTTTACTAGTTGTTGTGACTGGAATATTCGAGAAGAATGTTTCAAAAGCGTTGGCCACTTCTGAATCAGACTTAAGTATATTGTTATCTATTTTAAGTGAGAGCTTGTTATCATGTATTTTATTTTTACAAGTCTCTGTATTAATGATATTCCAGGTAGCTTTACTCTTATCGGTCGCTTTGGCTATTTTTCTTTTAATGAAATTCGCTTTTGCGACTGCACACACTTTTTTAAACAATTTAGAGTAATTTCTGACGTAATCTATAATTAAAGGGTTGCTAGAAAAAGTTTTTATATCATATAATTCATACAATCTCCGTCTACTTTTGTATATACCTGTTGTTGCCCAGTCACTAAATTTGAAGTTCTGGCTATGGATTTTAATGGTTTTTTTTGTAAATATACCATTAAATTCCTATAGAGCCTGAAACAGTCAAATAACATCACATCTATTCAAATTGGCACCAAATAAGGCTAAACGTATTAATTCCTACTGTTAATAAAAGCTATCTTTGATCACTTGTTATCGTCAATTGTATACATCATCAGTCTCGTTCGGACGGCCATTTCTATAAATAAGAGTACCTATACACAGAAAAAATCTGTATTTAACACTTGAATATCATCACAACGTAATTCTGGTAGACAGTACGCGACAACTCAATGCGAGTGAAATGTATTGCGCGCTGTAGTCTTCGCCCCTTAAACGTGACTGTATAGTGGCGATTGTCAACACGTGTAGGCCTGTGGCCCATATTCCTTAATGGCGGAAGCCTGGACGGCCCGTGGGATGCGCGTGACCACACACGACCGCCGACGACTACCTTTAACGTGCTCCGGAAATAATAGACATCAAGGCCACTAACTATTCCTTTTTTAACATTGTCATGTTCAATAAGGAACAGCGAGGTGTAGTTTCTAGAAGACACCAGGGTTCTGTTTGTTTTTCTTAAATAATAAAAAATAGTAATTAAAAAAAATATTAATTTAGCTGACTTTATAACATTCAGATAAGCTAAAAATTTGGAATATATCCGTTATATATATGGCGACAACAAAATACAGTTGACACACGGACTTCCCGATTTACCCGGAGCGAAAAAGGTAGTTCAGATTCTAACTGGCTTTAAAATATGGAAAAGATTGGGACTGAGACTAAATTTCAATATAAACAAAAGACATTGGAAAATTACAATTGAAGTAAAGCGTTGATGCAGTGATTTGCCCATAGTAACTTGAGTTATAACAGTTCCTTAATATACTTTTTTTCAACCGACTTCGGAAAAAAAGGAGGAGGTTCTGAATTTGACTAATTTTTTTTTATTATATTTTTGTTAGGGCACAATTTTTTTCATACAAATCTCAAATAACTTTTTACAGAACGAATCGGAACAGTTAGTCTGAAATAAAACCTACAAGTTTAATTGCTCCTAATAATTTCTTCTGTTCTCTTTATCACCCCTGTAATCTTTAACGCCCATAAGGGGACGTTATTGCCAACTGTGAAAAATCTGTATGGAAGAAGACATTAAAAAACGCTAATGTGTTTTTATTTAAGCACACGTGGCATGCGATTATCAAAAACATTACTATTCCAGAATGCTTCTCAGTATAATTGCTACAAAACCTTGAAAGTGGAATATGTAGCTTTAAAGTTAGTATCCCGTGAGAGGAAATACGTACGTAGTACCATCTGTTTGATTGAATTGGGATCAGAACTAAGTTAGACTGAGCTAAATTATGTTACGGGCGAGAGACTGTATAAAGGTTCTATTGGACTGGCTGGAATGTGTAACATGAAAATTTTTAAATCTCTTTTAGCGGAGTTTTTCGTTTGTCGTATCAATTCACTATTGATTTAATTATGTTTTGCTTATCAGCAATTTAGATTCAATTTGTATATAGATAAGTATGTATGTATAGTATTATAATGTTACATCACATGGCTTACTTTACCGTTACTTTGTTCTTACGTATGTGAGTAGAAAAAACAAATTCTTTTCTAACACTTTCAAGTATAAGTCTGTATTTACTAAAGTTATACCTCAGTAGGTCCCATGTTGATCTAGGACTCCACAAGAATGTACTAACTCCTTTTCTCGCCTGTGATATCGTAAAAGGCGACTAAAGGTCAAATTAATGTTGGTTTTGTGATTATGTATGCTGTTTATAGTGACAAACAGCTAATTCTTCGCCTCAATGAAAAATTTTCCATCTAACTCATTTACATAACTCTATTTTCGTATTTGCTCTTTGAATTCTACCCCTTATGTATGTTCAAAAGTTATTACATATTAGAAAAATGAATATTAGTCTAATAATTCCGGGCATTACACCGAACAGCAACCCGTTTGATCGGCGGATACAGTAACACCGTTATTTGTGCAGTCCGCCGCATTGCATAATACCGCACAGGGTTGGCACTAAGCCGACTTAAATTTTAGGAGCAAATACAAAAAAATAAATTTATTAAATTATTCACATATTCAGGTTTACATTCAGATAAGGAAGGGCCTGAGAGTCCTTGGTTCATTTCGATCTAAAAGAAATTTAAAAATCTTATCAAGATTAGGGGGTCGGGAGCTGATGCTGAGGGAAACCGAGGATTTAAACAGTGTTAAAGTAATGTAAAATGTCACTTGTTCCTAACCAAACATTTGAAGTAGAAAAATCTTTATTTGAATGTATGTCTCATACATTAGTATCTATTAAAAATTTAAAAAACAGTTAAAACTAACCGTCTCAGTATTAGCAGTAAGGTTCAGTCCTAACTGATATTACAATTACCTTTATTTGAAGATAATATAGTTTAACCGTAACTGTTTTATCTATATATTGTATTATATATATTCATTCTCCACACCTAAACAAAACTGTTATTTCATTTACCTTAATTTTTCTTCATGTTTTAGAATGCAAACATATACGCGATACATAAACTTTATAAACTGAACATTTTTTATCTCTACAGATCTTTAGTCAGACAACCCTAATGGCAGACAAAGTCTCCACACAAATGATTTAATATCACATGACCTGGTTCGACTTCAAACGGGCTGTCCTACGCCGAATTCATGACGGATGACATCAGCTGATAGAAAGGAAAACATCATTAATAGATTGCGAGACGACACAAAAATTACTATTTTCATCTTTCACTTGGATGATGTGAATAGATGTACCTTTTCATAGAAAGAAAGATCCTCTTTTTTTGTATGAACAAGTGTTAAGGGAGTCATAGAATAGACCATCTAGGTCTTTATTATCTTTTACTGGAAACGTTAAAAAGTATGTTCGTCATTAAATTTTGAAGTCATCGAGTTAGCCGGCTATCATTGATTTTTACAAATTTAATTTCAATCGCACGGGGCTTTATTTTTAATTAATTTATCTTCCTTTATTCATCTAGGTCAATAGTCGACAAAATGTCCACTCTAGTTACCAAACGACCGTACAAAATTACTAGTTTAGTACTGCTTCGCATAATTACCAAAGAACACTATAATTTGCATTTCCTATTATAATATTTATAATTAGAAAGTATAAGAACAAAGAACAATGGTGGTTTGTTGGAAACAATATACCTAGTCACGTTAGGGCATTGTAAATGTTCTAAATAATTTAGTCAGAAAAAAATACACGGTGATTGTAATTTAATTAAAAATAAAACTTGTTAAAATAATTGCTATTCGCATTTTAGAAGATTTATGAAACTGGCTTCACATTCGTGTTATATAACGTTACCAACTGTATATAGCAAAAAAATTATACATTATGTATTATATACAGTAGTGCGAATACCAGGTTTTATTTCATGCTTCTTTATACCCAACTACAGCGAAGTAAAAGGAGAGATTATGATCTTATCGGTATTTACTAATTATATTTGGTGAGATAATGACAAATCTTGAATGTAAGGAGCTATTATTTATATATTTTTGGTGTTATCTGTATATCTTGTCAAATCTTTATATAGACTAGCACTTACACATACATCCAGTACTTATACGTTTATTTTTTGTTAGGTATTTTATACCTGTAAATATATAATGTAATTTTTAGAGCGGTAGTAGCTCAATAGTAAGGACACGCGCCTCTTAACCGAGGAGTGCGGGTTAAAATCCGGGCACGTACCTCTGGATTTTCCAAATCTATGTACGTATTTATACCACTAGCTCGATGGTGAGGGAAAATATCGTGGTGAAACCTGCAAATTCAAACAACTTTGGATTTGTAACCATGATCCAAAAATTGTCTGGTTCCCCTATCTTAGGGTTACGAAGGTCAGATTGGCAGTCGCTTCAATGTAATTACCAGACTCGCTAAATCCTGGATCATGGTCTAAGCGGACCCCGACTAAACACGGGACATAACGTTAGGAAGATGATGAAATGTATAATGTAATTTATAAATAAACTTAGTATTTTTTATATGCATTGGTGTATGAGTGCATAATCACTTTACACTCGTCTTTTATTTTCTCTTATCTATGCAACTCAATAAACGAACTTTTGTTGTTATTTAGACCACTTATAATTTTTTACAACCTCCGGAATGGTGCGAACAGATGACTGAAACCTTTATTAATTTTTAATCTGCTATTGTTGCAGGTTCCTCGAGAGAGCTTCAAGCACATCGTGAAAGCGTGCGAATGCCCGCTGTACTGGAAGATGCCTCTTTTCTTGGCCACACAGCAGAGCCTTCATGCGCCAGTCGACGGACACAAATTTATAGACTTTTGGAGAGAGTAAGTACTATACTAGAAATACCCAGTATATTAACCTTAAGGAAATCAAGTCAAACAAGCACTCCGCTAGCCAAAAGCGATTAACATAGCCTATAGATAGTTGCTTACAACACAAGAGAATTCCCTCGCATGTTGCTATCTTCTCGAAGGTTTCATATTGAAGATCTAACGCACCGACGGTATGCCAATACGCCGGCAGAACGTGCACCAAGCATAGACCTTATGATGTTCGTCGTCTTCGGAACTTTTAATAGGTGTAATTGGACCTCCGGTACTCTCTGTCACCAAAGGTAACTTACTAGCTGCTACTTAAGTAGCATTACCTCTGAGAGGGTGGCCCTATCCCGGTCAAACCAGAGTCAAGTGGTGTCAAAATTAAAGCGACTACTGCGTGACTCCTATTAATACTGAGTTAATTTTCTTTTTGGCCGACACTAGTGACCGTAACGCTAAAATTGGTCTAGTAATTAAATGTCTAGCAATACCATCAAAGAGATTGCCGTCTGACCTTGACAACCCTATGTTAAGAGAACAGACAATTTGGGTTATTATGTATTTGTACATTGAGAAATGTGCACAGTCTTATTTTATTATGTCTTGTTGTTTAATGTCAATGACACTGTTATCTGTTAAAAGTGGATTAAATAATTGAGTAAGTGTACACTCGAGCTAAATTATACATTTTAATTAGGATGTAGCACTAACATAACAATTAAGATAATATGATTTTACTGCGAAAGATTACCGTGGAATTATGTTTTTGTCTAAGTAAAGCAGCAACTGCTAATTCTATTCCAAATATTTTATGAAATTTCTAAAATAGTTTAACTCCTTTGAACATATAGCCTACAAAACCTTATTTAAGTTACATCAATTATTGTGATTTTTTTCATTTCATCTACACTATTATTATAAAGAGGAAAGATTTGTATGTATGTATGTAACGAATAAATTCAACAACTACATGACCTATTTAAAAAAATCTTTAACCATAAGAATGCTACATTATCTCTAGGCAATAGAATATTTTTAAAAAGTTAGGTTAGGTTGAAAAATAAATGTCCAACCGTGCGAAGCCGGGACGGGTCGGTAGTGTTTAATAATTTTATAGAGCCAGAATTTTCTTGACGTAACGTTTTTGAGCTTGTTGAATATCATTGTCCCGTGTTGGTCTGGGACTATAAAAGAATTTGCCAACTGTGTTTCTTGCCTAGCATGTCGTAAAAGGCGACCCGATATACCATTTATATCGGGTTTTGGGTTTGTGATTGTGTAGGCGACAAGCTAGCCACTTGTCACTACTTTAACACAATTTTCCATCTAACCCAGCCCAGCTTTATTTGGCTGAATGAGGTTAAAGGGGACTGCTGCCCCTTTGGCTCTGCCTACCCCTTCGGGGATCACGGGCGTGATGTTAAGATAAGATAAGATTGAATATCATGATGGAAGTAGACACGTATTAGTTATAAAGTATATATGTATAATATATAATAAATAAATAAAATATAGATGTATTTTGATTTCTAAAACAATATGGACTTGCAACGTCAAGAAATCCTTGACATTTACAGTTAGTAACTTCTGCCAACTTTTGGTAGTAAAAGTTTGGTATCCTTTGTAGTTGAATATTAGTTTCAAACAGTCCGTTGAAACTTTGGATGAAATTCATGAGTAACTCCTTTGACATTGTTTGTGACCTGTCCCGAAGTTATTATTTTGAGTTTAGCTCAGCTGTTGCTAGGAAAGCCAAAGTTACCTATACGAACAGATACAGATCCCTTAGTTTGAGCTGTCATTTTTCATCTTTCAATTTCATCTTAGGTCTTCCCTTGATTCCTGTACCTACTATCAATAATAATAAATAAATAAATATCCGACTACATCACATACATTGATCTGACTCCGAGGTAAGTAGCTTAAGCACTTGTGTTACGGATATCAGAAACAACAGTGGTATTACAAATATATACTTATATATTGGATATTAACACCCAGACACAGAACAAACACAAGTATTCATTACACGAATGTTTGTCCTGGGTGGGGATCGAACCCACAACTCTTGGCGCATGGGGCGGGGTCACTACCGAATGCGCCATAGAGCTTGTCAAAACTATAAAATAAATTATTAAGATTGACAAAAGAATAACGATTTTGAACCAGTATTAATAGTTCCAAGAACTAAAAGGAATGATCTAATTGTGTTCCTTATCCAGTAAAAGGTGGCGAATTAACTTTTTCACAATTTTCCATCTAACCTAATCCAGTTTTATTTTCTTAAGTTGGAAGTAATTTTAATATATTTATTTTTCCTAATCCAGAATGACGTCGACGTGCCACGACCAAGCGTCTCGGTTCGTGTACATCCTTACGAGGGGGAAGAGCAATACCCTGGCGCCCGAGGACTTCGTGCCCCTGGTTCAAGACGTGGTGGATACTCACCCCGGCCTTTCCTTCCTCAAGGAAGCCACTGAGTTCCACTCGAGATACGTGCATACTGTAAGTATAGGCCTTTCCTCTAGTGATGGCAATCCTTTTTGTCTGTTAAGTCTTCAGGACTAAACTATTTAAGCGGTTTCGACGAATGGTTCGTCCTAGCAATTGGTTGAGGTTAAGCGTAAAGTTTGAACCTTGAACCATCTCAGGTTGCAAATTTTAGAGCGCAGTCCTTTCAGACAAACGTTATGTTTTAAAATGCCGGAAAAATGCTTAGATCTCAACGCACGATAGAATCTCCGCGCGCAAAAGCTGGTTAACATATAAGCAATTATTGTGAAATACCACCATCTTAATTGAGATTGTAATTGTGTAAGTTTTGTTTGCTTATTATTCTTTCACTTCTTATCTACCAAGAAAAATCCAACTGTTACCGGGACAAAGAAAAAATTACATTGAAGCGTGTACAAATTCAGATCCACCTTAGTTGATTCAATTCCCGTCCCATATAAATTTGACTAAACGCAATTATATTCTATACGAGTTTACCTTATTCTGGGAAATAAATATACAGGCCGAAAGTGGCACATGTGACCCTGTGGGAAATTACGAAAAGATCGCTAAGCATTGGATGGAATGAATAGGTATTTCTCGTAAATATTGCAATTAATTTTTATATCTAATATAAACTGAAATGTCTATTGTCGTGTTTCTCAATACGATCAATTGACATAGGTCATTTATTCATATGAGTTTTTAAAACGTAATTGTTATGGTTTATCGTTATTTTAATACTTAAGGAAAAATTAACGATTATAAAGCATTTTAAAAATAATTTTAAAATACCTTATAAAACTTAAGAAATATTTTTTGGTTTTATATATCGCTAAAAGTGGTAGTGATGGTCGCTAAAGACGGTTTATGGTTTGTCTGATGATGATGATTAACAGTCACCGTTACTTAAGGACGTTTGCAACACAGTATATAAAGAAACTAGCGGCCCGGTACGTGCTACATATAAAGTGAAATATTAAAAAAGTTTCAATTAGACAGCAAAATCCCGATTAACAAAATGATCCGCCATTTATTGAATTCATTTGTTACAAAAAATGTGATAAATGAAGAACCGCTCTACCGATTTTGTGCAAACGTCACAAAAAACATCTACTAAATAGTCCGAACAAAGCCTAAACATTTGGTTTGGACAGGTGAGCCCGTTCTTGAGTTATAAAATTACAACGAAAAGTGGCATTGATTTTTATATATATTGATAAGTAAGATACACCTATTTATCGTCAAACATCTTTGAAAGAGGTATTTGACTAATTCAGATCAGCCTCTTAAGTTCTAACTAATACTTGGCTACACTTGATCCAATTACCACTAATATTGGTATATATATTTGGTCAGCATTCCTATTGCTGTGACATTGTGCTCAGGAACTAAGTCAAAGTTATTCTAACTTGGACAACTGTATTAGTTTCTCCATAACTTTGTGGTTTATCCGATATACGAGTAGTTACTACGAAATAGCATAGTTAGAGTTTGTTCTGCATCCCGCTGATCCTGGCAAATCTCATGAACCGATTAAGTGTATATAAATCATTTTAGCTATTAATATTGTCTCCTTGCGATTCTTCTTTATAATAATATTAATATAAAGCTGTGCCCGCGGTTTTACCCGCGTTTATGGTATAGCCTTCCTCGATAAATTAACTGTAGTTACAACACAAAAATATTTTTTCAATTCGGACCAGTAGTTTCTGAGATTAACGCGTTAAAGCAAACAAACAAACTATTCAGCTTTATATATTAGTATATAGATTAACACAAGTCACGATTTTTGAGTTTGTGTTTGAGTTTACCTATTTCTATTGCGTATACCAGAACCTGCATTGCTGCTTTCTAGTTAAGAACAGCTGAATGCAGACGAATTTTCCCTAGCTTTATTTCAACTGAAAAAGACTCGTGAATTGCTGCAACGACTAGTTTAATTTCGAATAACGTCGCTCGTAGTTTAGTCTAAGTAGGCTTTTATAGGTAACCTAGATTATATTATTGGCACACCTGACGAGCTAATGATTTAAACTGTTGTTTTAGAAGATAACATTTTGTAATACTTAGCACACGTAACATACTTGCTAAGATATCTGCCGTGATACTATAAGAAAGCGATTATGTACTCTTTTGGACCCTAGAGACTGAAGTCGCACAGAAACAGGGAAAAGCTTAACCAATCATAGCCTTTATTTAATTAGGATCACCATGGTTTAACCTCGGCGAAAGTTGCTTAAGTTTTGCAATTTAACTTTTGTACCAACGATCTCCTATTCTGCTCTTCAATATTGGTCTGGAACTCAAAATATTATAATAAATAAATAATAATTCTTCAGACTGACACCAATTCCCTAGTCGTAAATTAAGCTTATAAGCTTGTGCTATTACTAGGTGAACGGATAAACATACTTAATACGTTTATAAACATCCATGACTCGAGAACAAATATCCATATTCATCACACGAAATATTGGCCCCTAGCGGGATTCGAACCCGCGACCCTTGGTTTCGTGGCCAGGGTCTCTGATCACTCGACCAACGGGCCAGTCAAACCAGATTATGAAATTTAATTAAATTAATTTTTATTCGTAATAAGTACATTTAAACCTAAACTAGTTTAGAACTGTATTTCAGGAATCAGTAGGTATCTTCCCAATTTTGTTTACGTTAGTGATAATTAAGTAACGTTACACTTACATTGGTAATAAGTGAAAAAAAAAACTACTTATCTAGTTAATATAAAAAAAATAAAAACAGATACATACATAGATTGCAATCACTGTGTGTGCGTGTATTTTTGTGTGTGTATGTGTTTTACACAAACTTTTTTCCTTGCCTAGCATGTAAAACTTATATTAGGTACTAGCTGTGCCAGCGGTGTCACCCGCGTTTATGGTTAATATTATAAAGAGTATTTCCGTCATACATGATTTCTATGTAACTTTAACCATTAAGGCTGCACACGCGACGGAAGCTTAAAAAATGGAGTAACTTCTCCCGTTTTCCCAACATTTCCCTTCACTACTCTGCTCCTATTGATTGTAGCGTGATGAAAAGTATACTATAACCTGCCCAGGAGTATGAAAAATAGTTGTACCAAGTTTCGTTAAAATCCGTCGAGTAGTTTTTGTTTCTATAAGGAACATACATACAGACAGACAGACAGACAGACAAAAATTTTACTGATTGCATTTTTGGCATCAGTATCGATCACTAATCACCCCCTGATAGTTATTTTGAAAATATATTTCATGTACAGAATTGACCTCTCTACAGATTTATTATAAGTATAGATTAGTTTTGTGATTGTTTAGGCGACGGGCCTTGTGCACTACTTTTGTACAATTAGCCATTTTATCCAACAAATTTTAATTTTTGGCTGAATGTGATTTAAGAGCTTACTGCACATTGGACTGTGCCTACCACTCCAGGGATAATGGGAATCAGAGTATGTCGTATGGTTAATGTACAATTAAATATATCCTTACTCTTTTAACATTTACACTTCCAATCCGATTCGGGATTACTATATTATTATCTCTGATCGGACCTAATAATAAATGAGATTTCCTACAAAACGAATTAAAATAGGCTTGACTATGGCCCTTCGGGAAATTCCGGCGGAGTTTTCTAAGTGGTAGTCTCAATGAGTTACAGCTAAATGGAAGGGAAGCGCTCATTTATCAAATATTACGGGTACTGGCGCAGACACAAGACGTCTTGTGATGTCTGTTTGTGTTGAATAATTGCTTCCGAGGAAACGTTTGCCTTCCGTGTGCTTGAAATTATCGTGTCAAACGGTAATTTGTACAAGACTATTACTATGTTCCTCTAACTGACCACTTTGTAAACAAGTAAATATCGCCGTTAACGAAGATTTCTCGACGATTATTCACTTAACTTACTGCGCCAATTTCCAACGTCTATTGCATATACTTTTGTAAGAAGCATTGCCTAATGCGGGCAAGATGGGGTTAAACTTCTATAATTTTAAACAAATTAATATTTTTAATGATCTACCTTTTTTAAATATCTCACTCTGTCTATTTCTAAATATGAGCTATATTAATCTTTATTTTATATTCATGTTTGTTTGTTTTGTTTCAGGTGATCGCTAGGATATTTTACTGTGTAAACCGGTCTTGGTCCGGCCGGATATCGATTGCAGAACTGAGAAGATCGAATCTCCTTCAAGTCATACAATTACTAGAAGACGAAGAGGACATCAATCAAGTTACACAATACTTTAGGTAAATATTTACTACTATTGTACCTTAGACAAAATTGCTCAACCCATTTTTTTATGAATGGGGTATTTTACTCAAAAATTTGTTTAGTCCATAACTTAGATTATAAACAAATATTGAATACGTATTTTTGGCTGCTTTATATAATACTCGAAAAATTACAAAGATACAGCACTTCAAATATCTGAAATTTACCGCTTTACGTCACTAGGACGGTATTTTGGATTTAGATAAACTGAATTAAGACTCCAAAAAATAACTCATGTCCAAATTAGCTTATTACCTCACTTATTTTTCTACAATCTAATGCCATATCCAAACAATCAGTAAATACACACACTAGCAAATCTTACATTTTACAATCATATGTAAAACACAAGATGTTCCCACCAAGACACTTGGTATTACAGTAATACCCATTGTACCTGTAATGTTTCAGTTATGAGCATTTCTACGTAATCTACTGCAAATTCTGGGAGTTGGACAGAGACCACGACCTGTTCATAGACAAGCACGACTTGGCGAGGCACAACGACCACGGTAACGCATCATTTATTAGATACCTGGACTAGTAACTGCTTTGTTATTTATGATTTTAAACTTTCGCGTTGCATTATCACTGGAAATAATACTGACCGGACTACACAGTCCGCTTGTGACCACGGTCGTTGCAACACGGCCGAAACGTCAAGCTGTAAATACTCATGTACTACATAATGCTTTGTTATTTTTGGTTGATGATGAATTAGGTCCTTTTAATTGTACTTCCTGTATCATTTACCAGGATCTAACTTCGTCTATCCTATTTCTAAAGATTATAAAGACCTGATATTTATGCGAAGACGCCTGCCATTTTAAACACTTGTTACATGAGTGACTTAGTATATTATTATGCATCTGTATCAAAGCAGGTAATTACTTAAAAGTAAGCTTAAAGTTATACCTGCATAGAAATAAAGGTAAATGACCTCGCTGAAATCCAATGTAACTACATTTTCAATTAGAGATATTCTACTATGGCGTGGCATCGCATTGTCAGGAAATTGAATGGACTCCGAATACACAAATGAATGTATTTATACATACGTATCTATAATGAAAGGGCAACCTAGCTTTATCAATACATTCTTGACCTAATAGCCCCGAGGGATTTAGCTATAGCGGGCGCGGAAACAACCGGGCTGGGTCGCCGCGAGCCACTGAACTTGAAGAGAAATACCTAATACAATATTCTTTAGGCTTTTTATTAAGTAGAGAAAGGGCCGCATTTGTTTAGCCTTTTTACTAACTGCCTACTTGGAGAAAAGACCTCGATATTTTAAGATACAAAAGAAGATACCTTTGAAAGTATTTCTAGAAAAGGGTCATGACTACATCTTTGGCTCTTTTACGATATTCAGTGATAGGTTTCTGGACTTTTACAATATTTATTTGCGGCCCGATAATTTCGGACATATGTATTAATAAGTATGTACCGTACGTACATACTTTTATTTATATTATTATACCGAAGTTGATACATACATATGTCCGAAAATACTAATGTTTTATCAACATATTTCAATCCATTACGATGATGACTTAAATCAGTGTTTTTCAGTCTTTTTTAAATACGCGACCTAAATACAGGGCCACCCCTTGGGCCATAGTCAGAAAAAAAGTTTCTAACTGAAATTGCGTAGAACTTGGCAGTTTTACTTTTGCGGGCGACCCCCCGAGTAAGGCCTTGCCTGGAGATCGCGCCCCACAGATTGAAAAACACTGACTTAAACAAAGCGCGCGAATTAACAAGGATCGACTATTCGTATAATATTCGTCTTCGCAAGAATGCAGTCGCTAAAATAAGCTAACACAGGTCTCTGAAAAGTGTGACTTAAAAGCCTTAAGTTCGCCTTGTTATTGCAACGTATTAGTTACATACCTACATCCTTCTAACGACACTGCTTTTTAAATCTTGCCTCACTGGGTAGAATTTTTCCGAGTACATTTCTCTCTATTTTTAAACAATGAATAATCAAATAACTTCAAATGCATTTACTTAAATCTTGCTCACATGACCACTTCCAGCACTCTCCAGCCGCATGATCGAGAGGGTTCTCTCCGGGTGCGTGACCCGCGGCAACCAGAACAGACTGACCCCCGACGGGGAGCCGCGCATGTCCTACACCGAGTTCGTGTGGTTCCTGCTGGCTGAAGAAGACAAGGCACATCCTACCGCTATAGAATACTGGTTCAGGTAACATTGGGACTCAGTACTTGATTATGAGTATGTTAGTATAATCCCCGCAGATTGCTAATGCGCCTGGCCGCCATATTGGTGACGTAATCGTGACGTATCGAACAATAAGAATCGTTCGCAAAACTGACCAGCTAGTATTGCGGGTGACGTCACGTGGGTGTTAATTAAACAAGGTTCCAGCGCATTAGCAATCTGCGGGGATTATAAACTTCGATAAATTTCACATATAGCTTTAATTTAGAATTTTTAGCTTTTATTAAGAGGGAGAGATAGTGGTGCTGTTTATTCTATAATGATAATGAGATTTTATACCGATTAAAGTGACATTACAATGCCTTATTGATTTAATCATTTTCTATGGAATCGTTCCAGTGCTCATTATGCTAGGTAAATACTAAACACAAACTTGACCTTAGCATTAAATAAATAAGAAACAGTAAATACTTACGTCGGTATTGATTTGGCTACCAATAGACAACAATTGAACCGCCATGCATTTTCTGTATAATATCACTACATCGATCTGATTGTAAAGGAAGTACCTTACATGGTATCAACTGTATTGGAATTCAAAATCAACGAAAGTACCACGTATAACACAAGCCCATAGCAAATACATGTAACATCAAAGAATTTGTCACGATGCGCGGATCAAACCAGCCCCCTTGCATTCCATTGCACCAACTGAGATTCCGCATGACATTCCTATGCACCTTCCAATACAAGGAATTTTGGTGGACTGTAACTTCCACAAATTCCACCACCTATAATTCGCTATGCAAACACTGTAAAGTAAAAACAAACCTTATCTTATTTCAAAGACTATACAACATAAATCCACGTCAAACAACAACAAAACTACTTTAACCGTTCGCATGAAACAGTTAAAGTTTTAGTGACAGGCACTCAGGTGTCGCGGGTAGTTCGGTGGCATTGCTTGCATGACGCCGCGACCTGTTCCGACACGTAAGCTTGGGACACTGTCCCCGCCAGGGCCGGATTTACCAAGTCGGGGCCCCTAGCAATGCGCGGCACGGAGCCCCATTGTAGTATCTTATTTCCTAATAATTGTCCCATGTTGGTTTGGGACTTAAAAAGAATGAGCCAACTGTGTTTCTTGCCTAGCATGTCGTAGAAGACGACTATTGGTGTATCGGGTTTTGGTATGTGATTGTGTGGGCGACAGGCTAGCCACTTGTCACCACTTTTTTACAATTTTCCATCTAACCCAGCCCAGTTTTGTTTCTGGCTGAATGTGGTGAAAGGGGCCTGCTGCCTCTTTGACTCTGCCTACCCCTTCGAGATTATAGGCGTGATGTTATTTTATTTCCTAATATTTTTTAATCTTGCAGAAATATTTTTTTTTTGGGTTGCGGGCCTCCTGTCCTATCTGACCCAGTCCGGGGCTTTCAGCCCTTTTTGAGGCCCGTACCCGATGCGGGGCCTTTAGGTAATTTCCTATTCTGCTTTATGAATAATGCGGCCCTGATCCCCGCGCCACATCTCAGGGTTTGAGTTACTTATACAAACTTAGAAGTGCGCTAATATTTATGGACGACCAAGAAACTCTTAGTAGTTTCATAAAGCATTGAGTAGGTCGGTGCATACAAAAGTACAAAGATGCATAAATATGTTTGACTTGATTGACTGGCCTGTTGGTCGAGTGTTCTGATACCCTGGCCACGAAACCAAGGGTCGCGGGTTCGAATCCCGCTAGGGGAAAATATTTCGTGTGATGAACATGGATATTTGTACTCGAGTCATGGATGTTTATAAACATATTTAAGTATGTCTTTCCGTTCACCTAGTATCCATAGCACAAGCTTATAAGCTTAGTTTGGGACTAGAGAATGGTGTGTCAGTCTGAAGAATTTATTTATTATTTATTTATGTTAGGTGGCCTAGCTATCTACTGCAATACAGAAATCGCAGCTATTTAGGCTGGCCTTAAGTTAAGCTTACTTATTACGGCATATTTCAAAACAGCGACCGTTTTTAAACGGACGACTCCGTTTGTAAAATGCCGAATCATACAAATTGCCTGCGACATAGACATCAAAATAAATGATTGACTTTTTATACAGTCAATTATTACGAAACACAATAATTACCTACAAACATGTTTCTTGAAATTTTCGGTAAAGTTAATAAAGACGATACATGTTACTACAACAATGCGCGATTTCCAATTTTCATTCCATTTCATTTGCTTTATTTACCAACACCAACAAACTTCTCTATAAAATTATAGCAGTTTCAGTAATATTTAACGCGTTGCCGAATTATTGTCGGCCCACGCAGCTACACCAAAGGTCAAGATTTACTCATTTAATTTCTCTTTATTAGTCATGTTACTTTCAATGAGTCACGAAACCGAACGTACCTTTGGTTTTATGATATTAGCTGAGCACCCTTTAAGGCAGGTAGAATCCGTTTTTGATGTAATTTAGAGATGCAACAAGAATTATTTTCAAATGTGAGCTGAGAAAGATAGTTTCTGATGAATTGAAAACTTAAACATTTTTGGAATTTGGTTAAAATACATTCGATGTCTTTGCCTTTTTTCCTTGTTACTGCCAAGACGGACAGAAATCTCATCCTATTGCATTTGCCAAACAACAACCTTTTTTTTTAACAACCTCGATCAACATCCATAGGAGTGTAAGAGTAACCGCAGCTTATCAGTATTTTAGGTACAACACAATGGGGAGAGATCTTTCCATTCCCACCAATCAGAAAGAGAATTTCCTCTCAAAAAAAAATGGGAAAATTAATATTCTCTCGAAATACAAGCAAACTGAAACATTTTTACTATATTGTACTTATTTTTAATGACACTTATGTTAATTTTTCTAGGTGCATGGACGTGGACGGAGACGGCTACATCTCGATGTACGAGCTGGAGTTCTTCTACGAGGAGCAGATGCAGCGGATGGAGGCCATTGGCATCGAGACCCTGCCCTTCACTGATTGTCTCTGTCAAGTAAGTAGAGAACACAAGTTACGATCCTTACTAATACCTATTCCTTTAAAGTATTTCTGTGCTGCTGATCATTCGTTGTGTCTTTGAATATTTAAAGTTAAAATTGTAATAATACGATTTTAACTTCATGATTGATCTCCTCATTATTCACCTGACCTGTAAGCAAAACCTTTGAAGATACCTAAACCGAAGGTCTTATCAAACGTTGATCACTAGACGAATGATTTCAGATGTTGGACATGGTGCGCCCTGCGGAGCAGGGCAAGATCACGCTGTCGGACCTGAAGCGGTGCAAGCTGACGCCGATCTTCTTCGACACGTTCTTCAACCTGGAGAAGTACCTCGACCACGAGCAACGCGACCCCTTCGCCACACAGCGCGACTCTGACTGCGAGGTGAGACAGATTCCACCGATGTAGTACAAGCATACATACATACATGAATTTATCACGTTTGCAATAGTTAAAGTAGAAGAATAGTATTATATATACTATTCTTCTACTTTATCCATGTTGCGTCTAAAATTCTCGTATTTTACAAGTCCCTGTATTTTTTCCAGATGTCGGAATGGGATAGATTTGCAGCTGAAGAATACGAATTACTAGTTGCAGAAGAAGGAGGAAGCGACGCACAAGACCAAATGTAAGTTTTCAACCTTCATCACTTTCTGAATCCACTTGTATGATATTTATTTATTTACTGTCCGCACACGATAACATTATTATTTGTTGCAAACAGGGATTTATATAGGATTATGAAAGAATCAGAACGAAAAAAGTGTATGAAACGCTTTTATGAGTTGTGCAGAAGTAACGGCCTCAACGGACTGAAATTGTACAAATAAATTATATCATTTCACTTTGGTAACTATAGAATGATTATATTGAGCCCATAATCCAATGCACTAGAGGACTATGTTTAGTTACATCAGCATTTTGCTGCATTTTGAGCACATTATCATACAACATACTTGCTTAGGATTTGCACTGTCGATTTATTAACTACAAGACTACACATATTGTTTTACAAGATACACTGTGTACGATATGTTCTGAATGCAACCACGACTTAGAATAACCTTCAATACTGTTAAATATCTGTATACAAATCCTTTCCTGTCTTCATCTTCTCAATTTCTTTCACTTGTATACATATTTGTTTATATTTCTAAACATCGTTATTTATTTAAATCATCTAGTCTAATGTATTGTTTATGTATATCATCAACTATCTTTCTGAACTGTATTTGTATATATTTATGTATATCTTGTTGTTTATTTCTTTATGTTCACTAGATATTTATTTTAATTTCTTTCATCAGGGAGGAAGACAGAACTGGCTATGCTAGGGTAAGAACGTGTTCGTGAATGGCAGTGTCTGTTTTGTGGAATTTTGCATTGAGAACAACAATCCTTTGAACTCCGACATCGCTTGCGAATCAGCTTGTATGATATCTTCAGACGCGTGGAGTTGTTGAACGAAACTTGCATTTTGCTCTGATGGAACTGTCGCTTCTATGTGTGAGCATTCACAGCGAGCTGTTTGATTTGACTCGTCCAATTCAAATGTTACTTGACACTTTTCCACCTTGGAGTTCTGTGCTGTTGATATCGCTTCGAGGTCATTGTCTGCCTTACTGATGAAAATATTTATCCCTGTAAAATATTCCCGTTACCTTGTACACATATATTCAGTGCTTTTGTTTGTTAATAATCAAAGCGGCCGCATCAATCAGGCATGGCGCAAAACTAACAATAAAATGACCTTTCCACTTGCATTCAGTACATATATCTCATAAAACACATCACATTTGATGCGGTACTAATTATAGTTTCGATTATTTCAGCTCATACGATGAGACGGACGAGGACTGTTTGTCTCCAAATCTAGATGATATTACCAACACTGAAGTAATCGAAGACTCGAGTGTGGAGGAGTCGACTTTAAGTGAAGGCATGCCAGGCGGCGCCCGTCTGCGGGAGCCTCCAGGGGTCATCAACTCCCCACGTCACCCCGTGACTACCAACTCAAGTGGCTACGTGAATCTCAGCTCCATATACTCAATCAGCAGCGGCGACCGGTGGGCCCAAAACCCACCTGCTACTCAAAACGGCCTACCAGATAAGAAGCTCCCAGAAAAACCTGTACCACCAGAAAAACCTGTGAGCCTTATGATGGTGAACGGCAAGATGGACAATAGGTACGCGGGTTTCGGAGGTAACAATAGCTTCTTGTACTCGCATTTGCTCACTGGTGGAGCTCGGGCTAAAGACCCCCCCTCTTACACTGCTGCGACGAGCGGCAATTTATTTGACAAATCTGAAAAAAAGGCAGCCACGTCACCAAGCAAAACTAAGTCTCCGATCACAAGCCCGGTGAACGGTGTCAACAAAATCTCGGATAACTATGAGAAGGCAATCGCCGAGCGGCTCAGTCCTCAGCGGGAGACGAGACTCAACCGAAGCAGTTTGTTCAGTAAGGTGAACACGGGCGTCGTCGCCAGCAAGGTGAAAAAGAGCAAACCTCGCCAGGACGATGAAGACGAAGACTACGCCCGGGACAGCGATGAGTGCTCCATATAGGTGAACGTGACAGAAACCCCAGTGATACCATAATCAGTGTACACCAAAGATCGTAAACGTGCAATTCGTTACGCTAGGTAATATCGATAATACCTTTCCTTAGAATAGAATCGGACGTTGACCGTTGAGTTTGAAACAGAGGAATATTTTTTCAGCGTATCCTAGTGGTTGATACGTGCCTTGTGACAGTAGTGTAGCCCGGACCTCATAGTGATAGTGTGGAGAACAGAACTAATACCGAAATTGTCTCATAGACTAGTTACAGCATTTCGTTAGTATATAATTTATATATTATTCAAAGTTTTGTGTTTTGTTTTTGATTGTCTCAAAGTATCTAAGCATATCAAATGGTTTATTTGTTTGCATGGTATTGTATAATGTATCACTGATTTAGTTTTACCTAAATAGTTGTTAGATTGTTGATCGTCATCGCTCCTTCGTCGTAAAAATCACCCATATCATGTCGCTCCATCCAAATCAAATTATTTTGTTTCGAAAATTATATTTAGGTATGCTTAGTGCTGATCAACTGATTATGTAATAAAATGTCTGCATATAACGACATTTAATTTAAAACAGTTTTAATGGAAATTAATTACAAATATTATCTCTAACTAACGCTGCACTTTGATGTTCGCTTCGTCTATCTTTCAATAACAATTTGTACAATTAATATCTAAATTCTTGGAGACCATTATAGGACAATTCAGTATTATCTCAGAGTCAAATAAAAATCGTCCATAACGCTTTATATATTTTATTTAAGACAAACAATCAGTATGATAAACACGCACAGACTAATAAATTAGAATAGGAACTAGACATCTTAATAAATATTTTTGATAAGGTACAATGACGTCATATTTTCGTCTACGTACGATGTATCTAAATTAGCATATTGGAGGATGTGCGGTGTCAAAATAACGATTTAAAATTATAATGATTAAGTAGGTAGTTGGGCTATGTTCTGCTTGGCGATCAAAGGTGATGTCTTACATCTAAACCCGCTTGATAAGAGAGTAGTGTCATATAAACTTGAAATATTCCAGAAAAATACAGACTTGGTTTTTCTAGTTTGTCGTCGTCAATGTCGTCATTGTGCATTTATTATATAAATCATGACTAGTATCAAGGGGTCCAAAGATGAAAAATCAATGCATGATATCCAGCAGAAAATGGATTGTTATGTTGTTTCAAGTGATAATGAAGAAGTTCTAAACCTTTTATGCGATCGCCAAGAATAGCACAACTTTAATGAGAGTGCGGTAGCCGATGGTCGGCCTACATTTAATTGGTTCTTAAGAGACTATTTTATAAATTGGTCTCTTATTAGGGTTTTATCTCTTCTTTACTACCGAAAACATCTGGAAAGAGGCGGTAGTTTCTTTCTTTACAAGGAGAAAACGGCGTAATACAAAGGAAATACATTATAATTCCTTTGAATTGTGAATGGAATACAGTATTATAATAAAACAATGTGATCTAAAATTTCTTCTTCATTAATAGAATAGAATAGATAGACTTTATTCGACACACAAAAATATAAGCTGCAAGAAAAATATGAGAACATATGAACTTAACAAATGTGTGCCAAAACGGCGCCCGCTCAGCTGTGTCGTGAGACTGCCTGATATCAGGCAGACTACGACGCTGGTTTTCAGCGGGTACCTGTGTCTACTCCGCGCATCCGCCCCCATCCACGGTACCTATCAATCAAGACGTGGTTTTTTGGTTGAATTAATTTGTTTTTGGTACCAAATTGTAAGTAGATTGAAACCTATAGGGGTTTTTTTTAAACCAGTTTGGTACAACATAAATATTAAATAAAGATAGAAGCTACTGGCCTCTTTCAGATAAACGGTATCTTGCCTATAATGGCAATTTAGCACATATTTATATAATGACAATTAGCGAAGGCAGCTGTATTATAACGCTTGTAGGTAATGCTAGGTAGAACTACACTAACTCTAGTCTGCAGGTGCTGGGTCGCCGACGGTCTACCATTCTGTGGCTCGAATGCAATGATATTTGACGATTATTTCCAAAATAAAACATAAACTTGGGTAAGTCTGCTAGAAGTGTAGAATGAACATTGCCAGTCAAAACAGATTTCACATCCTATATTGGAAAATTATAAAACAATTCGATAATCAAGGGTTTTAATGTTACGAATAGCGTTCTACTGACAATCCACCGCTCATAACTTTTTATTCTACATGTTGTATCTAGCAAACTTTATCCGAAAAAATAACAACCAAAGAAAAGGTTGTTCATAAAATCGCCTAATATATTTAACATTGTTTTTGCTTCTTTGACGTAGGTAAACAAAAATTTACGAATACTTGGATCATTCGAAAGTGATCAAAATGTTGTTGTAATGATTTTGAATCCAGTAACTTTTACAGTTTTAAAAACTTAAGATGTATGATTTTAGCCGTACATTTAAAACTTTTAAGTGCCTATTATGTCGAATCATTTCACCCCACTTAATTAGAATAACTTATTTTCTTATAAGAGTTTCAATTTGAATGGTTGTGTTAAAAATATCAGATAAATAAGTGTAAAATTAATGATGAATGCAAAGCTAATTAAACTATTAATTTTGCATCATCTTTAATTCAAATTAAGTAAACTAAAGAACTAGGTACGTAGGTACTTTCATAATAAATTTACCTACTGTTTTACGACAGGTAATAATAATCATCCAAATTGAAAGGTCTTAATATTTTATTTATCATTTCAAATAAAGTTATTCCTATACCTCCTTACTAACGTTACGACTAGTCATTTCAAAATTCTTTATTTACAATCCTCAACTGAACTAACTTTTACCAATTTATTAACCAAAACGATTGTTCACATTTTTAATAAATTTTATTAATACGTTGTGTACTGTTACTTAGTATAATTTTTATTAAAATGTATGGTATGTTTTAAATACCTACCAGTTTTGAGCTTAGCTGTTTTAAGAATAATGTAATTTAGTTAATTAATTTAGCAAGTAGGTCTGTTTATTTAAGTTACCGAATAATTATGATATAATTATTTATAACATTGTTTGAAAATGGGCATATATACAATAGTAATATCATTGCCTAAGTGCTAAAATTTGTCTCATAATCGAATATATTTAAATCGGCATAAAAAATGTAGTCATTGATCTGTTAGTGTTTTATTATAATAAAGAAATAACAATAACAGATTCTTCAATATATTTTGGTACTAAATAGGTACATACACTAAGTAACAATCAATTATGTAAAGTTTGGTATTGCATTTATTGTCCAACTTATATGAACTTCGAGTACCTAATTAGGAAAATAGTGTAATATGTAGTATGATTTGATTATGAGGCCTAATTTTGTACACTTATCTACTAAAACTTAGCTTTTCAAAAACGTTGCTTCCATTTTGAACCCCAAGCCATTATTTTAAATAGTGCCATTTATTCTATTTTATCAATTTTACTGCAATATCTGTAGATTATTGCATATAATGTATTTAAACTGCTTGACTTTTAGACAGGGTAGTTTATCATTGTTTGGCTAACGCTAACACAGTTTTAACGTTGGAATCGTGTTAGCTAGGTACTTATTTATAACTTATAATACTCGGCCTAAAAATCACTAATACCAACTGACTCTGTATAAGTACCTACCATGGCTATCCTCTTAGAAGACTAAATTTTTTTAGTGCAATCAGGGTCCAACTAGATCAGTGAAAAACATACATTCGAATTGAGAACATCCTCTTTTATGAAATCGGTTCATTATGAAAATATAAAGCAACAATTTACTTCTATTTGAAGGCGAATGTAGCCGATGTAAATATTTTCTTTGGAACACATAAAGGATTTTAATCGTGAGAAATCTCTCAGTGGGATTAGGCCAATTTTTATGCCAAACCATGGTCAACTACACTATTAAAAAACTTACTACGCGATTATAATATTTATTATTGTTAATGTAACCACCACGGCAGACTCGAAACGGTTTTATGAATGCAGATAATAAATTAATTGAATGTGAAATTGATGTTTTCCAATTTAAATTAGGTAAAGCATTAGTGGATTGTAATCTATTAAAATTAGTTATAGTGAAATGGCGATTAAGTGTATACACATTTTTATTAATAAAAAAAATGCATTGAGAAGAATAAGCGTAAGTTGTGAATTCGATTCTTTATGGTTTACATGCTATTGTTTAACCTTTTATTCTAAATTCCTTATCTAAGTAAGACTTAAGTTCTTTATTTACGTAACTTATAACATTTT
Source organism: Glyphodes perspectalis (assembly GCA_951394215.1). Taxonomy (NCBI): domain Eukaryota; kingdom Metazoa; phylum Arthropoda; class Insecta; order Lepidoptera; family Crambidae; genus Glyphodes; species Glyphodes perspectalis. The sequence goes on from OX596201.1 coordinate 6,353,391, forward strand.
ATTAGAAGCCCAGTAGTAGACTGTCATAATTATGAGAATTACGTTAGTTATCGAACAGGAGATTACTTACAAAGCATTGTTAATTGTAAGAATTTTTTTACAAAAATAGTGGTGAAATAGTAATGGTGTGAACAGGAGCTGAGGGTGACAGACCTATTGTTAAGTATCCTAATAAAGTACATCATTGTATTTATCTAAGCTCGTTTTATTTTTGATAAAAATCCTTTAGATTTTCTAGACCACCACATTTTAATTGTATAGATACTTTTCTAGTAATATATCTACTAACACATTTGCCGTAATGTCAGAACCATTGTGCCAATTGGGTTATCGCTTTGCGTCGAATGCAAGGGTCGCGGGTTCGACAGGCACCGGGATAAATAGCCGTGTTGATACAGGACTCGGGCCTGGATATTTGTGTTTTTTTATTACACCTACCTACAAAGTTTGGAATCTAATCAACCTATGTGATGCTGTGTGATATTTATTATGATAAACAATTTATAACATAACATAACATCACACCCGCAATCCCCGAAGGGGTAGGCAGAGTCAAAGGGACAGCAGGCCCCTTTAACAACTTTTTCCTTATTATTTCACTTTAGGGATTAACAAATTATGTTAACCCCAAAAAAGGAAGTAGGTAAAGTTAAGGGTAAAATAACCCTCAACTGGTTAGAAAAAAAACATAAATGGAGAGCATAAGGCGTGTTCGCCACCTTTCGCGAAGATAGCCCATGTTTTTATTTTGCTCTAAAAAATTTAGCCGAGAAAGGGTGCTAGTGGCCTGTGCTATTTGTCATATCGTCTTCGCGGCAATCTAGAGGCACGCCATATGGAAAAATAACAAGAGGCAGACAAATCTACAAAATGATGTTTTTTTATATAAAATTAACTAAACTTCACGCCACTTCGCTAGCGCAGTAGGCAGAGGGAACCAAAATACTTTTTATTTATATATATGGAGATAATAAGTATGTAGGTTTGGCCTAAACAAGAAACTAAAATTAGTGAAAAAACGAAAATTGCATACAATTTTATTTCACTAAGGCGGAATTGATTTAGTTTCCTTTGCTTTTACACTGATTTAGAAGAATAATAAAAACAGCTGTCAAATTGACATTTATCGAGAAAAACACTCTCTATGTCAACAATATTGTCGGTATTTTTTAAAACTTTATCTACTTTATTATTAACTAAGAAAGTAGTTAAAATACCAAAGATGCCATTTTACGCTGTAGCTAAAGGTCGGACATCAGGAATATTTATGACCTGGGCAGATTGCGAGGCCCAGGTCAAAGGATTCTCTGGCGCGAAATACAAGAAGTTTGATAGTGTGGTAGCTGCCCAAGATTTTATCAATGGCGCTGGTGGAAATTCAATTCCAGCAGCCAAAAAGTATAATAACAATCAGAATAGTCTTCCCAGTTCATCCAATAATAACCTAAAAAGAAGTTATTCAAACACGTCAAACAATCAGAGCAATAACCAACCTCCTGCTAACAGTAGTTCAACAACCACGACCCAGAAGGAACCTGAGAGTGATAATGAGTCGGACCCCTTTTCCGACGGCTCCGATGACTTGAACACAATCTTGACAAAACAGCTGGACGATGTTGAGAAGAGATTGAAAGGTTTTGAGAAAAATGTAGATAAGATAATTAAGAAAAGCACAAAAGAAACTGGCAAGAGAACGAAGTTGATAGAGCTTCCACAAGCCAAAAGGGCACGGTCAGACAGTGGAGCTGAGTTTAAGGTGAACAGCGAGGGTTATGTGGAAGTGTATACAGATGGTGCTTGTTCGGCTAATGGACGTTCAGGAGCGAGGGCAGGCCTCGGCGTGTACTGGGCCGATGGACACCCTCTCAACATCAGCGAGCCAGTCTCCGGGCGCGCCACTAACAACTGTGGTGAAATACAAGCGGCTACGAAAGCTATTAAAGTAGCTCTGCAAAATGGAGTCCAGAAGCTCTCAATCAATACTGATTCCAAGTTTCTCATCAACTCTGTTACCAAATGGATACCAGGTATAGTTTTTGTGTGGTCAACTACAAACTAGACAAATCCAAGGATTCTCTAAAGCTTATTTTTTTAACTTTGTTATAAGGCTTATTTTACTTACTGTTAACTTGAGAACAGAAGTGCAAGTACATTCCAGCACATTTGGGAATACAATTGTAAAGTTATAAATGATTTCTCATCTAGGTACATGTTACTATATCAACTGTGTTATATGCTATATGCAAGCAAGAAACAAATTTAATTTTGGTCTTTATACTGAAAATTATTAGTCTCTAACTAACTATACTTCACACCACTTCCCTAGCGGGGTAGGCAGAGAGAACCAAACACCATAAGGCACAAGCCTTACACACCTCACTCGCATCTTCAACATTCATGATCCTTTTCATCCAAGCTCTACTGTTTTAGTGACTCCTAACATCACCTTCTGTTATTAGTCTCTAATCTTTGATTATTACTTTTATATTTTTATTTTTCATGTTAAGGTTGGAAAAGAAAAGGATGGAAGCTTGCATCAGGGGAGCCAGTAAAGAATGAGAAAGACTTCAAAGACTTAGACAGTGTTCAGAACAAGCTGCAGGTGAAGTGGAACTACGTTGAGGCCCATCGAGGAGTACATGGCAATGAAATGGCTGATCAGCTGGCGAAGGCAGGGGCAGCTTTATATACAAGCAAATAATAATATATGGACTAAATTTAAATTATGACACATAAGTACATTGCCACTACAATTTTCATGACGTCTCCTCGGGTGCTGTCTTCATTTTAGCAAAAGAAATTGAACTCGCCTGGGGAGTCATCAGGACTGGTATAAAATGTATGTGAACACTCTGCACCCTCTTTCCCACTGGGCACTGTGGGCATGTGCCAGGGCCCTGCAATCGAGAGGGCTCCCGTAGTCTACAGTTTCCAATATTTATTATCCAGGGCTCCAATATTTATTACCAAATAACCTATTGTTTTACTAATGTGCCCAGGGCATTCATTAGGTTAAATACGGCCCTGTAAACACTCCAGGCAAGTTGGTGGCAATGAATGTGTTAAATATTCTGATTCTGTGGGGCTTAATGTGATGATTTTATTCAGGTTTATTGCAGGGTTATGGACAAATCATATACATATATTATATTACATTAATGTTCAACTAGATCAGCCATACTTAACCTTTTTTTTTACTGGGGCCATAACATGTTTCGGTCATGGTGTCAAGGGCCGCAAGGAAAAGTTAAGTTCTTATGTACATAATTAACACGTAATTGAATAAAAGATGGTTTACAATAAATTTGTAACTTCAGATGGGCCAATTGTAAAGGCCCGGTGGGCTGCATGCGGCCTGCGAGACGCAAGTTGAGTATAGCTGAACTAGATCAACTCAATTTTTGAAAAAAAATTAGACTTAAACAGCTTGCCTATTACTGGTACTTCTGGCCGTAATAGCCAGGTTTAGATTAGGATAAATCATGAATAAAATACATATAGGAATGTAAAACTATTCAGGCTACTTTATAATAGACTGTATTGTAAAGATAAACCAAAATAAGACCATTGACATTATATATGCTATTATAATATACCTGCTATTGAATTTATAAACTTTGCCTATAACTCTGACTTTCAAACATGTTACAATAATATATAAATTTGTATGAAGATTTAAAAAAATTGCAAATGTTGCATGACTGAATTGTAAAAGGAAATCAAAGAAATGCTTGAAGTAGTAAAAATTGCCTCAGGCTGTAAATGTACATAATATTGTTATGGTATTTGTTTTCTTTATGTATATTTTTGTAAAGTATTAATAAAAAACTTTGAATAAATAATGTATGAAAATAAATATGATTATAATCTGTATATTTATTTTTAACATGAATGAGACCTATTTTTGGCAGTGGAAACTTTGTAGAATATATCTCAATGATGGTACAGTTGAGCTTCCTATAATCTATAAAAATAAATATCAGACTACATCACATACAGTTAGCGCGCGAGCTGAATGCATAGCTTAGGCATGCGATAGTGTTGCGCCTATTACGGACAGAATTATGGTGAAGGCGCGCGAAGCGCGGCGTGCGGGCAGCGGGGGGAGGTGCACCTGGCTCTTCTCCTCAGACCCCGACTGCATTCAACTCGCGCGCAAACTATACATTGATCTGACTCCGAGGTAAGAAGCTTAATCAGTGCTACAGATTGGGGCATGTAGCACTGGTCAGATTACTCCAGTGACAGTGTACAAATTAGACATTTCGTAATTAGAGGATTGGCACTACTGTGATCGATGAGTATGTATGTTCATTAATCGATAGACCTACTAATATTATAAACGCGAAAGTTTGTATATATGGATGTTTGTTAGTCTTTCAAGCAGAAAGCTCTAAATGGATTTTAATTAAATTTTACCAATAATATATCGGCTATGTTTTATCGATGTACCACGCAAGTGAATCCGCGGGCAGCTAATAAGAAATAATATAGTAAAATACAGTTATAATATTTTGACATCATCTTTATTGAAATGAAACTAAAACATTTCCAACCTTATGTACTAGAAGCTCTTATAATAATGATAAAAGACTATTTACACAAATACTATACTATGTATCTCACACCGGACATTTTTTATGAAAAATATTTGCTGTGTATCACCACACTTTTAATGCACTAATTTACTTTTGGAGCATATAACTCCTATTACTAATATACATTAATTTAGTCTCCATAAGTATGCTCTGTTATCATTTAAAATATAATAAACTCGAGCAAGATAATTATACAACCACAATTAACCATTTCATACAATGCTGCATGCATTCTCTGCATAAAATAGAGAATAAATACAATAACAGGTTTAGTTATTATTTGCATAGTCAGTGGTAGTACTTATTCAGTTCTATTTAATTTTGTTAGCAATAGAACAACTAATATGGCGACTTCTAAGAGATTCCAAAAGTAATGCTGCCATTTTCTGGTTCTAACTTAATATATTGGTTGTTCTTCTTTGTAGCATATATAAACTTATCTCCTTCCGTATTTTAGGATCAAATTTATATGTTTTAATTGTAATTGTTTATTTTCTTGTTGTTTACTGTAACCAGTGGTTTATAAATGTATTAATTTTTAGTACATAGAATTTCGTAATACGAGACGTAATCCAAAATCTTTTCGAAAAAGAGCAATAGTATTGGCAGACAAATAAACATTAATTAGTCCTAATTAATGTAAAACTGAATTATTCCGTTTTAAATACATCTCAATACTGAAGTAATCAATTGTTTAAAAAGTCTACATTTGGAGAGACAAGTTTACACATATATCAAAAAGAAGAATGACCTATATATCACTGAAGTTTAAGTTTGAAAGTCCTTAGCAACTATATATTTCAAAATGCTTTAACAGATAGGGCATTTAATATTATATTGATATTATGATTACCTTCACTACCTAATGTAGTTGGTTTTATCTAACATTGCATTCTAAGGACTATTTACTTTGAACAAGTGTTATATAGCAGGGAAATGTAATACTTCAATTTACTTTTCATCAACCCTTAGAAAACATTTATCCACAATAGATATTACAGAAATATGTATGTATATGAGGTAAAATTATACAGTTAGTCCAATTTTATACTTAACAACGAAACTTAACTATTTAGCAGTCTTAATAATATTAACAGTACCAAATAATTAATATATAGGTAAAACTTACTCATATACATTTTTAATTTAACAAAAATATCTTGATTCTTATTAGAAAAAGACTGATACAAAAGAATAAAGAATAGGTAATAGAACAAGATACATAATGTCTATACTGATGTCAGTTTCACATACAAACATAGAATATTTAAAATTATTGCAAGTGGACTCGGAAAAAATATGTTGTAAACCAACTAAATGTAATAGTTGTTTAATAAATTACAACTCAAACTCACATAATTCTTCGAAACAAATAACATTACCTTAGTATACGTTTTTGATAATAATAAACTATACAGAATTATCACCCTGCTATCATTAAAGAGAGAGTATTATTTAAGTATACAATTTATCTGCTTACTGGTTTCATTTAAAAACTTGTCATATTAAAATATACAACGCGCAACCCATGCAATGTAAAAATATTTAACACTTTATTTACAAAATTAACAATTAATTGAAAATGACGCCTCGTCCTGTTCCTAGTAGAAGTACTTTTTTACCAGGATCCTTGCTTAATCGAACCTAGTTATTGCTTAGAAGAAACTAAGTTCACTTTAGAAACCTTATGACAGTGGAATTAGACAAATAGGTTACACATTTAAAATGATCTGAATGTGTAGGCGTCCCCACGATATTCGTCTTCACCTCCATCCAGTGTTTAATTCGTTCTAAGATATTTCTTATTTTAAAAAAATCAGAATTTGGGTTGGATTCGATACGGCATCGAATTACGAGAAATGCTTTACGCACTGCGCCTGCGCCACCATTGAAAATTACCATTATTTATATTATATTCTACTTTGAGACTACTTAAAACAGTTTATATTAATATCTGTAAACCATAGAGGACTATGTTTTACTTCAATAAATGCTTTGAATAACAATACACCAAACAATTCACTTGTATAATTCAATCTAAATAAGGTTATAAAAACACAAGAGGATATTAAACTAGCCTAATATTATCGTTATTTATTTATTATTCATATACAATCGGCTGCTTAGCTGAAGACTCATAATTTAGTCTATACTGGTCATCTAGTTCGCTTAGTCCCTTAAATTTAGCTAACATTTCATCCAGCAACTTGCCACTTACGTATTATTCATTTAAATTTATACAAAATAGTGTTTTCAGAAAGGCATTCACAGCCATTAGTATTAATATTAACCAGTTCACTGAGGGTATATTACACATGGTTATTTTGCTCGACTAATTTTACTGGATTTTGATATATAAACATCTGGTATTATCTTTCTAATGAATGATATTCTTTAAAATAGTGTTGCATTATTTGTAGCAAATGCTGCTGACCCCGCACTTTGGAAAAGACCCAAATGTAATTTTCTGAAAGGACCTTTTTTTCTACGGGCATCGCGCTGGCTTGCATTGAGCATTATCTTCATACTTAAACCATGGGATTATCTCAAAAACTCGCTGGGTACATGCACTTTAAGGTATATCATACACAGTTACCTAGTATGTAAAAATACATGTTTATTTTTATTTTTTTCAATTCCAACATTTTTGTACACATCATCCTAAACTCCCAAGTAAAATAGCTTTTCATAAAAAATAATTTCGATTTTTTTAAACTATGCATTATACCCTATTATTGCGTTTGTATTTTACAGCGAACTTGTTAATAACTATACATAATATAGCCCAATTTACCTTAGCGAGCTCCTATTATTGGCCGTTTCTCTTCTTGTATTGGCAGTATTCGATATACTTATACTATAGTTAGCTTATCCGTGGCTACAACCGCTTTCACCGCGTGAGCTGGGACGCCATACAATTAGAGCAATGTACTCTTACTTTAATAGTACGATATTCGTTTGCAGGGCAATTAGTAATTTAAACAATTTTTCTAACGCGGTGGGTAATAAAATACATATTTGTATTTATATGAGTCCATAACTATTATGATATTTCTGCTAGTTTATCAACAGGATTTCATTCATTCTTCTACAGTTGAATCAATTGGTAAACCAACGGTTATCAACAGCGAATCTTGTAGCGCAGGATGCAATATGCATCAACATTGTTAACTAAAAGTTAATAACATTATGTAAGACTTATCGGTTCATCTGTCGGTACACCTGGGTTCCTAATAGCTAACGCCATTGATTTAAAACACGTCCTATAGTAAGCTTACATACATACACCTCCGCAAGCGCATAGGCAGTCGCATTTACAGGAAACAGGCAGTTTGACGATCCGAGTCCGAGTCTAATGATCTGAGAGAGCGAGTGACGGATAACAACGTTCGTAAATAACGCTGGCACACAGTATAAGACTCACTTTCACTGAGTCACAACTCTACCTATATCAAGGTCGGTATAGGAAAATATATAGTATATTTGTAAAGCGGTCATGTGGCCGTTGAGCCGTCATTATTACAGTCCGATGCTTGCGCTCGCGAGGAGCTGATCTAGTCTATAAGTCTATGGAGTGGGTGGCGTAACCACTAATGATACGTCACTGAGACTACTTCGAGTACCGACCTGGTGTAACGCGATCACTTTGCCACTTTAGTCGATGAGTATGACGTCGCTCACGAGAGACGCGAGGACGGATGGCGAGGCTCAGGTGAAGTACTGTATGGAGTGAGTCCGGCGGGGCGGTGTCACTATCGAGCTAGTGCTGCTGTTAGCGCCCACTATCAGGTACCCGCCTGACGTCACCACCTTCTTGCCGGTGGAATCCTCGTTGTTTATTATCTGTGGACAGCAGTATGACGTAAAAGCTATGCTAAAGAGGCAAATGTTACAATAGCCTGTAGCTGAAAACAACTAAAAAATATAATAGAACTTGCTCAAAATTATGAAGCAAGTCTGTGATACTAATATAAAATTTTGGCGATATCAAGACAATCGAGACTTGGTGTAGTAAGGAGGTTAACAGTGGACATCGATGGACCTGCGGCATTGCACCATAATTTTTATAATGCGCAAGCGAATTTATAGTCAATGCTAAGTAGGTATATATACACAGTAAAAATATGGTTAATTAGACCTTGGTTTACCTAGCCAAAAGAAAGCAAATCAGTTTTGATACGAAGATAATATCATAGGCGTTATATGCTCAACTTAAACCGAAATATACATTGAGAAAAAGTTTATATTCTGAATATTAGCAACTGCAATTCAACATCAATTAAAACTATTCGTAAAGTTGGACAGTACTAGGGCGAGTATCAAACCTGCTTATTGATGATGATGGGCGATATCTGGTTGGTGGCAGGCATCGAGGGCGGTTTATACGTGCCGAGACACCGCAGCGTCTGGTTGCCGCTCTTGTCCTCCACCATGCTCACTGGAACGTGTACTTGTGTAAGTCGTGTGATAGACTTATCCGGGATTTACATGCATACATACATACATAACATGTGAAACAATGGAAAAAAGTAGTGACCAGTCATCACCTACACAATCAGAGATACCATTATCAGGGTTTTCTTAAATGAAATATCCACTTGGTGTTAAAGTTTCCATGTTGGTCTGAGACTTATATGTTTTACTAGCTGTGCCCGCGGTTTCACCCTCGTTTATGGTTAATGTTATACAGGAAGAATTTTTAATCACTATCCAAATTTTGATATGATAATCTATAGCGAAAATCACTAAATACGTATTTTTTCTTTTAGTATCACTCAGTACTAAAATATTGAGATATAGCATTACAAAGTTGTCTAAAAAAAGACGACGTAAAGGGTCACCGCGCGCCGCATGCGCTGCCCCAGCGCCGGGCGCGTCCCCTCCCCGCGCCGCCCGCCCCGCACCATTTCATTGATAACATCACAAACTATACTGTAAAGATAACATCCTTCAGTTGATAATGTTCCCTTCATACTTTCACGGGCTTAGGAACGTCAGATTGCAAAAGGCTTTTTACCTACCTATTTTTTACAGTGATTAGGTACTCCTTGAAGATTAAATTAAATAGTACGTAGGTACTTTAATATTTAAATACGATAAGTTTTAAAGTTGATTTTATGCTCTTAACATGAAACTAAACGAAAATAAGTAGTACTTCATCTTCCTAGCGTTATGTCCCGTGCTTAGACGGGGTCCGCTTATACCATGATCCAGGATGTAGCGAGTCTGGTTATTACATTGAAGCGACTGCCGATCTGACCTTCGTAACCCTAAGATAGGGGAACCAGACAAATTTTGGATCATGGTTACAAATCCAAAGTTATTTGAATTTGCAGGTTTCATCACGATGTTTTCCCTCACCATCGAGCTAGTGGTATAAATACGTACATAGATTCGAAAAATCCAGAGGTAAGTGACCGGGTTTGAACTCGCACTCCTCGGTTAAGAGGCACATGTCCTTACCATTGAGCTACCACCGCTCACGATAATAAGTAGTACTTATTGCAATTAATTATTTAAAATCAACTTATTTACCTAATACTAAAATAATTGTTAAAAATGCAAACCATTTCTCTCCAAACAGTCTCGCACGTTTCTGCACATTGTATTTTAATTTGTTTAGCACTAAAGTGTCTTGTCACTTCATCAAATCCTCGTATAATTTGCAGTTTTAATGTGCCCAGGCTTTGGGCCTCATCCACATACACACATATTTTTATTTCACCTCACAAAATATCACATGGAGTCAGGTCAGGTGAGTGCGCCGGCCACGGGACGGGGCCTCCGCGGCCGAGTATTCGGTTGCCAACAATCGCGGCCCACACGTTTGCACTTGAGCACACTTGGTGCTTGGTGATAGGTTTCCCTTATCATGTGTGGGTTTCGGAATGACCACCAGTGTTCATTAAGTATGTTGTACATAATCCTTCATCGGTCCACATAATAACATCCGTCGGGGGCGCAATTAGCCACTCGCAGAAGGCTTGGCGGGGCACTGCGTCTGCTTCACTTAACGCCTGCACCTTTTGATAATGATAAGGGTGTAATCCAGCGGTGTTAAGCAGTTTCCATACGGCGTACTGGGTGACCTCAACGCGTCTGGCAGCATTTCGAGTACTCGCACGAGGGTCTCTTTCGAATAAGTTAAAAATTGCTTCTTGATTTCCACTGGTAGTCGTTGCCTGCCACGTTCTTGTGCGTGTGAAGGTGTAGTGAACTGGCCATGATCTAACGGCCTTGGATTGGCAGCTAAAATCGTTGCACGGTTCGGAACAGACGGGTACACCACACCCTGAATGCGAGGGCTAGGAAGGCTTTTCGCTGCGTTTAAACTACCCACATAACAAATAACATCGCACTATTTCGTACTCGCGGTTGGAATACATCGCGGGCGGCGCAGGAGCTGCGCTGCAATACGCACGCGACCCGGAAATAGCACGCTTCCGCCGGGCGGGGATGCGCGGGCGACTGCTTGACCTTTATAATTTGTCGCCGCTCGCCACCCTCCCGCCGCCTCCAACCCGCGCCCGCCTCTACCCCGCGCCCGCGCAGGCATCGCCCATTGATGTTTATCGCTTTGCGTAGTAGATATTTACGCTAGAAATGGTAACCATGCGAAATTTATAGTTGGGTCGGAAAATGAATTTGTTGTGAAAATATGACCTATATTTTTTTTGCAGAAATGTGTTCTATTAACGATACCTAATGCCTAGAAAAAATTTGGATAGTGACTAAAAAGTCATCCTGTATAGTCTATAGCCTTCCTCGATAAATGGGCTATCCAAAACTTAAAGATTTTTCTTGAATCGGACCAGTAGTTTCTGAGATTAGCGCGTCCAAGAAAACAAACAAACATTTCGTTATAATATGAGTAAGTATAGATATGTTTATGGGGATTTTTTCGCAATTTTCATATAACCTTGTGTTTGCTGCTAATTTTGGCTCTGCCTACCCTATACGGGATGACGAGCGTGATAGTATATAAAATGTGCATGGTAGCTGTGAAAAATGTAATGATAAATCTTATATATAATCACAGGAATAGCGGTGGTAGCTCAATGGTAAGGACACGCGCCTCTTAACCGAGGAGTGCGGGTTGAAACCCGGGCACGTACCTCTGGATTTTTCAAGTCTATGTACGTTTTTATACCACTAGCTCGAGTGTGAAGGAAAACATCGTAATGAAACCTGCAAATTCAAACAACTTTGGATCTGTAACCATGATCCAAAAATTGTCTAGTTCCCCTATCTAGGGTTACGAAGGTCAGATCGGCAGTCGCTTCAATGTCATTTCCAGACTAAGCACGGGATATATCGCTAGGAAGATGATAAGCACAGGTAATCAAATCTAGAAGATTTTTATTTGTATCTTGATTATTGACCAAGTTAAGAAGGCTCAAAGTTGTCAGACAGTAAACAGAGATCCGATGTGGAATGTGACGTACAACGTGCATAGATAATACTGTTTTCGCGAGATAGACCGATATATTTGTTTAAAACTGTAATATCTCGCTGGTCTTTTGATAAATCTTGGTTCTATTTTCACTCTTAGTATTTTATTTTTAGATATTTTTCGATGAATGCGTTAAATGACTTAAATATTTTACATGCATATTTCCTATTGTGAATGAATGCCGCGAAGCTACAATAATGCGATGCTTCAAATGACATCAAGCTAAATGGCTGTAATGGCCCCAAATAGGAAGCGTATGTACAACATTAGTGCTCACATACTTACTTATTATGGAGGACTGCTGCTTCGGCGCCTGGTCCTGGTTGGCGACGCGCGCCTGCGCCAGCTTCCCGCCCACTGTCAGTGTCGGCGTGTTGCTGGGCGCCGTTGTGTTTTTCTGTGCAGTAAAATTATGCTTGTAAGGGTTAGTAGACAGTTGCTAAAGAATATCACGTGATTAATGGACGGCCCCTTTACTACTTGACACATTTCACATAATATCACGGATTATAAACGGTTTTATTATTCGCTTCTCTCTATCTACCCCGGTAGGGAAGTGGCGTGAAGTTTTGTTTGTTAGTTATGAATCAAAGTCCCTGGACGCGTATTTCGCGCGTCGGCGCGCTGCTGCGTGCACACGCGGCCGGTACGTGTACACGGGCGGCGCGCACTCACCGGGACGGGGCCGCCGGGCGCGAGGGTGTCGGCGAGCGGCTGCAGGCGGCAGTCGGCGGGGCCGGCGCCGTCGGGCGCGTCGGCGCGCTGCTGCGTGCTCACGCGGCCGGTACGTGTACACGGGCGGCGCGCACTCACCGGGACGGGGCCGCCGGGCGCGAGGGTGTCGGCGAGCGGCTGCAGGCGGCAGTCGGCGGGGCCGGCGCCGTCGGGCGCGTCGGCGCGCTGCTGCGTGCTCACGCGGCCGGTACGTGTACACGGGCGGTGCGCACTCACCGGGACGGGGCCGCCGGGCGCGAGGGTGTCGGCGAGCGGCTGCAGGCGGCAGTCGGCGGGGCCGGCGCCGTCGGGCGCGTCGGCGCGCTGCTGCGTGCACACCGCGAAGTGCGTGTTCCAGTGCGCGCGCTGGCACGGGTAGTCGCAGTACGATGTGTTCCAGCAGCAGTAGAACTGCGCCTCTTGACTGCAGTTCGCGCACCTGCACACATGTTCATTGGCAAGAAAGGAATAATTTAAAATGATTTGAATTTGAAAACCAAACCATTGCACTCATAGGACCGGCGTCCTATAAGTGCAATGGTTTGGTTTTTACATCGAACGTAAGGGGTGTTGTATCCTCGATCTCTGATGCGGTTATGGTCCATAGAAAAATTTTCTCGTCAAGAGCTCATTCGCCTCATTACCAAAAGGTCAAGTACCATTGCAATAAATAATTGTACCTACTAACATTATTCGAACTATACATACCACTGTTTGGACTTGGCGGCTTTGACGGCGGCCTCGAGCTCGACCTGTGCAGCGCGCCGGAGCTCATTCGTCAACCGGACTTTATCCTTCTCGAATGACGACCGCATCTCCGCTATAATCAGATCTGAAAGACAGACAAGATATAGGGATCGGATACCATTTAAACAGAAAAAGTACTGTTACCGAGATAGAAAAAACACTTTCAGATGGTCGACCATACACGTAATTTGAAAAAAACACATTTTGATTTTGAATTTTCATAAAATAAATCCTTTTGTCGCTCTTACCATGGTTGTGCTTCATTTCCTCCAACTCCTGCTTGTGCCGCCAGTTCGTTTGTTCCAGCTGCAGTTTCAGTGACGTCACCTGACACAACGGCTCGTCCAACTTCTCCAGGGAGTCCTCTAAAAGCGTTCTAAAGAAGTCCGTCAACTGTTGAAAAAAAAGGAAAATGAATTATTTACAAACGTATAGGTTAACATATTTACGTGGATCAAATGAGACATATTATTAGTAGCTTATGGATAAAGGCCAAGACAATATTATATTGAAAAAAAAAAAATAGATAGTGATTGCTCTGCTAAAAAAGGTGTTTTTTGGACTAACATTAGTGACCCTATATGCCTTACCTGTAAAAAGACTATTTCTTCGTATTTTAGGTTAGAGTCAGAGCAGAGAAAAAGAGAAAATGGAAGTTTAATGTGTTGTTGCCAGAAGTTTAAATTATGGCAATGACTAAGTCCATCTACTAGCTTAGTATTAGCAGTATGGATTGTAATCCAGCGGTATTTTCTGCTGGATCGGATCCCACCTGGACTGCTCCATTTGAATGCTGGATGCATTCAAATCCCTAGTAGGGATTGTAATCCAGCGGCATGAACCTAGCTATATTGCTGGATCTAGCAATGCTATCCCTAGTTAAGAGACACGACAGAATTTTGTACCTTGACAGCACTTTGGTTAAGTTTAGCTGTGACCGGGCCGGCGGTGGACGGCGTCGGGACCGTTCCTATCGGCGTGTGCGAGTCCAGCGGGTTCATTAGCACCGGCCGCTGCTGCAATCTGGGAGGCTGTAAAATATAAGATAGTATAATTGTAAACTCAAACCGTTATAAAGGTTCAACAGTATAGGTAAATCACCTATGACTACCGCCCATTTGGACTGTGGTAAAAGACTTGATCTGGCTTTTTATAAGCTTATAACAAATTGATGATATCAAACAGTTGTAAAATAGTGAATAAATTAAGTAATCAAAAATTTTTAACAGTTTACTGTTTAGGTTTATTCAGGTAGACAATTTTAATATTAGAATAGCAATAATACCTAGAAAGGATTCCATTCAATTTAGTAAAAAAACAGTAGGAGAGAAAGTTCATCAGTGTCAGCAATCGTCCATCAAAACATATCCTACCTCCCCAGGATTGGCACTGGTATCGGCGGGCGTCCTGTTGGGAGCCAGCGGGGGGGCGGCTAGCGCCTGTGTGAGCGGCGTGGGCGGGCTCGAGCCGGGCGGTGCGGGCGCGGGCATCACCGTCGTCGTGGGCACCGACACCACGGTGGGCGTGGCCGCCGTCACCGTGAGCGCGGCCACGCCCGCTGACGTCACGACGTGGTTGGGCAACGCGGCCGCCCCGGGCAGCGCGGCGGCCGGCACCGGCACCGGCACGAGCGCGGGTGGCGCCATGGTGCGCTCCGGTAGACCGTTCAGCAGCGGCGGCGACGGCGCGTCCTGAATCATAGATAGGTACTAAATGGTTAATTACGTCGTTTGGTTCCATTGAGGTTGACTTAAATGGTGGAAATAGTATGGGTGAAAATTAATAGCGGACAACGATTGAAATATTAAGGCATATACATAATGAAGTAAAAAAATACTATTTATAGAAACTTAATATTGTGCGTATATCCAAACGCATATCTGCCTGATATGTAGTAGAAATTAGCATTGTCTCTTGATAAAGTTTATCAAAACAGATAAGTAAGTTGGATTATTAAAAAATATTGAAGACGTATATTTTGCTTCATCTTATACTTGAAAAATATAAAGATACAGCGCTTCAATCTGAAATGGGGCGCTTTAAGTCACTTTGACGGTATAATTTTACAGACCTAGTGACGTCACGCGATACTTGAACGCATCGTATAATTTTTGATTTGCTGAACAAAACAAAAAATACGTAATCAGCATTCTTTTGTAATCTCAATAATAGATTATAAACATTTATTGAGTAAACTAGCCTATTCAGAAACACCAACACATCCCAGTTCGAGCTACAACTCACATCTAGGCCGCCGACAGCCATGACGGGCTGCATGCTGAAGGTCCACTGGCCGTTGACGGAGGTGATGAGCGGCACCGTCTGCACGTTGCTGGAGAGCTGCCCTATAGTGGGCACCAGCGGCAGCGGCCCGCCCGGCGGCGGCGCCGACCCGCCAAGCTGGGATATGCTCGACGGAACCAGCGGAGTCGTCACTGTGTTCACCATGTTGTTCACTGTAACTGTTTTATGACATGACTTAGTCAAACTGGATTTTAAGTAAATTACATGTCTATTTTTAATTACAAAAAAAACAGATTTCAATATTTACGTTTTTACATATGTTTATAAATAAAAAGAAAAAGAAAAGAAAGAAAATACTGAGAATGGCGTCAATCGATGTAACAATCGTTATGCACTCACCGGTGGTACCAGCCGTGCCAGCCGTGCCGGTGACGGGCGGCGCCTGAGGCCTCGTGAGCGCGCAGGGCGCCGCGGTCGCGTTGGGCGGCGGCGGGCGCGCGGCGCGCAGCGGGCCGGGCGTGGCGGCCGGCTGTATCGGGATGTACACCATCGAGTTCTTGCTGTTCAGCTCCGAGCGGCCGTCGTCCGGCTTGCGCGGCTGGGGGAACGTCTTGCGCGCACGCGGCCGGACTTCCGGCGGCTTTGTGGCTGCTTTGCGCGCGTGGAGTGGCGTCATTACCACTTTGTTTATGCGCACCTGTATGGAATATCATCACGCCTATAATTCCCGGCTACTAAAGTACAGGTAAAGGAATGTGGAGGATTTTTTTGTATCTTCGTTATTGACCATTCGAAAGGTTGTCGGTTAAACAAAAAAGATGCGCTGTGCAGTGTAAAGTCTCTTTTCACGTTCATAAAATCATTGACAGGCCCGTTGGTCGAGTGGTCAGAGACCCTGGCCACAAACCCAAGGGTCGCGGGTTCGAATCCCGCTAGGGGCAAATGTTTCGTGTGATGAACATGGACATTTGTTCTCGAGTCATGGATGTTTATAAACGTATTTAAGTATGTCTATCCGTTCACCTAGTATCCATAGCACAAGCATATGCTTAGTTTGGAACTAGGGAATTGGTGTGTCAGTCTGACGAATTTATTTATTTATTTATTTATAAAAGTCTGTTTTCGATAAAGAAATGGGTATATTTTTTCAAAACTGTTTCGAGGGTTTACTTTGGTAAAATTTTGAGGTGATCTCAATATTAAATGGAATGGGGAAAGCTACATAGTTTTGTTCGAATCATGAAGATAAACAAATTACTATTAAGAGACACAATATACTTTTATACAATTAAGTTATTCCATATATCAATAAAATTGTGTCCTTACCTCACGCAAGCTATTAGGGGGCGGATTGACAGGCCGTAGCTTGAACGCCTTCATCATGTCCAACTTCTCCATCTGCCGGTCCGGGTCGTCGTAGTCTATCGGCTCCGCTTTGATCTCCACCTCCACGTCCTTGCTCCCCTGCGGCTCCGGTGAAGACATCCTCGCGAACGCTCGCACGCCCACGCGCCCAACCATATTCGGCTCCACATCCTTGTTTTTCGGAGCCTCCTTCCGAACATTCACCGTACTAGTCGGTATCAGTAAGCTGTCTGTACTCGGTTCTATAGTCACCTCAATCGTTTTGGCGGCGTTGCTTTTAGTAGTATTTGTCTGAGCGGTAGACAAACTCCTTACACTGCTAATAGTAGGTAGTCCAGTCACGTTTGTATGTGTTACAGTCCCTTTCACTTCTCTGGCTATCACCGCCAAACTTGTATCGTCCTCGTCGATTTGAATGCGATTTTTCGCCGGCTTCGGACTTTCCGCACTCGGTTTCGTTGTATTAGGTTTCTCTACCGTCGATTTATTGGCGTCTTCCTTAGCTTTGACCGAAACAAGCTCTTTCTTGTCTTTACTTGCAACTGTTTCCGCATTCTTCTCAATTTTCTTCTCAGCCACTTTGTCCGGTTTCTCCAAAGTTATCGTGACACTATTATTCAGAGACTTGTTACTTTTAGAATTCCTACGCTTATGTGATTTTTTTTCCTCTTTATGTTCTTTGTCTCTAGACACTTTCGTGATTGTGACAGTCTTATCTATCTTAGTCTGCTTTATTCTTATGGGTAAAACTTTAGGCGTACTAGTACTACTTTTGCAAATGGGGGATTTCCCTATGATTCTATTTGACTTGGTTGATATGACTAGCTTTATTGGTGTCAGTTTGGGAGGCTCTTTGACCTTTTCCTTTTCAATTGTGCTGCTTGATGGTTCGTTATCTTTGCTCGGGACCGGGCTCTCTACCTCTATTTTCTCTTCTACAATAGGTTTCTCCTGATCCTCTTTGCTGCTAATAGTTGATGCTTGAGACATGGTTTCAGCTTTCAAGTCTAGAGAATTCTCTTCAATTTCCAGTTCTTTCTTTTTCTTTTTCTCTTTAGCACTGCTCGATATGATGGTGAGGAAAGACGCCTCCTCCATCTCGGACCGACGACGCCTCCTCGAAGGTTTCTCGCTTTTATCATTCTCCTCTTTGAGTTGAGACACATCTACCTCCATTGTTTTATCCCTGATAGGAAATATTTACGAATGAATATAATCTGTTTAACAAAATTAAGTTTCCCTGAACTCCACATCCATCTATACATTATTTTCATACTAGCTTCTGCCCGCGGCTTTGCTCACGAGGTACATTGATAAAAATTGCCAATATGTTATTCGGGTGTATGAGCTATATTATTCTAAAGTTTCATTAAAATCCATAGTTTTTTTGTGAAAGTGTAACAAACATCCATCCATACATACATACATACATACACACTTACGCATTTATAATATTACTAGGATTAATTGGGATATTGACACCATTTATATTTAATTTTGAAATATCAATTCTGAAAAAAAAAGTATCGTAGTATGCTGTTAAGCCTTATTGATTTTCAATCATAATGAGTCCAATATTTTTAATTTCACGAAAACTGCTTAATATTAAGTCAGTTGACTATACACACTAGTGACGTCACACGTTGACAACCCCATACAAAATCTATGAAGTGATTTTGTTTTGACAGCTCTTAAAAAGTATTTCAATTGACAAGCCAGTCAACATCCCTATTCTAGATGTAATTCATGTTTAACTTACTTTTCGTCGTCTTCCAGTCTGGCAATATGAGCTCCGTCGGCCATTTTACGCGATGCTACTTGAGAAGGCTCCTCTCCTTCACTCGTGTCACTGAACAAAACAATTACTTGAGAAACATTGATTTTAAAAGATTAGGAGCTACCGTTTAATGCTCCTGTTAATGCAAGATTATTTTTCTCACAATTATGATAGACTCTAAGATGCAAAAGCGATGATGTTAATAAGGCCACATGTTCACATTTTGTAGTTATCCAAAATGATATGTTTATAATATAAAAAAAGGATATATACGGTCGAATTGAGAACCTCCTCCTTTTTTTTAAGTCGGTTGAAAAAAGCAACTTGATTTAGAACCTCTTTGTTTTGCTTGGTTACAGTCACATTTGACCTGGTGCTCACTAGCTACGTCACATAATTATTATGAACACTTACCCGTCATGCAAGGAGCTCTTGGAACTCTTCGAATTGGATCTGCTTTTCTCTTTAACCATGCTTGGCGATATGTTTGGCTTCTCTTTAATGGGCACTCGTATTTCACCCTCGAATGTTGGTATCTGAAAATGACAGGCATTTGTTAATATTACTTGCACAGGTCAGTATAAAATTCTGCGTGTGCGCAGACTATACTACATAGAATCTACAACCATTAATATTATCGCTAACCGCTTAGTTAGTGATGTCCGTACTTTTACATAAACAGTATTACCATAATTCAACAAGCAGAACATGTTTTCACTGCACTGAACCTTGTATCATGTCACGCGGTTATCTGAACTAGATCTACAAGATCTTTCTTGTAATTCCATAATGGGCAGCAGCTTATGCAAAAGTTCAAATCCAAAAATGCTCTGCTTTAAATCAATACTCTTCGCCCTGAATATCACGCTATTTTATGATTACCGATAATTATTTTAAATACCAAACTGTGGTAGAAACTACATCAAAGCTTATTAGTTATTTACAATATTGCAATCATTGAATTTGTTTATTTACCATCATTTTCAACTGCTCGCCCAACTTGGACGGGTCGAACTGCGTCTTGAAGGGCGGGTACACGAACTTGCCGTACTTGCGCGATATGTTGCGTATGTGCTCCTCCGCTTCCTGTTACGATAAACATATAAACCTATATCCAGATGTTATTCTCTCCTACCCCGCTAGGGAAGTGGCGTGAAGTTTAGTTAGTTAGTTAGTTATAGAATAAAAGTTGTAAGATGCTAAAACGCAATATTAGTAACATATTGATAAAAACTAACCAGGATGATGCCAGAAAGCAGAATGTAGTGTTTTCAGTTTCAGGATGCTGATATATAAAAAGGTGAAAGACAAGAAGAAAATTTTTGCCTTTTAATATCAGACTAAATCACCTCCATTGATCCGACTCCGACATAAGTAGGTTAAGCAGTTATGTTACGGATATCAGAATCAACAGTGGTATTACAAATATATACTTAAATATTAAATATTAACATCCAGACACAGAACAAACGCAAGTATTCATCACACGAATGTTTGTCCTGGGTGGGGAACGAACCCACAACTCTTGGCGCATGGAGTAGGGTCACTACCGAATGCGCCATCGAGCCAGTCAAAGTTTAAGTATTGTTAAAATGTTATCTTCTATACTTAATAGTTAAGTCGTGGAATTAGCTCCTAATGTAAAAACATCTGCTGCTAAAAAGTTTCTTTTGCGACCTAAATTGAAAAAGGTGTTAGACAGCACATAAACCTACCACCATGCTCTCCTGTATGTCCTGGCGCTTGGTGCGGAAGTTGTTGGGGTCCTTCTCGGAGTACAGGTAGCAGTCCTTGGCGGGCACCCAGGCGCGGTCGTGTGCCCCGAAGAAGCGCACGTCTACCAGACCCGAGTTGTTAACAGACATACCCTTCGCCGGCCAGTACGGGAAGCCTAGATATTACGGAACTTTAGATATGGTATATGCTAAAACGTTAAAGAATATTGCTTAGGGTAAGGTGAGGAACCATAGTTATACTATTTAAAACCCAAGTTATTTTGATCGGTGGGATTAAAAAAAATAATATTGGTGCAATTTTATTTAAGGGTTCGAGGATTACGGGTAAGATGATATGTATGTATGTACAGTACTAATACCTGATGAACCAACAAATACAAAATCGTGGATGACTGAATGAAACTCACCCTTAAGCTTAGCCCACAGCAGCACATGCGGCGTAGAGCACACATCCGTGAACCAGGTGGTCGACCTGGTGTGCGCGGCGGCGTAGCACTCGGGACAGGCCTCGATCTCGCACATCTCCGCGCGGCACGAGCGCACCAGCGTGCGCGCCACGCCCGTCAGCTTCGATTGCACTGTGGACGTCAACGAGCGCGTCACGGACTGCATCAGTGCAGTCCGCCACTTCCGCGAAGCCATGCACTGCAACACTTAAATACTTGCGAGGAACCTAGGTCTCTACTGGAGTTTTCAAAAGTCAGATATCGCATGTGCTTTTATATAATGTTTCTACAAAAGGCACGTGCGTATAATATTTATTAAACCAAAAGTGTGTGTTAGTGACAGATTCCGATCGTGTGGTACATAATTGATGCCCCATATGTTTTTTCTATTATACTATAGTAAATTATGGCACGCCTTGTTTCTCAAATACCGAAACCCTATACATATACATTTTTGCTACTAAATTAACTGTAATTATTAAATAAAGTTGTAATTACCAAAATAACTAACTAACTAAACTTCACGCCACTTTTCAATTACCAAAATACTTATTATAAAACATTTATTCCAAATGCCGGCATTCTAGAATCGGTAGTTTGGATAGGTGTTTTGATACCGGACCAAAAGATTTGATAAGCACATATTTACCGAAAAAAGTAAGTCAGGGCTTCCATTATATGAGGGATACAATGTTATGAGACATCTCATCTACATGGACTACGTTTGTTATAGAAAAAAAAAAGTAAATAGTTACCTATAACTATAATACTTATACATAGATACGTCAGCACAATTGATACGGGCCTCGTTTAAAGTTCTAAATGTACCTAGTTAGCTACGCACTTACATTACGTGTAATGTCACCGACAAACGAATATATACTTAGTAGTACTGAACCAGGCGAAATAATATGTTAACGTGCGTTTAATTGCGTTTAATTATAGGCAAGTCGTATCTGACTATTGAAAAAACACTAATAAAGCCATCTGCAAGTACATACGTACATATAAATAATTACAAAACAAGGCTGCTCATCTCAATAATTTAATATATTTTTAATAAATAACTCTTACCTAAAGGGTCACATACACATTAGACTTAGATCTAGGTCGTCTTTTGGACTTAGATCTAGGACGTACGGAGGTCATCATAACAATAACAATATTCAGTCAATTCCTCTTTTGTGGTTAAGAGCAGCCTTGTGATAAAATGGCGTAGTATTTAATTGAATGTATTGCAAACTCTAATAAATAAATAAATCATATAGTATCCATACACATATCATTACAATTTAAACAACTTAAAAAAGAATCCAGCATAAAATATTATGAAACATTCTGACCGTCACCTTTACTAGTCTATTTATTGGAAATGAATATTAGTCTACATATCCACTTCATTAAATATAAAGCATTCATACAAACAGTAACTAAAATATTGACCTGGTTTGATTTCATCATACCTGTACAAATAAACGAAATTAGATTTCATAGGATGTGTTATCTATTATAAAATAAACTTAATAATAAATAAATAAATTATCCAGACAGACCCACCAATTCCCTAGTTCCAAACTAAACTTATAAGCTTGTGCTATGGATACTAGGTGAACGGATAGACATACTTAAATACATAAACACCCACCACTCGAGTATAAATGTCCATGTTTTCATCACACGAAACATTAGCCCCTTGCGGGATCGAACCCGCGACCTTCGGTTTCGGGGCCAGGGTCTCCGGCCACTCGACGAACGGGCCTATCGTTAAAATATTAAGTACTCTACAATATCGCCAGCAAATCAAATAGCTCAACCAAACATCTCGCACTCAATAACGCCTATATATACACGTAAAGCTAATAAAAATAAAAAATCAAAACAGACCAAAACCCTGCTCACATGTGTTGAATATAATGCTGTTGTGCAGTATCCACTGCGCGTCGGCTAGGAACGCTTCGGTGCTGCCGTACCGACCACCGTTTATATTACTCCTCATGAGGCTCAGATCCATGGGGTGGACCACAAATTTCTCGTATGTGGGGAACATGTTGCGGTCTACCGCTTGCAGGAATGGTTCCACCTGAAAACGTGTTGGTATCTTTATTAGTAGCTGGTATTACATTTAAAAATTAAATTAAGGTAATTTGAGTCGTAAATTGAGCTATTTACAATATATATACATGGCCTTTGATATTGTTATTAAGGCAGTATTTTCACTTTTGGAAAACGTTAATTACGTGACACTATGTATATTTACATTGTTTTGACTATAATGCTACATCATACATAAAATAAATTAAAGTTATTATAAAAGTTTAAATTAATTCTGGCATGAAAAACTAAAAATAACTACCTATCGACTAATCTGATAACACGAAAATACGGCATTACACATGCAATGCGCAAATAACGATAGTTTAAAAAAATATCGAGTTTCGCCTATTGAAATAACTATTTTTATCATCAACAATGACTTAGTTATCTATAGGTTATTTGGTAACAAAACGTCTCTTAGATCAATCTCACTACGTACGCTAGCAAGATTTCGTGTATGTTCGTAGTAAGTACGTGTAGATATCAAACGGTCGCATTTCGCAAACAATAACAACAAGGGGTGGGGGCGCCATGCGCGATTGAACTCATTTGTGTAAACGAAATCGACGCAGGCCGGAGATTCTATCTGCTATACAAATATGTGCATATTATTGCGGACCGTCGACGCAGCGCACCTGCCTCGTAGCTCGCCGGTGACGTCACGAGCATAACATTTCTTTCGGCCATTAGCAAAACAAGAACCTAGGCCGTGTTTGAAATTAGCAACCGATGAAAACTCCATTCTGACGCGCGTCTTACGTCAAAATTTTTAATCAGTTATCTCTGCATAATTATGATGATTCTCCAATAAGAAAATAAATACGAAACATGTGTTGTAACATTTTCATACTTTTGTTTTGATTATTTAAATTCGCAAGCAAAAGCATAAATGTAACTATGAATCCGAGTATACCATCAGGACAACGTACAAACAACGCATTAAGCACGTAGCGTACTATTTTTTAGACTTTCTACAAAATATCTTATTGTTGTTAAATATCATGTCTATTCAATAAACATGTACTAATATCAAAGCATGTCTAAAGTGATGAATTAAGAAAAATGCAGCACACACACGCACCTATCCACATGGATACGAGACGTGTGTTTATTATTAGATTAGAAGAGGACGGGGGAATGCCGCGGTGATATCGATTCGGGTGGGCTAGAGGGAGAGGGGTGATGGTCGTCACGCGTCGCGCGCGGGGACCGCGCAACGTAGATAAGTAGCTGCAAGGTCACTCCGGCGAGCGAGACCCGCCCGCCGTCTCACCGACGCAAGCCACATACATTTTAATACACTGCCCGTTTCTTGCAAGCAAAATGGTTTGGTGAAAGTAGGCGTCACATTAATCTCTTCATCGAGCGATATCACGGTACTTAAAGATTTAGATTTTGATGTGAGGAATCTTGAGCATATTTAAACATAACTTAGTAATTGGTTCCTTCCTTAACAACCAAAAACCAATAAACTATTTTATGATTGCTATGTTCAAATGATATTAATTTTTACAGTACAAATGCAATTATAATTATGTTAAGAAGAGATGAATGTATTACAAAAGTACATCTTACTTCATGTTTATACTTAGTGCTTTTAAATAGCAAGTTGATTCACAGTAATGACTGTAAATTTTAAGAATAAAAACTACCAGTCTTTGGCTACATTGAATCACAGCTAAAATAGCCGATCATCAATATATTCTTCCTTGATGGTCAAATGCGTAGCTGTAGTTATTAAGCTATAATGAATGTGACAAGAATGAACTAACAGGAGAAGCAGTGGTTAGATGAACGCTGAAACGATGAATGCTGTGAAGATACAGTACTGATTAGTAAATGGCACACTACAAGTACATGTTGTTAGTAAAACAATGGATTATGTACATTTTGCATTACACAGCAGCGAAATAGTGGAATAAACAAATTACCCCATTTAGAGCGATCATTCTGTCGAGGGCGTGGTTTAACATTTCACACAGCATTCCTAGTGTCACTTTTTTCATTGCTGGTGATCTGTAAATAAAAACAGTGAAGTAAGCTTATGATCCGGTTATTATCTATACAAATATTATAAAGAGGAAAGGTTTGATTTTTTGTTTGTTTGTTTGTTTGTATGAATTGAATAGGCTCTGAAACTACTTGGCAGATTTCAAAAATTCTTTCACCATTGTAAAGCTACATTATCCGGAAGTAACATAGGCTATATGTTATCCCGATATTCCCACGGGAACGGGAATTACGCGGGTGAAACCGCGGGGCGCTGCTAGTAAATTATAAATTCGGCTTTCTTTGTTGGGCACACAAAACAATAGTCAAATATGTAAATGGCTAGTCATAGAATGCATTGCAAGTTGACATGCCATTTTGTTTACTGAAAGTATTTCCCCATTATTTAATCCAAATACTGTGACACCACTTCAAATTGTTAGTTATTCTAAAGGCTGGGTTATCCAGTTTTTATTGTACTAAGGCTAAAAGAGCACAAGTGTCTGGAAATAACTCGTTACAAGAATTTTGACATTAATGAGCTAGTAAACTATGTCTAGAAGTATCTCTTTTTTTACTTGAGATTGATAACCTATTTATTGCTTATGAGTATAATACAATTATGATTTAAATTGTGAATCACTTTTTGATAACACTGTCTTCTACATGTATGTGATTGTAAAACAGTGTACAGTACCATAAATATATGTGTAAGGACTGTGCCATATGGCGTTCAGTTCTCCCTGTCTGCCCCGCTAGGGGAGTGGTGTGAAGTTAATTTAGTTGTAGTTTATAAATATAACAAAATGTTACCTGGTTTCTGAACTCTCTGCATTCAACACAGACATGCACTCTGGGCAAACCCAGTTTTTGTCAGCGCTGATCTTGCTTCTTTCTGCTCCGCTCAGACACCTGTAGTGGAAGGCTCGAGGGCAGACTGTGCAGGCCATCGGCGGATGAGTCTTCTCCTTGGCTGTTACTGTTACCTCCCAATGGCAACGCCAGCAGTAAGAGTCTGACCTCAGCTTGCTGTTCACTTCTGGGGTCTGTACAAATAGTGGTTACTTTTAACTACATATTTAGTTTTCACACCAATACTTATTTATAGACAATAGGTAATTAAGTGACCATTGTGTCATATGTTATTCGATTGAAATGTGACAATGTAGAACACAGTGATATTGATGATATGACAAGCAGAGGCAGCCATTTTGATTTGTGAAATAGATCATGCATGTTTTTGTTTAAAACAAAAGCCAACTACCTCCCAATGTAAGCCAGCCAGAAAAAAGGTTGTTTACATAAATAGATACTTACACATTCTCCCACTTTACTCTTTTTAGGTAAACTAGGTGTGAGTTCATTTTTACTATCCTTTATGTCCTTATTAGCCTTAATTTCTTTGTTGGCCTCATCTAAATCCTCATCTGTACCCTCATCAGATTCCTTTTGTACTTTAGAAGTGACAGAGTTTAAAAATTGCTTTACCTTATGAACAAATTCAGGATTTTGGGATCTCATAGACCTTTTGACTGGAACTTTTTCTGATTTCTCACTGCAGTTACTCTTCTGAGAATTATCACTGCCCCGTCTAGTGTCTTTTATTTTCTCTGCCTCTACACTTGTGTTAAGGTTTGAGTTTGAGACGTCTAAGGGAGCTCTAGACTTTCTGGTTTTAGTAGTCAGCTGAGTACATTCGCTTATTATTTTAGATTCTTTGGCAGACTTTATTAGAGACTTTAATTCCCTGCTGATGCTTTTATTGTGCTCTTTTTCTGTTAAATCTGTGTTTAATTCTGTTGGTCCTTCACTAGGTGCTTCCTTTTCAACAGAAATCTCTATTGGAACTGGTGTAGTGTTGGCACTCTCATTCTTATTAAAATTCTTGTTGTCAACAGTACCATTGAGTGCTGGCTTTTCAGGAATGATCTCTTTTTCAGGTTTTGAATTATTTTCTTCCTGTGTCTGTTCTTGATTCTGGGTAGACTTTGTATCTGCATGGCATATTTTAGGAGATTTCTGGATATCTATAACCCTAATAGGGCTTAACTTCTTAGGTGAAGAAGTATTTTTCTCTTTTAGTACCTCTGTTTTACTTGAGGAATCAACGGTTTCCTCAGTATTAGGTGAGGCGGTGGTAGTTGCATCTTCTTGAGGGCTTTTGTTGTATGAATGTTCAATGCCTGTTATTGTGTTTGGGATATCTGTAACTTTATCAGGAGATATAGGCTTTGGACCAGCCACAGGCTTTTGTGGTGAGGGTTGAGGCGATTGCGATGCCGGCTTCTGTGGCGACGGCTGCGGCGACAGCGTGGGCGCCTTCTGCGGCGACTGCGTGGGCGCCTTCTTCGGCGAGGGGTGAGGCGACGTCGTATTACTACTCGGAGCAATCCCCTTCTCGCCAACTGCCAACTGTTTGCCGCCAACCTCACTTGTGACCGTCTCCTCCTCTGAGACTTTCTCGACAATCACAACCATCTCTACGTTACCGTTGGAGCCTGTCACCTCCTGAGCCTCAGGAACATCCTCCGTCGTGGAAGTCACGTCCGTCTCCATGTGGGCCTCAGAGCTCTCCTCCATCACCTGTGGCAGAAAGTATATGATATTTTTAGCCCGACATTTGAGAGAAGATATTTTGTACATGAATTAATCAAACGCTTTAACCTAACAATAGACAACTGAACATTGAGGGAACCGGTCATTACCCAAGCTCAGACACCCAGCCAGCTACATAGATACCTACTTTCAGTACATTCATACAAAACATACATTCACGAACTTACCTCACGTAGTTGTTTTCTCGTAAAACTCTGATATAACCACTTTATCACTACAATAACTCAAGTGGTATAACTGGAAATTGGTTTACCATTCATGTAACATTAGGTGTATCAATAAAATCTTAAGTTAAAAAATCCTCCGCGAACGCAAGAAACCACACATCGCCATCGCAATTGTTTCTAACTTCATTTCTCTAAATTTTGGTTGGCCGCTACAAGTCCAGTGCGCCTACCTGACTGATATTACCTCTCACTTTTAGGACTATGTATCTCTTTTTTTCAAACACACTTTGATATATATCTATCTTACTTAGAAGAATAACAGTCAGCTTCCTATCTCTTTCCCTCGAAAAAACAATTAGCAGTGTGAACATCGTACTATTCAGATCATAGTACTTATTTCTTGTAATTAAGGTTCAATATTGTGAGTAACGGAAATATGTTATGACAACAAAATGTTTTAACACTAATTTTCTTAAATAAATACGCATAATCACATATAAATTTAAGAACTTATTACATACAGTTCAATAAATTTTATGTAATTTTTACATAAGTGTTTGATTTTTTTCTAAATAATGATAAGTCTTATAAACTCTAGAGCGTTAACAAAACGTAGTTTCGCGTAAAAAATATCTGTCAATTGACAGTACATAGTCGTTCATCAGCTGTCATTATCCGCAACAGCTATACATAAATTATTGCTAAGTTAAACGTGCCTCTTTAGTTATATCTTTTGAAATGGAGTTTATTGAGCTTATATTGATAAACAAATTAGATGGCGTTATTTTAAAATATCCTCATCACGAGAATGTGGATGGCACAGTATGTATAACCGGGCATCATCTTATCTTGAGTTCTCGAAAAGAAGGCGTACGAGAACTATGGGTAATTGATTGTTGATATAATTTATCTTGTTTTAATTTACATTTTAATCTGTAATTTAATGAACAGAATCGTTTGATATATTGTCGTTTTATGTGTATGTGTAATGTTCTAACAGCTGATGCTACTTGCCTAACCTCTACTTTCATATCATACAACAATCAAATCATGCATACAATCTTAGTGGGCTGTACTATAGAAAAAAACAAATACAAAATAAGAACCACCCCTTTTCGTAACTATGTTTTTGAGTCCAGCTTTTGATTGGCTGCTCATTCTGATTAAAGATGGATCAGAAATTCTCCTTTTTATACAATTTTACAACTATATCTATCAACAATTTATTATTTGCTACATTTAAACATAAGGTATGTTATATATAAAATTTTAAAGTTGTTAAACTTTAAGTCACAAAGTAGGAAAAAATTTGATACATATTTTATTTAAGTTTGTATAGCTGTACTAGCTTCTGCCCGCGTCTTTGCTCGTGTAGTACATCGATGAAACATAGCATAAGTGTTATTCTAATGTATATGCTGTACGATGTAAAGTTTCATTAAAATCCATGTAGTACTTTTTGCATGAAAGAGTAACAAACATTCACACATCCCATCACATTATAATATTATAAACGCGAATGTTTGTATGGATGGATGGATGGATGTCTGTGTAGTAAGATTAGTAAGATAACCTTAACAGTTTTGTTTTGTTTTACAGTTACTACACAAAAACATAGACAGTATAGAGAAAAAGGAAAATAAACCAATTGGTGGAGTTACACAAGGAGGTTCATTGTTCCTTAAATGTAAAGACCTAAGGATTTTCCAGCTGGACATTGGCACCACTAATGAATTAAACCAGATGGCACAAACATTAGAGAATCTATCAGGCCTGCAAGACCCTGGACTCTTTTATCCCTTCTTTTATAGGCATATGCATCCTATTGTAGAAAATGGCTACACACTTTACAGGTAAATAAATAATTTTTCTTGAGATATATTTTAGGTGATTTATTTTTATATTGTGCCTTTTAGTTTTTGAATGGAATTCTAAATGGAAAACAAACTTTTTAATGGTATACAGATTTTATATATAAGTACAATTAATGCCTCTGTTTTGTCTAGCTATTAAAAAATTCTATTAAAATTTATTATAAAGTGTTGTATTGACTAACTTCTTGTTAAATAAATTGTTTAAAACTTTAATCAGTAAGAAAGGTATTTTGTCACACAGTGCAATTGAACTATAATGTGTAAATTTTTATTATTCTATTTGATATGTTGTGATGCTAAAAACTTTATGTCTTATCATAATTATATTCTAATTTGTAGTGTAGAAGGTGAATACACCAAAGTCTTAGCAACAGAAGAATGGAGAGTGTCGCGAGTAAATCAACACTATACAATATGTGCCGGCTATAGTAAAGCTGTGGTTGTACCGAAGAGTATTGATGATGAGACCTTAGCTGCTGCAGCTACCTTCAGGCAAGGGGGCAGATTTCCTGTGCTGTCCTATAGACATAACAATGGGGTATGGCATGTCTTTTTCTACATTCAATGGGCATTATTTGATACAATTTTCAGTGTTAAAAAGCTTCCATGAATGTCCAATGTCCATTTGATACTTTTAGATTGTACTTATGTTCTGCATACAAGCTCACAAACTTTATTTCTTTACATTAGTATACATTAGCAAATGGATACCATGTAATCCATTTAGAATATTTCAGGATATTTGTGTCTCAACATTTGACCTACTTCATTATGCATACTTCTGTTTTAGTCATTTTACTGTTTCTGTGTTTAATTGTAATAGCCGAAACACCAGGTTTTGTATTCTAATATACTACAAGCTCACATTGATATTGCAAATAAATTGGTAAATGTTGATCAACCCCAAAACTGTCCAATAAATAAATACCATCTTGTGTAGATATATAAATTGCAATGCCTTGGAATGCTAGTAGATTTAGATTGCTCTTTCAACATTATCTTTACATTAAGTAGTAATTGAAAGTTTTGCTTTAATGTAATTAAGTAAGTTTTTCCCATGTTGGTCTACATAACACCACGCCCATAATCCCCGAAAAACAAAACTGGGCTGGGTTAGATCTAAAATTGTGAAAAAGTAGTGACAAGTGGCTAGCCTGTCGCCTACACAATCACACACCTAAAACCCGATGCACCATTAGTCGTCTTCTATGACATGCTCGGCAAGAACCACCGTTGGCGACTAGTGGTATATCGGGCTATCGGGTTTTGGGTATGTGATTGTGTAGGCGACGAGCTAGCCACTTGTCATAACTTTTTACAATTTTCCATCTAACCCAGCCTAGGTTTGTTTTTGGCTGAAGGGGCCTGCTGACCCTTTGACTCTGACTACCCTTTCGGGAATTATGGGCGTGATGTTATGTATGTATGTATGTAATTAAAAAAAAATGTTCCATTGATAATTTTTTGTTAAATAAACACTAATATTTTCCAGGCTGTTCTCATGCGCGCTGGTCAACCGCTTTACGGGCCGAAGCATCGCCGCTGCAGGCCCGATGAAGCGATCCTAAACACCGTCGTCGCCATCGGGACCAAAGGCGTCATATACGACCTGCGGAGTTCCAACTCGATATCACAACAACAGAGCAAAGGTTTCTTTTTTATACTATTTTACCTATTAGTGTTACAAATTAACCCATCACATCCTACTGTTATGCCCTATGTTTAATTGAGGTTTGCTTATATCATGATCCAGAATTTAGCTAGTCTGGTAATTACATTGAAGCAACTGTCTCCCTAACCTTCGTAACTCTTACATAGGTGGACCAGACTATTTGGATCTTGATAACTAATTACTTGATGAATGCAACTAATTACCTTCACCACCGAATCGTTTTTTTTTATTATTATCGACTATTTTTCCCCAGGTGGTGGCACAGAGAACAACTCAAACTATTCCCAATGGAAAATCTATAACAGATCTATGGATGATGTTGATAATCAACAACAGCTATTAGAAAGTTATTCTAAGCTGATTGAAGGTATGTTCAAATAACAATTCCTTTTTTGGTCCTAATATCAAAGTAATGATGCTGCCTAACTGTAATTCTATTCATAAAAGTACTCTGTTTCATTTTAAAGGTGGTTTAGTAATAATGTTTTTTATAAACTCGCATTACAAAAAGCTAAAGTTTAAAAATCTTGCATGCAAATTCCATACTTAACGTTAACGTTATACCTTTGCCTACATGCGGGACATTTTGCTGATTGCCACAATTCCTATATAAATTATATGATGTATAATTTATACTGCAATAAAGTTTAATTTTGATATATTCGATGATTCTTGCATGAATGTAAATAAAACAGGCCTCCACTAAAATTTTCGCGTTGCATAGTTGACGAGATAGTGAGTTTTCACATGGGCTGATCATTTTCTTGGTACAGCTTGCAACGACCGCGAAATATCAAGTGACAAATGGATATCAAAACTTGAGTCGTGCGGGTGGCCCGAGAGCGTGAGGAACTCCTTGCACACCGCGTGTATCGTGGCTCAACACATTCATCAGGTATGTGAGCAGGAATATTGTCCTTCATTCACACAAAACTAGCCATTAGTTTAGATTACGCCAACTGATAAGTACTTTATAATTCTGTTTAAACAAGTAGTAAATTTTCATATTGAGATCTTGATTATTGACATTATAAAGCTTTATACATCGTAAGAAATTGGAAACCGGCCGAGCTCAGGCGGACCCGGTGCTCTTTTAGACACCTACTGGGCCGTATTGAAGACCGTGGCGCGGGAGCGCCAACTCGTTGAAAATTGGCACGGCTGCATGGCGTTATTAGTTTCTTATTCTAATGTTACCTACTATACCAGTGATTTTAAGACTTTGAGTGAGACTGATTATTGTGATTATTGTTGAGTTTGAAATAAATATTGATTCGTAACCTTGAATCATTGTTTTTTTCCATTCATATATAGCAAATTTTCATAAAATGCTTTAAAGTTTTCGTTGGGTTGCCGACTAATGTTACCGGGCCCAGACGGGTTGCGAAACATACCGGGTTGCAATCTCTACATCATTATCCATTATTCACAAATGCAATACAAGTTTTACAAAAATAGCTGATTCTTGAAAAATGAATTACATATATCTATATTAAATGAAAATATTTTTTCTAAGCCGTGAGAGCTGTGGTAGCTTAATGGTAAGGACACGCGCCTTTTAACCGAGGAGTGCGTGTTCAAACCAGGGCACGTTCCTCTGGATTTTTCAAGTCTTATGTACGTATTTATACCAATAGCTCGACGGTGAGGGGAAACATCGTGATGAAACCTTCAAATTTAAACAACTTTGGATTTGTAACCATGATCCAAGAATTGTCTGGTTCCCCTACCTTAGGGTTACGAAGGTCAGATCGGCAGTTGCTTCAATCTTATTACCAGACTCGCTAAATCCTGGATCATGGTCTAAGCGGACCCCGTCTAAACACGGGACATAACGCTAGGAAGATGATTTTTTCTAAGCCGTATTTTGTCTATACGTTGTTGATATTCTGCCTTTATTGTTATTCAGTTAACATTGTTAGGCTTATCGTAGCGGTGGTCTATTGCAGAAAGCAGAACCTGTCCTGATTCACGGCACTCGAGGCGAAGATGCTACGTTGCTGGTGTGCTCTCTAGTGCAAATTATACTTAACCCAGACTGCAGAACTATTAGGGGGTGAGTAACATCTCGCTCATTGGCAGTGGCTGATTTACAGTCTTGGCCGCCCTAGCCCCCAAGCCATAACTCTCAGTACTAAAGCGTCATCACTTAATTTTTATTACGATCGGCCGCCATTAATATCTGGCCGCCCTAGGCCCGGGCCTACTGGGCCTTAGGGTAAATCTGCCACTGCGCATTCGTATGTCCTAGCGATGTTACAGCGCGGATCAAGTGTGGTCTTTGTTACTCATTTATAATTTAACTGTAGACAATCCATACTAATATTATAGATGTGAAAGTAAGTCTGTCTGTCATTTACGTTTTCAGCCTTAGCCATCTATACATTTATACAATTTAATTTTGCATTCTAAAATAGTCTTCATTCTAAAATTAGCACTTCATTCTAAAATTTTAAGAAAGACATTAGGATAGTATTTATTCTATAAAAAATAACATTTGATATTTGTAGAATAAATATCGCGAGTACAAATAGGGTCTCGTTTTAAAAGACTGAATGCCACGCGAGCCGATCGCCCCAGAAGTACATTTATAATATTTTCACTATACTCTCTTCCCATAGCACTATGAGTGTTTTTAAGCGACTACCACACTTTAGTTATAGTATTGAACTGAGTTTTACAAAGAAATCTCGAACTAACTAAGTAAATAAAGACAGGCCCGTTGGTCGAGCGTTCGAATCCCGCTAGGGGCAGATGTTTCGTGTGACGAACACAGACATTTGAACTCGAGACATGGATGTTTATAAACGTATTTTAGTATGTCATTCCGTTCACTTAGTATCCATAGTACAAGTATACATACTTACTTACATAGTTTGAAAGTAGGGTGTGTCAGTCTAGAGAATTTGTTTATTGATTTATATTTATAAATTTCTTTTAGACTTCAAGCTCTAATCGAACGCGATTGGCTGCAAGCGGGCCACCCGTTCGGCTCGCGGCACCGCTGCGGGCCGTACGCGCCGGCGCGGGACGCGCGCGCCGCGCCCACCTTCACGCTGTTCCTGGACTGCGTGCGGCAGTTCCTGGAGCAGTTCCCGTGCAGCTTCGAGTACCGCCAGTCGTTCCTCATCACGCTCTTCGAGCACGCCTACGCGAGCCAGTTCGGTGAGTAAAGTAACAGTTTATCTGCAAGAGCGGTGGTAACTTAATGGTAAGGATACGTCCCTGAGATGCGAAGGGTGCTGGTTCAAATCAGATACATACATACATAACATCACGCCATTAATCCCCGAACCATATTCACCATATTCAGCCAAAAATAAAACTGGGTTGGGTTAGATGGAAAATTGTGAAAAAGTAGTGACAAGTAACAAGCTTGTCGCCTACACAAACACATACCCAAAACCCGATATACCATTAGTATTTTTCTAATCTAACGGATTTATACCTATTCATGCTTAGCTGTGTGGGAGAACATCATGAAGAAACCTGAACTTTTAAGCACAATTCGTATCCATCGTCTAATTTATCTGATTCCCCAATCTAAGGATTATGAATTATCATCTTCTTTAATCCATCTATACCTGCTTCTTATTCTGAAGGCTTAAGCGATAACTGCATCCCTGGAGCCTTCATGAGCTCCCTTCCATCGCTTGTAAACTTATCTATTCCCGTTCCCAATTCCAGGCACGTTCCTCTGCGACTCGGAGCAGGAGCGCGAGTCGCGCGGCGTGTACGAGCAGACCACCAGCATCTGGTCGTGGCTGAACCAGCCCGACGAGCTGCCGGCTTACATCAACCCGCTGTACGACCCCACGCCTAACGTCATATGGCCTTCTGTAGCGCCTATGAGTTACGTGTTATGGGAAGGTGGGTGCTGAAACAGTAGGACAGAACATTGGGTCCTTAAAGTTGGGTCCTGTGCCAAGAGTTGTGGGTTCGATCCCCACCCAGGACAAATATTCGTATGATGAATACTTGTGTTTGTTCTGTGTCTGAGTGTTAATATACATTATTTAAGTATATATTTGTAATACCACTGTTGTTTTTGATATCCGTAACCCAAGTGCTTAAGCTACTTACCTCGGAGTCAGATCAATGTAAGTGATGTAGTCTGATATATATTCGTCGTCCAGACATTGCGGTAATCGCCCCATTGAAACCCTCAAAATGTGGAATTTACCTTCTTTTCTATTTTTGTCGAGGCCAACTAATAATTATGGTAATAAGACCTGATGCTACAGTTGTAACATCTGTTGGACAAATTAGAAAACTCATTGAGTAAAGATTTAAAACGCTTTAAATGTAATAGTATATGTATAGTAGTCCCATGTTGGTCTGGGTTTTAAAAATAATGTCTTCCTGGCTTAGCATGTCGTAATAGGCGAATAATGGATATATCGGGATGGGTATGAGATTGTGTAGGCGACGAGCTAGACACTTGTCACTACTTTTTCATAATTGTCTATCTAGTCTGATTTGGCTGATATTGTTAAAGGGAATAGCTGCCCCTTTAAGTCTGCCTACCCCTTCGGGAATTACGCGCGTTATGGTACAATTAGAGTTTTCGCGGGATGAATGGCCCGGCAAAATGAATGATGTTGCGTTGATTTCATCTGCCTTGTCGCGTACTGTAATCTAACGCAGCATTCCGTAATCACACCCTTGTTTTTTCAAAAGGGTTTTACAATAGCAATTTATACCTAAAGAATTCTGTTAAATAGGTTTTACTTCATATTAAAATACCGATATTTTATAAAATATCATGTTTCAAAAATGAATTTGATAATACTAACTGTAATATATCCATTTAAAAAAGTTACAAATGGCGCGTAATAATCACGTGGCTAAAAACACCGTTTACGTCATACTTAATGACTGTTAGCCGACATTTTTCCAGCAAGTCTAGCAACAAGTTACATTATGTCCAAAATTCTCTCTTGAATTTGACAGAATATGAGTTTTATCTACCGAACCGATCCTAATATGACCATAGTAGTCTATGCAAACTAAAACGTAAAATCGTAGCGTTTAAGCGGGAAATTTTTATCTTAAAATTAAACTATCTCTGCCTACCCCCATGGGAAAAAGGCGTGACATTATGTATGTATGTATGTATTAAACTATTTTGCTTACGATAAAAAAAAATTTGTTATTTTTGTGCCTACCTATACCTAATTTATATTGTAAAAGTGGTTTCAACATTGTAAAATACCCTATGACTTCGATTATTCCAGAACTTTACCTCCGCTGGCTAGTCGAGCAGCATACAGAAGAGCGAGAGGAGCAGTACCGCGCCATCCGTGCGCGTGAGCAACAACTGAGATCGCAGGCGCAGGCGCTCCGTAGAGAACTATTCGACGTCGCGCAACAATACTACGCGCCGCCGAAGCAGGAGCAAGTCGGAGATAAGTAGCCCAGCGTTTAACATGAACTACGCTTAATAGATGATAGTGAGTTACTTATATCGATCTGACGTCATATTAAGGTGTCTTGAGCATAGCGTGGCGGGTAGCGGAAGCGGAGGCGAATGGAAATTCATGTAAACATCGAGGTTGGTCCGCTTTGACTATCGGTAGCGAAAGTGTGCGAAGTCTATGAAACGCCCAAAATTTCTTTCAATGAGGGTTTTTTGAATTAAAACATCCAATAGATGGCGTAACTGTGACGTACGGTCTTGTCACCCTCCTAATTGGTAAGTTTTCAGAACAAACTGACATGCTGTCAACAAAGAGCCAATAGTGACAGTGATAAGACCGCGAGACTCCCTCGCGCCATCTGGCGGTTTTTATTTTATGAAAACCCTCATTATAGCTGACATACTAACTTGCGCCCCTATTACCCTAGCGGCTGCGTGTTTCTGCTTTTAACATATAGCGGTTCGGCCTTGCATCGAATTTGCGACAAAACAGGAGAGCGGATGAAGTCTTCAGTTCTTCGAAAATTTAACCGCTCTTCGGAATTGTTGCGTACTATTTTTGTATCGCTCGCGACCGCTGCCCGCTACACTAATGCTCTAATGCTATGTCCGGCGTCTATAGCCTAATTTGACGGTTAATTTATTTTAGTAAAAAGAGTATGTTGGATTGCTGTCGACGACTTCTTGCGTTGACACTGCATAATATATCCATGAATAAATCCTAAATTTCTCTTGTATAAGTCAAAGACTCGATTGCGCTGTTATCACATCAAAATCACCGCACCTCGTACTAAGCTAAACACATTCTTAAATTACATTAGGTTTACCTTTAGTGAGCAACATGCCTTAGGCTTAATAGCAACAGAGTGTTGGTTAATCTGCTCTCTTAATTCTTAATCGCTTTGAATCAATCAGCCTGCCTAAGTAATAGGATTAATCATAAGACGATATATTATTCTTCCGAATCATCATTTCATCAATCAATCGTCATTCTAAAATGATTCTAGATTCGGTGGTGGTTTACCTGAACGTAAAAAATGCGATATCTTTAATCAATTTATATCTACATTACTTCACATTTTCTCTCATATAACCTATATAGTGCTGGGAATGGATGATATAAAAAAACGAGTTTTCGACTTTCCTGTGTCAAGTGGTTCGTCGTGGATGACTTGCATTGCTGCTACTACTCATATACGTTTTTATTATATTTAACGACCAAATAGGCTAGAGGACTAAATAATTATGTTTAGTCTCGTCAGTTATATTTAAAAAAAACATTGAACACGTATTTTTTTATTTATTTGTCAAACAAACATTGACGAAGATACAATGCATTTAAGTTGCGCGGTACGTCGTGCTTTCGTATATTTTTTTACAAAATAGTGACGTCACAAGCCCCCACTCTAAAACTTTGATGCTCTTTATCTTTGTGATTTTTTGTTCATTTGATAAAGCGAAAAATATATGTCTAGAATTTTTGTAAAATCCTAACTGACGGACTAAATAGAATTATAGTTTTTTAATGCAGTTATCAATCTAAATATGCTGCGTAATATTGGCATTAACCTTACAAACGAATCTATTCATCATTCCCATTAGTCATATGGCA
Source organism: Glyphodes perspectalis (assembly GCA_951394215.1). NCBI lineage: Eukaryota > Metazoa > Arthropoda > Insecta > Lepidoptera > Crambidae > Glyphodes > Glyphodes perspectalis. The sequence continues at coordinate 6,391,914 of OX596201.1, forward strand.
CTGCCCACTATTGTGTGTGGCTATGAACTATGAAGCTTTAATATTACCCAATAAACAAAACTATTATATTATAATAAAGATACTTTACATCTATTCAGTATATCGTCAACTTCAATTTAATGGTCCAATATGATATAAAAGCATTTACTGTTTGCTTATTCTCTGTCAATTATTGTGAAGACACATTTGAGTTTAAAATTGATGTCGGTGTTCTGCGTTGCTATATTCTAAAAATTCCTAAAGTTTATATCCAAGGAGTTTGTAAGGCTACTCACAACGGGCAGATGGTGAAGGGAGCATTGACGATTGTCTTCTTTTGCCTTGAGGTTTATTATACCTAAACCATAATACTTACCTATACCATCATATTTTTATATTATCAGACTGGACTCTGTCTGATGTAGCTCAGAGTAACGAAGGTAATCTTGCGAATTTTCACAGAGGCGTCTTTAGCCCATTAAGTGCCCGTGTGCAAACATTACCCTAGCGCCCCCTAGTAAGCGCGGGGTCAAAATGAAATAAGTACAAAGTACAAGTAACAACACATTAACTTACCACAAACTGTAAAATTTCCCCAATGCATAATAAACTCTATTGTTTGGAGATTAAATTTGAAGAAGACATTTTTCGGTTTTGGATAACATGATGTGCTGTTAACTGTATTTAGAATTATAAAGGGTTCTGATGTTTATAAAGTAGATAAATAAATATCAGACTACATCACATACATTGATCTGACTCCGAGGTAAGTAGCTTAAGCACCAGTGTTACGGATATCAGAATCAACAGTGGTATTACAAATATATACTTAAATATTCAATATTAACACTCAGACACAGAACAAACACAAGTTTACATCATACGAATGTTTGTCCTGGGTGGGGATCGAACTCACAACTCTTGGCGCATGGGGCAGGGTAACTACTAAATGAGCCATTGAGCTAGTCAAAAGGTGTTTACCCTAACAAGCCAAAACGTATGTAAAAATGTCTATATAAATGTTACATGATATCAATGTTCGAGTGGGGCTCCGTAGCGAGCGGCGCTCGGCGCCCCCTAGGACCGCTGCGCCCGTGTGCAACGCGCACCCTGCACCATAGGTAAAGGCGCCTCTGAATTTTCATCCAACAACTTTACATGTATAGTACCACGGAGATCATTCGTGCAGATATTAAGCGGGGGTTGTTTGACAATCCATCCAAACGTTCTTTACACTTAATATATCACTATGTTCATGGTGCCCGGTAAACATTTATGTTCCCTGCTGCTTCCACTTTACTCCTCACCATTTATCCGTTGTACTGGAGACGTAGCCTAAACATCGTCGGTGATAAAAGCGACCTATATATAAACCAACAGCAATTCCGTTTATAATAATGATATACAGGTTTTCTTCAATTACTTTCGCAAGAACAAGGGTAACGACAACTTAAAAAATAAATACGAGATCTGATTTGTATAATTAATTTACGAACAACTGCAACAAGTGAGGGTTTCGATATTTAAATAACCGGGTGGCGTTACTGTGACCATATCGCCACATATGTGGCATTGAAGTGATTCTTCTAAAGGTAAACATTAAAATGGTTGTCAATTCCTCCCTTAAACGAACCAATAATTACGGTGACAAGAACCTATGTTACGGCCACGCCATCTGGTGGATATTATATTTAGAAAACTCTCACTACAATATCATATTATAATAATAAATAATAATAAATTTATCCCACAAAAAGTACATTACCTAACATGTTTGCTGGTCCCCACACTAACCTAAGCCTGTCCTATGGGGAACGAGTAACGATTTTCAAAAAGAGTGTAAGCTAATGGCGCTAGTACAAAGTAATTTGTGAATTAATACAATAATTATGTATATACATATATGAAATAGATCAAGCATTAATTTAATATAGCATCGACATGTTATTATTGTAAATGGGGAACTCTTCATACAGGCCTATAGTAGCTTTTATCTGTAATTTTCATTGTATTTTATTTATATCAGTAACTTCTTGTTACATACTAACTTATTACTAAGGGCGGAAGGCAATTCTTCTTCTCTATATATTGAACATGTTCACGAACTGTGCTTGCGATCTATGAGGCAAAATTGGCACTGAATATGTAGACTGGGCTGCCATTTTGGTGTCTTTCGCTTTCTCAACCATATCGGACGATGCTTGTTAATGTATGTGCGTTATAGGTTAATTAATAGATGGTGCGTGCGTATACACCAATGAGTATGACATAAGTACATTATAAGATTAAAATTAAAGACTGCCATTCGTTCGGTTACGATAGATATGTACGTTTAATAATACTATGCTCTCTTACCTATTTATTTTTAAGGAAACAATTAGTTAATAAATTAAAACGATTACAGGGCGTGTGTGTTTACGGCACTTATTTTATAGTACCTTGTTTGACTTTATGGTGTTCTACAGAGAATATAATTATTTTATGTATGGCTAGTTTATACTACCGATGAATAAGTCGCTTTACCTGCTTTTTAATAAGCTTTTGAATAATGACAGAGTGTATTATTTGAATGCTCTTTTTCTACTTAATCGTCTATATATAATATACATACATAGATAGATAATTGGTAAATAAAATGAGATTTATGTTTATTATTAAGAATTAATCCTCTTCATAAGCTTCAAAGGGTCGGTAACATGCGAGTGTTGCAAGCGTCTATAAGCTACGGTGACCTACTATCAAGCCGTCTATACGCTTGTTTACATTAATAGTCTCCATGATAATGCGTTACGGTTTTCAATTGTGTTGTATTATATTCAATGTACTTTATAATCAATGTTCCATAAATCCGTTTAAGAAAACGTATACAAATATAAGTGCCGAAAGCACGCACGAATTGTAACCCCACTAAATAGGTTATATTTATATTTCAATACGCCATAGCTTTGTGCAATGCCTTCAACTGCTTTGTTTTGTACATACATACATAACATTGTATGTATTTCAATAATAAACTTATTATGTATCTTTTGTAATATCTTATGAAGATAATAGTTATTAATTTAAGAGCTTTTTAAAGATAAATTATGAATATAATAATAGTACTTAAAGTAAATACATTCCAATATTATTGAGAGGTTAGATATAATACGGCTTAGGTCATTATATAAAGTGAAATGTCAATATATTCATATTAGAAATGATATTTTGAGTAACATAGCATGTATGTATTAAAGTAACTTAAAATTCTTTAACTACATTTTTATAGGCCTAAAATTGGATGTCTAAAAGTATTATTATATTAAAATATTACTTAATTTGTAATTTCACCTGTTAAGTCAACGTCTGCTATGTTATTACTTTAAAGCGATAAAAGATTTAAATGAATTTCTTAATTAATTGTGAATATGGGAAATTAATGAAAATAATTATTAAATTCGAGTTTACAAGTGGCAGGGCAAGCTTTGAGCTTAGCTAAGTAGACTAGTCAATCGGGCTTTTTAAAACAAATACAAGACCACGCCTACAGACAAAGAGCTTTATCGTATGTGTATGAACGAACAGGTCAAAGAGTATGGTATGGATATTTTATTATTGTTATTAATATTGTTACGATGACCTTGTGTAACTTTGTTTTGATAATTATGGAATAACCAAATAAAACTAAATAAACCGGAGCGGTGGTAGCTCAATGGTAGGGACACGCGCCTCTTAACCGAGGAGTGCGGGTCCAAACCGGGGCACGTACCTCTGGATTTTTCAAATCTATGTACGTATTTATACCACTAGCTCGACAGTGAAGGAAAACATCGTGATGAAACCTGAAAATTCAAACAACTTTGGATATGTAATCATGATGACGATATGTAATTACCAGACTCGCTAAATCCTGGATCATGGTCTAAGCGAATCCCGTCTAAACACGGGACATAACGCTAGGAAGATGATGATGGAATAACCAAATGACACTCAATTCTCTAAAATACATCAGAAAAGGCGTAATCTTCCAAGTTAATTAAAGGAGAGCTTCTTAGTACTCGTTTTCGTTTTCTATATTATTATATACCGTTTGGACCAAGATTCTAGCTTTAGCGCGTCTGGTTAATACGTTAAAGTGGCTAACATCTGACCTTCATCACACTTTGAGAAACTAGACAAATTGGATTCTGATTGCGCATCTGTAGTTATCCGATGTGCAGGTTTCATCACGATATTTTCCCTCTCCACTAAGCTTGAGGTATAAAATTGTACTCAGATATTAGAAAATCCGGAGATTAAATGAATTGATGGTTACACAATTTTTTCAATATAATTGGGATGTTGACTGGCTAGTCAATTGAGATACTTTTTAAGAGCTTTCAAAACGAAATGACTTCATAGATTTTGTATGGGCTTGTCAACGTGTGACGTCACTAGGTTGTATAGTCAACTGACTTAATATTAAGCAGTTTTTGTAAAATTAAAAATCTTAGACTCCATATGATTGAAAATCAATATGGCTTAACAGCATACTACGATACTTTCTTTTTCAGAATTAATATTTCAAAATTAAATATAAATGGTGTCAACATCCCAATTGAAAGTAAATATACACGTCACCAGTTTTGGAGAAGACGTAGCGCTTTAAGACTACCAGTCAACTGCAATGTTAACAGAAAAACTAATTAATAAGGAACGGACGGAAAGATTTTCATTTCGTTCTTTAATTCTCGTCATAATTTATTGATTTAGCCAGATGTTTATGATATAAAATATATATGTCAACTTATGATTAAGCCATATGATAATATGGGAGATTTAAATTGAAATGTCACGCCTGAATAGGCATAAGGCTGGCAGGTTCGTAGAAGCCTCTGTGCGTATAAAAGGATTTCCATCGCTCGACCCAGCTCTTTGTCAATACAGTTTATGCCTTATTGCGAATGACTACAGTCGGTTTATACTAAGCAGATGTATCTTCGCTTCAACTATATGCTATATGGAAAGAGCTAGAATGCTCCATCTTTTGTGATCTTTTTGCTATAATTTTACATTAGTCTCATAAGGACACCTATTTCGTTTCTTCCGCCAATGGTATTATTTAACTTGCAAAAGTACAACCATTTAAGTACCACTTCTATATATTTTATACTCAATAATACCAGTGGAAAAAGAAACATTATACTTACCATGATTTACAATGTACCTAAACTAAATACCTATTTATTTGTAAGTGTGTTAAAGTTTATTAAAATTATTTAATGTCAATTTGAGATAAATGAATTTATTTGTTGGTCAATTAAATATTGCACAGCAATTTGTTCTTGTTTTATTTCTAGAATTGCGTTCATATGGCGTTCGGTTCTCTCTGCCTACCCCGCTAGGGAAGTGGCGTGAAGTTTAGTTTAGATTTCGTTTTATTTCCAGTTTTACTTCTTGTTGACTTATGTAGCAGATTTTTTTATAAAAATAAACTCGGTAATTAACACATACGTTTACAATCGAATTAGTAGCAGTAAAGCACATACGAAATGACGTCACATGGACATGTAGCACAGTATACTTCTAACTGTAAATTTTTTACCAGGCGCTAATATTGTGGCCTCATACATGTCATAGGTATTTCTACCGGCTTTTGAATGAAATGGTCTACTGCTTCTAATAGGGATGCCAAGAAAATACACCTATCAGAGCTTGAAGGCTTCCTTAATGTTAGCTAACATTTCTTAGTTAATATTAGGGTACGTGAACACTATTTTAGATCCCTACATCCCTGCATCAAGTAGATACAAACTGCTCACTAGTGTGTTAGTGACGCTTCGTATGTCGTCTGATACTTACCTTACTGACATCTTTTACATTGTGGTATGAAGGAAGCGATGTGTAATGAAAATGAGACGGAAAGATCAATAGAATTAGTGTTCTTGCTATAACATTATCATTACAATAAACTAAGAGTACGATTTGTTTTATTAAATTAGAAACATGAAATTCTATTTTTTTTTTACTTTCTTGGATTAATTTTGTACCAACTTAGTTAATTTATAATACATGGTAGGTAAAAAGAGTTGCCTGTTTTCTAAATTTAGACAAATTGAGTACGGACTAGTAGGTACTTTTATCAAAGAAGATGCATAATTGCACTGAGGCACCTATATTTATAACTACTTAGGTAAGTATCTAATATGCATTATCATTACTGTATATGCTTTAAAAAAACTGGAATGCTATTAATATGGCCAAATAAATGTTAGAAACTTATCATATTTTTATTATATTCAAAATTACGGTCTTTCGAGTCATTGAGACCAATTAAGCTCCAAGAAAAAATAAGTACCTATGTAAACCATTATGTATGTATTATTGCCGTATAATTCTATCGTATAGTAAACTGAACTAAAGAAAACTACTATTCATATCAACTTCACATCAACGCCAACAAAGAGGCAGCCAGCACTTTCCGCAGTCCACCGACCACGGGGAACCAAACAATGGCTTTACGAACGGCTGATACAATTAACCATGTTACGTTTACTCGGTACGCAATAAAAGGAGGTTGAACCATGCCTACTTTGTATAAATTGTGAGTGGTTGTATCGAGTGTAATACCCGCGGGGTGAATGACTGGCGGCCATTACAGCAACCGCATCATTACGCGCGCCGTGCGCCCGCCGCCGCAACCGCGTACGCCGCTGCCAACAAAAACATTATAATACGAGCCTCCTGGCTTGCCTTCATTATAGGATATTCGCTATTTACGGCTTGCACTTAAAAAGCCTTTGAAAACAATGTTTCGATGTGTTCTGGCGTTTACGTCCTACTTTAGGCTCGGTCGCCATAGGTATATACGTCATACATACTTAAGATGCGTGCTTTTATAATATTGAAGTTATCTATTATTTACCTTCGAAGATACCTTAAAAGCATGCTTGCACACATGATTTAATATGAAAGTTGATCAATGTCATTAACCGGAACGTTATCAAATGTTAACGTATTTTAAAGAACCTTCAAACAGATAAGATGTAGATACTTACCTATTAATGAAAACCAATTTTTCTACTAAAATATAGATTCAGAATCTGTGAATATGTAGATACTAAAATTGTATGACAGCTGAGAAAAGGAATATTTATTGTCGTAAATGTTTAAGTTTTGAGGTAGCTTGTACAGTGGCGGATTTACCCTAAGGCCCAGTAGGCCCGGGCCTAGGGCGGCCAGATATTAGAGGCGGCCAATTGTGATAAAAATTTAAGTGATGACTCTTTAGTTCTGAGAATTATGGTCTGGGGCCTAGGGCGGCCAATAATGTAAATCCGCCACTGATTACTTGTACCTAGTAGGTGTGTAGGTACAAAAACGACTAATGTGTTCACGTAGGTACAATTATGGAGTAGTTAATTGAGTAGCTGCGTACCTAATAAATACGTCGTCCGCCCTTACGCCTTATAAAATATTCCCCCTAGTAGGTAACTTGCCAAGTTCTACTCCCAAATGACTGTAACGGTCAATGATCAATGTGCCGCGTCTGCTGTATTTTTCCTTGTACCCAAAAACGAGTTTGCAAAAACCGTGCATAGCGATATGATCATTATCTTCTAGTTCGGAGCTATCTGTTACTGGGATATAAATAGACTATGAAATAGTTTAAATAGTCACAGTCATGCAGGCATGATCAAATCGTTTATCAGATTTATACCTACCTAGGACCTGACTACTGACTGACTGACTGTAAGTACATAACATCACGCCTATAATACCCGAAGCGGTAGGCAAAGTCAATGTGGCAGCAGGCTCTTTCAATCACATACCTACAGCCTAAAATAAAACTAGGCTGGGTTAGATGGAAAATTGTGAAAAAGTTGTGACAAGTGGCTAGCTTGTCGGCAACACAATCACATACCCAAAACCCGATATACCATTAGTCGCCTTTTACGACATTCTAGACAAGAACCACAGTTGGTACATTATTTTTCAGTCCCAGACCAACATGGGACAATGGGCTGGGTTAGATGGAAAATTTTGAAAAAAGTGGTGGTGAGCGGTAAGTTTATTTTGGCCTAAGGAGTAGATAAGTATGTTAAAAAAATGCCCTCACTCAATTCTCGCTTTAAAACCGTTCTTTGCTCAGTTTGTTAATACTTGCGTCTTTGTCATTTAAGGCCTACCAGATTATCGTTTGTTAAAGAATAGATTATTTTTTTTGTTTAATTTACTTTTTAAACAAACGACCATTTGTCCCTAGCAGGATTCGCACTGGCGATCTTGGTTTTTTCGCCAAAATCCAACCACTCAACCAAGTGACTATCAGTAGATGAACAGCTTACGTTTAACAAAGATGGAAACCATATGCGGGATAGTTACTAAATCTTCGATCCTAACATACCTACACTTTGGGCGTTTGAAATTTGCAACTCATAATAAAGAAACCACCACACTGAAAAAAAAAGCTCTAGAAAGCATTGATCTCACTTGTTATTTTATTCGACACTAGCTGTCCCAGCGCACTTCGTAATGTCCCGTTCTGGGATTTTCTTTTATTATTATCCTTGCAATGTTTCCATATTTTCATATCGTACAAACCTTCCGTAGAAGATTACCAATTTTAAAACCAAAATCAGGCACATCGGTCCAGCCGTTCTCCAGTTTTAGCGAGACTAACGAACAACAATTCATTTTTATATATAAAAAAGAAAATTTCGCGGAATAAGTCTATCGCAAATGTTAATCACCATTTTGTTGTTAGCAATCATTATTATAGGTACCTACTCTTTAATAAAAATGTTGTTACTCTACTTGAAGTGTTAGTGTGACTAATGTATGAACATAACGATACGGACGAAATACCTTTTATCTTTGTTTACTGAATAGAAAGCACATTAGAGTCGCTTGGCCGCTCATCTGATGGAAATCGTGTCCTGCACTGTGGGAATCATGTTTTATGATAAAAGTCTAACAGGGGTTTTGAAAGTGCTGAGTGAAATTGAAATCATTTGCATCCCTCCAACTGGGCGCTTGGTCGTTATCGTGACTTGCGTTGAGGCTTGCTCGTACAAGGTGGATTTGAATTTGTGAACTTTCATGGTACTACGAGTTGTAAGTACCTCTTCATTATTCTGAACTAACATCCTTGTTCCTTACCTTAAGTAATATTTAAAAAATGGGTAACCTTGAACAAACATACGTACGTAGGTACGTATAATCACGCATGTAATCCCCGAAAGTTAATGGGCGTCATGTTACATTGTAATCCCCGAAAGGTAGGCAGAGTCAAACGGGCAACTAGCCCCCTTAATTACATTCAGCCAAAAAATTAAATTGGGCTGGGTTAGATGAAAAATTAACAAAAAGTTGTGACAGGTGACTCGTCGCCTACATATCACACACCCAAAACCCGACATACCATTAGCCGCATTTACAAAATGCTAGGCAAGGAATACAGTTAGCAAATTATTTTCTAGTCCCAGATCAACATGGGATAAAGGTTGAATGGTTAAATCTATGATTACTAATATTATAAAGCTGAAGAGTTTGTTTGTTTGCTTGAACGCGCTAATCTCAGGAACTAAACTGGTCCAATATGAAAAATTATTTCAGTGTTAGATATCCTATTTATCGAGGAAGGCTATCGGCTATATGATATTAACCATAAACGCGGGTGAAACCGCGGGCATAGCTAGTGATTAATAAGTCGGTTTATGTTCAAAATAGGTTATTTACTTTAATATTTGAATAGATAGATTCTTATACGTTGCAGACGTCAATATCTATCTATGTTGATGCATACTTAACATGCTGAATATGTACTCAAGCATTTCCATTACTCGTTTCGATTTCAAACACTCTGGAGGTCTTGTTGTAACTCGTAGCCTCAAATCTAGACATAGTAGAAATTGAATAAGTATATATATTTTTCTCTATCATAGTAAAAGATGCATTTTCCCTGTAGGTACATTTGGTACAATTAGGTAGGTACTTATATAAAAATAGATAGGTACAGCATTTTGGGGACATGTCACTGATACACCATTTATTAAAAATATCCTCGTTCAAGTGTAAGTAATTTAAATACATATTTAATCGTGTCAAATGTACATTTTCTAAATGAATAAAATAACCACTAACACAGATATAACACTTACCTACAAGTAACCTACCTTTCTTTTTATTTGTGGGGTCAACCAAAACAAAATAAAAGATATATAAACTAAGTATAACTGAGTAATTATTTACTCTGGTATTCTTTTCAGCACCGTACGTAAATAATTATATAATGTTCTAAAGATGAATTTTAACTGCTTTATCCCACCTTTAAATCGATTTATCAAAATCGAAGTAAACAACACCAATACTACCTTCCAATGTTTTTACTATACCTCAACCATCACAGTATTTCGCAGCTATTGAAAGTACCTCGCACTTACGGAGGGCCTGCAGCAAAAACCGAAGAACCGGCTCAGTTTCCTTTATTGGTATATAGACGTTCGATTGTCTATGCAAGGCTTATAAAGCGAGGGTCAAAGTTCTCCCGCGGTATCTACTCCATCTAACACAGGCGCGCGGTTTGCCCCGACTTTCTCTGCAGTTAGGGCTGCCAAAGGTTAGGAGAGTGCACACAGTATAACCCATTCTGTGGTCTGTGGTATAACCTCACCATACATACATATCATCACGAATGCAGCCCCCGAGGGGTAAGCAGCGTCTACTAAGCTCCTTTAACCACATACGAAGCATAATTAAGTTTACTACCTTCATCTATACCTACCTTAGTATATTAATCCGATTCTGTTTAAAATTAAGTCTATAATTAAGATTGATTATCTGAGATAATATTTGGTATCATTATGACTATAGCCATTATTAAAATAGACGAAAGGTCCACGACACAATTTAGATTTTTTTGAAAATCATGTTCTTTCGTCTTTTTTGTTACAAATTTATAGTAGGTATAGTCACTTGCATAATGATTATATGCAGTTCTAGCAGAAAATGTTATATTTTCAGTACTCAGAGAGACTGATTTACCAATTGCCAACCCTAAGGGCGCCCGCGCAGCGCAAACACCGCAATACCCCGTGTAACTGTTAGACGAACTGTTGTCTGTTTGATCCAATATAGAACATCTTTTGTTCTTTTGTATCGGCTTGCTCATAAGAACCTTTTTAATTTGGAGTAATGGCTTTTAGGCCTTAAATGAACCAATGAACGGGCCGTAGGCAATTCGTTAAGTGATTATTTTGGCTTCGAACTGATTCCGTTTTCCTTATACACTTCCTTTGTGTGATCATAAGTTATTTATTGCATACTATAGGACTACAAGTTCATTGACATTGAAATATTTTAAATAGGTACCAACCAATTTGCATGAAAAGATTAATGGCGATGGATCTGTGATAAAGATGTTATCTATGGTAATTTACAAAAATGTGTAATACCCATTCGTATGTTGAATATTTCGTAATGTAGACCAATGTTGCACTGTGCAGTCGTATTCTACTCTAAATACAATCTACCCCCTCTAATTTACATAGTCATATTTAAAGTATGATGACTTCCTGTAGATAAATTGGGGTTGGGCCACGCATTTTTAATTTTAATACTCGCGTTTGTATGGAAATAGCAATCATCCATCGTATCTAGATATTCCATTGTTTCATTTTGCCACATATACTGAAATTATTTAGCACAAAATACAAATCCGTTGATTATGACTTGTAAAACAGTGGGGCAATTTATTATAACAGAGCTCTAGGTCATTGTTCCCCGCGTAGGTACAATATATTGTGAAATTGAAATAGTAAATAGATGTAGCATTGTGTGTAACAATACGCGGGTAATTACACACTGTATGCAAACGCGGAATGGACTATTTTGTTAAACAGACTGTAAAAGGCTTTGTACAAACTGCTAAACGTTGGAGAAGTCATTAACGTTGATAGATAGTGCAGCAGACAAGTGGAGCTTCTTCGTCTTTAACTTAATGGAGTAAGGTTCAAGGTCGCTCAACTAAGTCAACAGTTCCACATAATGCCTAAGAGTTGCGATTAACGCTAGTTCTCCCGACTACTCGCGTATATAGGAAGTTGTACAGGATATTACATTCTTCCTTAGTACCATGAGATTTCCGTACAAGTGCTATAGAAAGGGGGAAATACTGCATAGTGGATTCTAAGAAAAGCTTCAGCCTAGTAATGTAGTACTACACATACTTAGTCCGACCTTGGGTCGATACAGTTTTATACTGACATTCTTTGTTTATAATCAACGAGGTTCCTCTTATCAGCTATCGCATCTTAGCCGGCACTTCCACTGGACCCATCATTGTGGTAAGTAGTACTTAAAACCTCTTTTCAGTCCCTTTAATCAACATTCTGGAACAGCCATTGTTTCGTAATTTGGAATGGAATGTTTTTGTTGCCGCAACTAAGGGATGCCCTATACAGTTACTTTTCCACTACCTACATTAAATAATACCAAAATCATTACGCGTTTGACATACAAGAATCAGATTAGATGTTCGACATATGTCAACTTGAAACTTTAACTTTTATCCCACACTTTCATGTCACAATTAAACATCATACTCGTAGTAGCATTCTCCATCAAGTACCGTTCTTAAATAATTAAGAGCCATTTGTAATCGCTCCCGAACAAATAAATTGACGTGGAATCGGAAAGTACCATCTAATTGCGCACTTACTTATTTAAAAGCACGTTGTAATACTTTACGAACCGATCAATAAAAATGTACGGCGACTATCGTAAAAATGAAACTAGCAGCTTCGGTAAATGGCTTTATGTAGAACCGGTAGTGGGTTGATTCGTCGGGATATAAAATTGATGGTTACACTGACTACCTGGATTGTAGAGCCTACACAAAAGCCGGAAGGCGTCATCGCTCGTGTAACGGTGGTAGCGGTACAGCACTTAAGGCTATTAGTTGTAGCAGGATTTTGAACCACTATCTCATCACCAGGGCCGCGCAGACAATCGGCAGCGTCTGAGTGCAAAAATCAAATAAAAAAAATAACACAACAGCACGCCTATAATCTCCGAAGAGGTAGGCAGAGTCAAAGGGGCAGCCCATTTAACAACATTCAGCCAAAAATAAAATTGGGCTGGGTTAGATGAAAAATTGTGAAGAAGTAGTGACAAATGACTAGCTAGGCAAGAAACAAAGTTGACACATTCCTTTTAAGTCCCAGAGCAACATGGGACAGCAAATCCTACAAAGCGCTAAAAATATTTTTGATTGTGAGTACGAGAAAATTATCCGAAGCCCGAAATGTCCTGGCACTTGTTTGCGCTAATTTACAGACAGGCTTGACTTGGCTTGACTCTGTCACCTTTCAAGCGCACCTTCAACATACTATGAGATGAGAATGTTTGTCGTAGTTCAACAAGCTTTTGTTCGCCGAAATAAATATCAGACGTCACATAAATATTGATTTGAACTAATATTATGGAAATCGGATTTCACGAAGGTACCGTTACCAAACTTTAAACAAGAACCTGTTTCATCAATATGTTTTGTTTCATTGCGGGATTTAAATCTGCGCCCTTATGCGTTCTGCGTTAACACGAAATCTCAAGCATTGCATCAACAACGGGGCTATCGTTACAATCATCTAGTTTCTAGTGCTTAATGATTGATATTTAACGATTTCTTTAAACAGTCAATAAATTAATCGTTACCTAACTTGCTCAAATATGGTATCTATCTATCGAATATAATCTTACTAAAAAAGTCAAGATTAACATCTTATGTTTGACGAAATTCACACGACTCGTTACACCTTTTACTAACGAAGTAGTTACACACTATTCTTTAGTAAACTAACATATTTTTTGTTTAATTATTAATTTTTGTTTAATTAGTATTTGTCCCGTGTTGGTCTGGGACTATAAAAGAATTTGCCAACTGTGTTTCTCGCCTAGCATGTCGTAAAAAGCGACTAATGGTAAATGGTGTTTTGGGAATGTGATTGTGTAAGCGACGAGCTAGCCACTTGTCACTACTTTTTCTCAATTTTCCATCTAACCCAGCCCACTTTAATTTTTGGCTGAATGTGGTTAAAGGGGACTGCTGTCCCTTTGACTCTGCCTACCCCTTCGGAGATTACGGGCGTGATGTTATGTTATGTTATTATTAAAAACGATCGTCGATTGTTCTATCTTTGCCTCCGAACTCCTTATTTTCATTTAATAAAATTAAAGGAGTTAGCCAAGTGTCTACTAAACACTGGACAGTATATACTAAACACTAGACAGTATTTATACTAAACACTGGACAGTATATAATGTTTGTTTAAAGTAGGTTTGAGTATTTTGAGACAATGTTCTGATACTTGTAGATCCTCTTTAAGCTCTGTTAAGTGCGCAATTTGCAAGTTCAATAGGTCCAGCAGATTTAACTTTAAATTCTAGTTAGCGCATGTAGGAGTCGACCATTTGAATTAGTTAACATAAGACATGAACGCGTCAATGAATTTGAATTCACTATATTTATTAATTACACAATTATGACATAATGATTTATGGGCGGTTTGAATTACAACTTCAAACCATGAATATATCACATAAAAACCGTGATTTACTCGTATATCCAACTAATATTATAAACGCGAAAGTTTATAATATTAGTTAGTTTTGTATGGATGAATGGATGTTTGTTACTTTTTCACGCAAAAAATATTGCTTGGATTTTAATGAAACTTTACAATAGCATAGCTTATACATCAGAAAAAAACATACCTACCTAAGCTATGTTTCATCGACGTACCACGCGAGCATAGCCGCGGGCAGAAGCTAGTATACCATAAATACTTGCGAGGGACGGCAGAGATAAAGGAACAGCAAGCCCCTTTAACCAATTTTAACAAAAAAAAACTGGCTTGTGTTAGATGGAAAATTGTGAATAGACTCCCTTAGGCTAACACGTCACATACACAATCAAAAAAAATTACCACAATAAGTAGGTTTAAGTACATTTTCAGTGGGCTTCCTTGGTGTGGCGTCACATTCACAATTTAAATTAGTGTTCAAGTTTAGATGTTTAATGCTTTTGATTTATGCATCTGACGTCACAAAGCTATGCTTCTTCACACATACTTCTAAAATCCATTGTGACACAATGTCACATTTCGTTCATGTCCTTCTTCTCTCTTAACGTCTGGCTTATTTATAAATAAATATAATAATAAATAATAAATAAATAAATATCCGACGACATCACATACATTGATCTGACTACGTGGTAGGTAGCTTAAGCACTTGTGTTACGGATATCAGAATCAACAGTGGTATTACAAATATATACTAAAATATTGGATATTAACAACCACATTTATGGATGTCTCTTTTAAGGCACTATTTATGACAGAGATGAAAAGCGTGAACAGTGACTGTTAGCGGGTAAGTGAAAGGTAAGCAATACAAATAAATAGATAATAAATAAATAAATATCCGACTACATCACATACACTGATCTGACTCCGAGGTAAAAAGCTTAAGCACTTGTGTTACGGAAATCAGAATCAGCAGTGGCATTACAAATATATACTTAAATATTGGATATAAACACCCAGACACAAAACAAACACAAGTATTCATCATACGAATTTTTGTCCTGGGTGGGGATCGAACCTACAACTCTTGGCGCATGGGGCAGGGTCACTACCGAATGCGCCATCGTGCCAGTCAAATTTAACAAATACATATAATCTTGTGTTTCTACTTCATCTAATTGCCATATTCGATGAATGAGATACCTGCAGAACATCGCTGCGTATGAACCTCAATCACCCCGAGCCGAGACAAATAACATCATCAAAAAATATTTGTTCCAGTGCGTTCCAGACCGCGTCCCTGGCGGTCGACGTAGACTCGACGCTATATCAGAACCATTGCACCAACGGAGCTGTCAGTGTCAGTACATAAAATAAGCAGCTCGTGAGTTTGTTTCAGGTCCCACGCCACGCCCTGAGTGGTGCATGTTTGCTGGCGTTGGTAATTAATCATTAACTTACGTGACGAGATGTGACACTCAAGGGCGAGTTGCATAAGTACCGTGTTTTCGCTTTTATGTTAGACGATATACATACAATCGCATTTAATACTGGTATTAACTCTAGCCGTTTGTAAAATAGTAATGCCTGTGATATAACTGTGGTAAAGGTAGAAACTATCTAAGTCAGCGAAGGCTGATTGTTTTATCAGTAGTGGTAGGTATGGAAAGGATGGGCATTTCCGCAAATCGGAATGGGGTGTGCTCACCGTGGCTTGACTATTTTAACAATAAAATGACAGAGTTTTACATAACCCAAATACATTTGGGTATAAGAATATCAGTAATATAAATTCTAGATTGCTGTCATAGACACACTCTTGTTAATCCATAACTGGTTATAGTGATAGAGGAATTCCAACTAAAAAAAATAAAGGTACACGAACAACGTGTTTCATATTTTCAATCAACGTAAAAAAAGGTTATGGATATATTAATAACAGTTTTTATTACACTGACCACCACACCATACCAATATCTTACCCACAACGCAAGTTTATTAAACCATATAGGTACGATATGTATGATTAGTCCCATGTTGGTCTGGGACTTAAAGGAACACAGTTGAGATGTGTTTCTTGCCTAACAAGTCGCGACTTTTCTATACTAATATTATAAAGCGGAAAGATTCGATTGTTTGTTTGTTTGCTTTAAATAGGCTTCGAAACTACTGGTCCGATTTCATAAATTCTGTCACCAATGAAAAGCTACTATAGCAGCAAGTAACATAGGCTATATTTTATCCCCGTATTGCTACGGGAACGGGAACTACGCGGGAGAAACCGCGGGGCGCTGCTAGTAGTAGATATATCGGATTTTGGGTATGTGAATTGTGTAGGCGACGAGCTAGACATTTAAATCGTCACTACTATTTCACAATAATCAATCTAATCCAGCTCAGTTATATTTTTGGCTGAATGTGGTTAAAAGGGCTCGCCGCCCCTTTAACTCTGTCTACCTCTTTGGGGATTATGTGCGTGATGTTAAGTATGTATGATATGATATGATATAAGTATGTATGATATGATATGATAGCAGAATGCTCGGATACATGTATCCGAGCATTCTGCTACGGGTATACAACAACGGATCTACGGTAACCTTAAATAAAAATCCATTAAATTGTCGACGTAGGCTCGGTGCCGATTTCGTCAAAGCTGAGAGAGGCGTGCAAAAAGCTTAATGTGAATGACGGTTGCCTCATGGAGTGGCAGCAAAAAGTTGTTTACGATGTTGCGTTGGTCAGAGTACCGGCCGGCTAGAGGCTCGACTGATGTCATCGGAGCAGATTGTCATCGCGAGCTGAACCGATTGTTTCTAGGTGGTAGAAATACCCTATCCGTCCGTACTTAATATATTTGGAACTATTTTATTAGCTATACCTACACATAATATTGTGACTGAAGTTTAAAGAAAATGTGTAACGGGTTGGATTACTGGCATTGTTCGCGATTGTATGTATGTATGTAGTATCAGTACATAAAAATTATAAACATCAACGATAAGAATGTATAATAATTTCCTATAAAACGTGTATTATAATACGTGTATTTCTTCTGAATATTTTATTAACTGCACTTCATTATTATCTTAACAACAGGTTATATAACTATAAGTTATTAGCCAACAAGATCCTGATTTTTGTGAGTACCTAAATATATAATACCATATACACATCTGAAAGAATAGGGAAGTAAGTAGGGGAGATAGGAGCTGGTTTTGACATAGGTAGCATTTAAAACTAAATCAAAAACGCTTTTACAAAAAATACTTTAGATATTGTAAATGATAGAAAATTTGCTTAACCTTACAGGAGTTAATCATTGCATTGGTATTTTTAACTAGCAACTACCTACTCGTGTCACAACCAACCCCAGTCTCCCCTAGACCGATTTATGAGTGCTTATCAATAGTTCTTATAATCATTCAAATGAGGAATCAAGTTTTATTTATACAGCCAGTTACAGACTTAGCATACATTTTAATTGTGCTCATTGGTAGGCAGACCGTCATAGATAGCTTTAGATCTCTTTATTTAATTGCATGTCTTTTACGAGTATTATTGGGTACATGTCCGGCTATTTACTAATATCACATCGATGATTCTGTCTGTGAAGAGTGCATTGCATAGATTGCTTTTACCATATTTAGATGTGGTTGTTTCTCTTAGTGACTTGTTGGAAAACTTATAGTAAAATCTAATAATGACTACCGTATAAGCGATTAACGGTTAATGAAAATAGTCAAGTAAAAAGCAAGATTTTTAACATTACTTACGTTACTCAAATATTTACACAAGATAGTTACAGCCGGCCATTATACGTACACAAATATTCTTCAAAACATATATTTTACACGGCGATTGTATTGGCACCGTTATTCGGTCCGGGTGAAGTTGACGTGGGCTAAGGGAGTTGACGTGGGCTAAGGCCTTCTCCCCCCCGCTGGGGTCTTCGGTTTGGCGTACCGGCTTAGTAGGCCCTGGTGCAGGACAGGGCCGAAGCGAAGAGAGACCCCGAGGTGAGCTACGACTGCTCGGCATTTCCCACCGAGCAGTTGCGGCACCGGCCGCAGCCCCCTGCGGCCGGACCAGGATTGCCGAGGAAGAAGAGGAGCTGAGTGTCTCGTTGCTCGCCTTCCTATCCTCGGCAACCCGACAGGGGCGCGCTGGGTCGCGCTGTGGTGGGTCGCAGAGGGATTGAGCGTCACGATGCTCTCCCTCTGCGACGACAGGGCTAAGCCCTCAATCTGGGTCGCCGGGCGGAAGGCGGCCCCTTCAACGAGGCGCTCTCCGCGTGCCCCTCTGGCTTAGCAGAGGGCACAGCGCGAGAGTGGGCCCACGACGCCGGTCACGGGGATGATCGGCGTCTGAATCCTGGGCGGAGTTGTTGAGACATGCTGGGTGGCCTGGCATGGCTCGACGCGCGCGCGTGCTCGGTGCTGTGCATCCGACGACTGTTGTCGTGGGCTGCACAGCATCGACCACCGCCGCGCGAGGTGGGCCGCGTAGCGCGGCACGCGCATCCCCGGAGGAGCAGTCGTATAGTCCCGACAGTGGGGATACAGGCTCCTCCGGGACTGCGCCGCTGGAGGCCACGTTGGGGTTTTAGTCGGTTCGAGTCGGACACACCGCCCTCTGCTTCCCCGAGTAGAGGGTGACGGCTCGTGGGAGTTTCTGAATCGGATAACGCCTTCGACCAAAAGATATAAGAGTAGCCGGGGTATACCCACTGAACCCTACAGCGCTCTCAGGCCGAGTGATGATGCTGTGAGATCCATGATAAAAGCTACCACAGCCCAAGTAGGTAACTACAGAGGCTGGTTCCGTTATGTCAGTCATGTAAATTATCATCATACGCATGTCATGCGCGCCTGCTGTCACTGCAAATAGATCACGTTAGAATTAAATCACACGCAGTGACGTAATTAATGTGATGGAACCCGTCCGAGCGTCTAGCGTAATGTGATATTCCATGTCACACGTCATCCCGGACACAGATCCGGGTCCACGGATCCGGTCCGGCGGACTGTGTGTCTTGTGCTGCAATCACTAATCGGCTACTAAAGCTTCCCTATTGCTGCTAATAAATAAAATTATTATGCCTCGACAGGCAAGTGCCATAACACATAGTACAGGAGGTGATGACCAAATTTGGTAACTTAATAATAACAGACGACATCATATTATTATATAAGTATATTGCATCATACTACTTTTATTCCGGGGGAAGATTGAACGCACTTCCCCTGCATTCGACCTGAACTATTACATCAGAGGAGATGTCAAACAAACATCGTTTGGTTATTTTGTGCAATATTGGTTTTATCAAGATAATAGAAATAGATCTATGTACATACACCGTAGCTAACAAATGTCGGAATGTTAAAAATATTAATTAATTATTTGCTACTTTTTATGTATATACCGTAACCCACAGCCAATATAGAAGGCACCATGATGTTTGTTTTGAATGCAAACAAGTCGCTTTTAACGAATTTTGCTCTTCCAAAGCTTAAAATTTATTAAATAGAAGCAGTTATAAGCGCCATTATTAAATATTACTTTCGCTAAAACATCTCTTTGTACTTTACTTTTCTAATAGTTACCAAATTTACCGTCACTCCCTGCACTACTTTTAATAGGTCCGGTTGATGGTTGGCGCCAACCACCTATACCTTACCGGTTATAGACACTTAGCTGTCCGCATGAATTCATTAACACATTTTCATTTTATTGCCACTCAGCTATCCCGTTGCGGCCCTATAAATTTGCCTAATCAATATTTAGTGCTTTTAATTGACTGTACGTGCCGCAGATCACTGTTAAAACTACAAGGTTTAATTAAGTAGTTAAGGATATTTGCAATAGCAACAGTGTTTTGCCGTGTTAGCTATTTGAATTTGATAAATGGCCAATCATCGCGCTCCAATGACCTGGTTTGAAACAAGAACTCTGTACTGTGAGTAACAAATCAGCACTGCTTGCGTTGTCAGAATTCAGGAATATTCAGTCTACTTTTACAATGTCAGAATGTACGGTATGTAGTACGGTAGTACGAAAATCTGATTAAATATGCTGACCTTTGCATTAAGTTAGATTAATTATCAGAAGCATATGAGTTCATAATTCCAGTGTATCAGTTCAGCCGTTTAAGCATAATTAAGTATAATAAAAGACGTTCAAACGTTCATATAATAATAGAATCCAAAAGGTGTCTTCTCTTCTAAGGATTCTTCACCACTTCAGCCACTGTCCTTGATTTTATTCTTTATGCCATGTACTCTGTCCTTTCAGCCCCAGGCATTGACATCGTCTTAATCCGGTACGAAAGACAATTCATTTTAACCCTGTAGTATGGAAGATAGAGTGCTAATGTGATTACGCTCAATGAGGGTTTTTTTTTAAATTAAATCATCCAAAAGATGGCGTTACTGTGACGTGCGGTCTTGTTACCCTCTTCATTGGGTAGTTGTTAGAACAAACTGACATTCTGTCAACAATGAGCCAATAGCGACAGTGATAAGACCACGAGACTCCCTCGTGCCACCTAGCGGATTTTGTATTTTTAAAAACCCTCATTGAAAATAGTAATTTCACCAAATTATCGTTGCGATCGCTGCACTCTGACTGCTCTTTACATTTCACAGAATGAACAAACATAGTAACTACCGCCACTGTGTAATGTGTGTAATGTAATATTCTTTAATATCACTAATTATTCCATAACGATATGCAATCTTTGCAATACTATATAAAAGTGAGTTTACAGTCAATACTTAACTCTTCATGAAGTCCGCCTGTACTGATTGATGGCAATGATGCTTCTCTCACCTCTCTTCATAAAAAGATATTCCGTGTTTATTGCTGTCTAATGAAGTAAGGTGATTATTAAGAATATAACCCTCATTACTGACGTTTGCGAACAAGACATCTACTTCATGTACCTTGCTGTATTTAATTCTCATTGAAAATGATTCAGTTTTGTTAGATATTTGTTTTATTACAAATGGATATGTCGCAGTCATCTGGTTGAATCTGCTATTTGATTGAATGACTAGCGCGTTCATTAAATGACGACATTTAATTGAATAACTAGGCCGAACGTTGATTGAACAAGCGTCACTCAACGTCCAACTAGTTAGCTAATTGTAACATAGCCCTTTGAACAGAGCGGACCAACAGAACCAGATGACTGCGACATATATATTGCTCCTTCCCTGAAAATCAAATTGCTACCAGAAACGAGATGCTACCAGACAATTAGGTTAGGTTAGGTTAGAACTGTGATGCGCCCTGCAGGGGGGGCTCCGAATACTCCTGAGGTATCCCTGCCTGTCGTAGGAGGCGACTAAAAGGGCCTTTGGGGTCGTGGGGGTTAGGCCCTCTATCGTCTCCAGAGAAGACGACTGCATGTGTTACACCCGGTCCGTTAGGATAGGGTACACAGCTGTCTATGTGGTCGTTAAACACCACCCTAAGTGTTCTGGGGGAGAATATCACTCCCTCGAGATGGGCCGCTAGGCGGCAGCGCGCGCTGCGTAGACTTTTCGAGATGAATCCCGACAGTGGGGATCCCGTTGGTTTTGCGTTAGCGCCCGAAGAACGGCAGCCTTGAGGTTTAGTCGGTAGGGGGGCTGGAGATTGCTACCGGCTACGAGCCCGACACACCCTGTAGGCCCTATCCAGGTATATTTGGACGGTGCGTAAATGCATTCCTTAAGTACAAAAAAAAAAAGGTTAGAACTGTGATCCTAACAACACGCTTTCATTAAATGAATTCAATTCAATTAAATGTGGACATTCAATGAACGCGCTAGTCATTCAATCAAATAGCAGATTCATCCAGATGACTTCGATATGACGTTCAGTCAAGAAGTTGAACGTTATATTAAACAATTTGACGAGTTGTCCTTTAGTCATTAAATTAAACGTCGTCATTCAATGAACGCGCTAGTGATCCAATCAAATAGCTGATTAAACCAGATGACTGCGACAGATACATTACTAAATACCTATTGCCTATACAGCTGAATTATAGAAAACAAATGCATAAATATTAGTATAATACTATGAATACCGTGCACCAATCTTTAAGTACAATGAATTAGGAGTATCTTAATATAGAGTTCATCACACCTTGGTCCCCGGGCACTCAACATCTAGCTAGGAGGAAGTGCTTCCACTTTTATACGAGCATGTACGTTCAGCGGTATTTAATCGCCCCCACTAATCATTCACACTGGTCTTACAAGATAGTGACTAATGATACCTACTTAACTTCGCAATTTGATGGGTTTTTCCGGATTTCTCAAACGCTTTTTACAACAGTTGGCATTTAGAGCCGGAAATTAAAAAAGCGTATTTCAAGATCTGCCAACGCACCGACCGGTCGCCGAATGAATCGCCGAAATTCCGCTTGGAATCTTAAATTCCTTGACAAAAACAAAATCGCATCCTGTCACCTTAGATCTGAGATTTTAAAATGTTTCAAAAGATATCTCATTTACTTTTTTTGTGGATATCTCGTATTAGTTACTTTCGAAATTGTTGGAATCGCTTTCGAACAACCAATTGTGCTATAAGTTAATATTTTCTTAAATTCTTGTTAATAATTTTAGGTAAGAGAGCTGATCGGTAGTCACACAATCACACAATAGGTATATGTATATACTTTTTGATTTTCTGTTTTATATATTTTTTGGCTATAATGTGGTTTGAGGAGCTTATTATTTTTTTTTAATAAATATTCCACAACATTCCATACATTGACATCTGACTCCGATCTAAGTAGCTTAAGCACTTATGTTACGGATATCAGAAACAACAGTGGTATTACAAATATATACCTACTTAAATATTGGGTATTAACACCCAGACACAGAACAAACACAAGTATTCATCACACGAATGTTTGTCCTGTGTGGGGATCGAACCCACAACTCTTGGCGCATGGGGCAGGGTCACTACCGAATGTGCCATCGAGTCAGTCTCTGACATTGTATTTCGTCTACTCCTCTAAGAATTACGGGCGTGATGATAAGGAGATGATTTATATACGGACTGAAGGAATAAATAAATAAATACTCATCTGACAAAATCAGTCAATGAATTGATTTCAGTATAAATAGCTCATGCACTTGGATAATGGAAATAAGAATCAACGAATGTACCAAGTACTTGATTCCAAATTATATTGCATATATTTTCGAGCTGACGAAGATACCACTAACACCCTGATCTGATAAAAAATCCCGTTTCATCAACAACTTATTGACCCTTGCGGGAATTGAATCCACATCTCTAGCGTTCGAAGTCTGAACCATTTCACCAATGAGGCTGTTTATTTTCAAATATAACGTACGGACTGTACTTACTTGTAAATATAATGCAATACCTATATATTAGTAGGTACAACACTTATCTATCTAGCTAACTTATTGCCCCACATTCGTAGCTCGACCGAATCCAGTTTGGAACCTATCCAACTAGATTGAAATGCTCAATCATCTTCCTATTGTCCGATTCGTTGTGTAATATTTTATACAAGTTGTTGTCGTGGCCACGCTGTTAAAAGAATGAGGTCTAAAAATACTCGGCTAGCAACAAACCAGATTTATTAGTTCGACCCACGGCGCCGGCCACGCAACTCACTTTGGACCCTGAATCTCTACTTTACAGTATATTATCAGTCGCCCCGATATGGGGGCTCAGCGATATCCATCGATACGGTTGAACTTTAACTGACATTCAATGTAATGTAACAAGTGTTAAGATTTCTGTCTGTTGTTTTGCGTGGGGAGTTGTACTCCGAAAGTTTATTGGGTTTTATCTGTTAGAGAAGTTTTAGTTGTCTATAAAAGTTGGACTGTTCTATCAATTGTCTTGTTTTTTCGGGAGACATTTTATGATCTTAGAGTAGCGTTGTAAAGCATCGGATTTGAAAAGCAAAGGAAGTTCTCACTTATAATTTGAGTTAAGGCACCTATCAGTTGTATTACTGCCGAATGCTTCGCACCCTTGTCTTCAATGAGGTATCATTTTGAGGAAACCTGGGTACTTGTTTGTGATAATCACCTACTGAGAAAGCGCGAAACGCGTTCTGTATTTCATTCTGCATAATAATCAGTTTGTTTCATTGATTCTTGTGCCAATATTAAATAAACGAACAATCAATGCTTATTGTAATGGGCTCCATAATATTATTCATCTGATTTTCCTCATTAGTTGATAGATTTAAGATATTAACATATTGACGAAAAAATTAAATAGGTACATCATTCCCGCAATCTGCCGATGAGTAGACAGAGTTCAAAAACAGTAGGTACTTCAAGTATCTAAGGTCCTTCAACCACTTTAACCAAAAATAAGATTGAGCTTGGTTAGATACAATATTGTGAAAGGTAATGATATCAGTACAGATAGTAATTAGTAATAATTAATATCAGCCAAAAAAAATACTTATCATGTGTTAATTAAGGTACATTACGATAATGTCGTTTGGTCGAATGACCTTAAAATTATATCAATATACGTATATACTCGTACCTGTTGAAGGTTAATTTAGTATATTTACTCACGAGCACTTATTCTCTATTGCTTCCCAGAGAGGTAACAATATTTTGAAAGTTAGATAACATAAATTATTGTATGTTTTCTTGTAAAAACAATAATTAGTTATATTACAACACATAACATCACGCCCATAATCCCCGAAGAGGTAGGCAGAGTCAAAGGGGCAGCAGGCCCCTTTAACCACATTCAGTTAAAAACAAAACTGGCTGGGTTAGATGGAAAATTGTGAAAAAGCAGTGACAAGTGGCTAGCTCGTCGCCTACACAATCACATACCCACAACCCCATATACCATTCGTCGCCTTTTACGAAATGCTAGGCAAGGAACACAGTTGGCACATTATTTTTAAGTTCCAGACAAACATGGGACTAGGACTCTTTTTTTTTCATAGGACTTATTAAGTAGGTGGTTTTTTTTGCAGAGGCTTTTGTCATTATTGTGAAGTTTATCTCCTAAATGTGTGAGGTCTTGGTCGTTGGTCGAAATGGCTTAATAAGCTCTAATTACAAAAGTAGTCAGCCAATGCAGTTAATTTAGCAAGACTTTCATAGCTTCGAGACACAATGGTGTAAGGTCATATTATAACATTGGAATCTCACTTATTAGCATAGCAGCCAAACGCCTGTCCATGTGTCTAGCTCTACATCAGGGTCACGGAGCCCTACCGAATCCACTCTTTTAAATCTTTGGCAGTAAAATTACCGTAAATGTATCTACTTGACAAGCTCGATAGCGCATTCGGTAGTGACCAAGAGTTGTGGGTTCGATCCCCACCTAGGACAAACATTCGTATGATGAATTCTTGTGTTTGTTCTGTGTTTGGGTGTTAATATCCAATATTTAAGTATATATTTGTAATACCACTGTTGTTTCTGATATACGTAACACAAGTGCTTAAGCTACTTACTTCGGAGTCAGATCAATGTATGTGATGTCGTCAGATATTTTATATTTTTACTTGAAGTCGGTATAAAGGAAAATTTCTGCCGTAGATCAGTTCATATCGCATGCATTTATAATGTAATTAGTATCAGTTTATTACCTATCTTAGGGCCGATTTTTTAATGGTCAGATAAGAATTAACTGACTGATAAAGTATAAAGTCACCTATATGTGGATGTCATACAGTATTTTACTTAAGAAACAGGCAATGACATTTTTCAATTATCCAGATTGTGATTTATTTAATTGTTATCTTTTATCTGACGTTTGAAAAATCAGCCCTAAACCAGAATAATAGTTACTCAGACAGGTCGCGTATTTTACCGAGCTGAGAATGCCATAGCGTAAGTTTTTGGTTTAGGAAGAAACCCACCTCGGTTTTCCTTACAGCTAAGTATAAGGAATGTAACTTACAACGAAAGAGAGAAAGTAGCGCAGTCTTGAATTTCCTTATAAATCCAGTTGTCGTAATATCCTCACGGATGAGGCGCCCTTCGCGAATACCTAATTTGTTCTCGCACCATAGTTTTACTATTGTGTACATAAACTTGCATCAACTTTGACAGGCCCGTTGGTCGAGGTTACCCTGGCCACGAAACCAAGGGTCGCGGGTTCGAATCCCGCTAGGGGAAAATGTTTTGTGTGAATATGGACATTTATACTCGAGTCATTGGCGTTTATAAAAGTATTTAAGTATATCTATCCGTTCACCTAGTATCCATAGCACAAGCTTAAAAGCTTAGTTTGGAACTAGGGAATTGGTGTGTCAATCTGGAGAAAACAGCAATACCTATGATCAGCTAAATGCTTGACGAAAGCAAGTCATCTGATATTAATCTAAATATAACTTATAATTTTATTTTTTTTGTTTGTTTAAAATGACTTACACTGTCCTGTATCTCAAAACGTCTAGCAGGACGTCAGAAGTTAAAAAAAAAGATCTTTGTCAGCTTCTTCTTCTTTTTTTTTTTTTTTTTTTTTTTTAGTTGGGGAAACTCCCACGAGCCGTCACCCTCTGCTCGGGGTAGCAGAGGGCGGTGTGTCGGACTCGAACCGACTAAAACCCCAACGTGGCCTCCAGCGGCGCAGTTCCGGAGGAGCCTGTATCCCCACTGTCGGGACTATACGACTGCTCCTCCGGTGATGCGCGTGCCGCGCTAAGCGGCCCACCTCGCGCGGCGGTGGTCGATGCTGTGCAGCCCACGACAACAGTCGTCGGATGCACAGCACCGAGCACGCGCGCGCGTTGAGACATGCCAGGCCACCCAGCATGTCTCAACCACTCCGCCCAGTATTCAGACGCCGATCATCCCCGTGATCGGCGTCGTGGGCCCACTCTCGCGCTGTGCCCTCTGCTAAGCCAGAGGGGCACGCGGAGAGCGCCTCGTCGAAGGGGCCGCCTTCCGCCCGGCGACCCAGATTGAGGGCTTAGCCCTGTCGTCGCAGAGGGAGAGCATCGAGACGCTCAATCCCTCTGCGACCCACCACAGCGCGACCCAGCGCGCCCCTGTCGGGTTGCCGAGGATAGGGAGGCGAGCAACGACACACTCAGCTCCTCCTCTTCCTCGGCAATCCTAGTCCGGCCGCAGGGGGCTGCGGCCGGTGCCGCAACTGCTCGGTGGGAAATGCCGAGCAGTCGCAGCTCACCTCGGGGTCTCTCTTAGCTTCGGCCCTGTCCTGCACCAGGGCCTACTAAGCCCCCCCGGTACGCCAAACCGAAGACCCCAGCGGGGGGGAGCTTCTTCTTCTTATTTCAACTTACCTAACCTGGTAATTATAGTGTCACTGGGTTTAAATAAATTCTATTGCCACAAAAAATCTGACTTCTGTTTACTTTTTGAACCGAAAATAAGATTGAAGTCAACTTTTTAGGAAGGACCGGCAATCGTGCTCTATTGCGTGACAGATATAATCATAAAGGAACAATCATTAAGGTCATTTGTTTTTAGTTTTGTTTAGTTTTCTCATTTTGCGTATTTCCTACTTACCTTTTTTATAAATGGGCAATTTGAACATGCTTGGCTACTTTCTCAAATAAAAACCTATAGAGTAAATCTTGATGAAACATAAGATAGAGTAGTATTATATAGTTAACACATACGCTAATAGAGCGGTGGTAGCTCAATGGTAAGGATACGCACCGCGAGGAGTGCGGGTTGAAACCCGGCACGTACCTCTGGATTTTTCAAATCTATGTACGTATTTATACCACTAGCTCGGCGGTGAGGGGAAACATCGTGATGAAACCTTCAAATTTAAACAACTTTGGATTTGTAACCATGATCCAAAAATTGTCTGGTTCCCCTATCTTAGGGTTACGAAGGTCAGATCGGCAGTCGCTTCAATGTAATTACCAGACTCGGTAAATCCTGGATCATGGTCTAAGCGGACCCCGTCTAAACACGGGACATAATGCTAGGAAGATGATACGCTAAGATAAGGATAAAAGATTCTTGAATTTCTCGCGTACAATTACTGGCGTCCACTAGCATTTTAAGACTTTAGATCTTTAAAATCTTGATTGAACCGAGATGCGATGCGGGCATAATAAAGGCTAGTTTTAATATTTAATAAACAGCCCCATTCACTCCGACCACCGGGGCCGCATCTCGTGTTTCGCCTTCGTGGAAACTCCGTCGCGATTATAAAATTAAGTCGAGTGTCCAAAATGGCGTTTGTTCTTTTTACGTCGAACAAAGCGCGCCTCCAAACGGGGGGAGACAATTTTTCATCGCTTCGGAATCAACAAAAAAACCACAACGGTAGTATCTCATTTTACGCTTGGTGTCACACAAACCACTTGGAGGCATTGAAACGGAATTATTGTGGAGGCTGTAATATTTTTCGCTGTTCTAGGTGTACAGGGTGGCCCGGACGGTCAATGTCTAAACAATATATCGATTCCTAACATAGGTATAGATAGCGCGCGAGTTGAATGCAGAGCTCATGTATGTCTCCTCTAAGGCCCCGACTGCATTCAACTCGCGCGATAACTATAGGTATATCTATCTAAAACAGATCATAAACAAAACCTTTCCCGTAAACGCTAGTTAGCTAAATGTAGACTACAGTGTTTTTAGATTTTTTATTTGTTTGTTTACATCGGGGCGTTTATTATAATGTAGCTTAGGGGTGAGAGCTTCCCGCTCCCCCGCCAGTCCGGTAGGTAGTAAAGGCCACCTTCGGCCAACTACCGATAGTCCACTCAAAAAACAAATTAACTTATTTCTTCACTTGTTTCTCATGGTCCAGAGATCATTAGCAGAATGTTCATGAGTCCTATACAAGTTTAAAGAACAATTATTATAACTTATGCATATATAATATATATTTAATTTATTTTAATATAAGTATTCTGAAATGAATTATATGAAAAACGATGATATAGTTAAAATAGTAGTTATTAATGTCATAAGTATTCAAATTTTTCTTTCGTCATCTCCGTATTGTTACCACCTGTATAAAGATAGACAAAGACGTTACCTTTCTAATTTCTAAATAAATTGTAAAAAGCATCTACTTTGGAAAGCTAACTCTATTAAACAAAATGATGTACCTAGGAAGTCAATACGATTCTCACGATTATTATTCCATAAAACATAATGACGATTACATAATTCTGATATTTTGATTTTTTTTTTATGTTTTATAAAACATAAAAAAAAATATTTATATAAGTAAGTTTTGTAATATTTTTGGTCCTTTTTGTTATTTTTTTCACAAAGAAAAATAGAAGAATAATCCCATGTTGGTCTGGGACTTAAAAATAATGTGGTTCTTGCCTAGCATGTCGTAAAAGGCAACTAATAGTATATCGGGTTTTGGGTATGTGATTGTGTGGGCGACAAGCTAGTCACTTGTCACTACTTTTTCACAATTTTTCATCTAACCCAGTCCAGTTTTATCTTTGGCTAAATGTGGTTAAAGGGCCCTGCTGCTCCTTTAACCACTCAGACCTGACTCTGCCTACCCGTTCCTGCCAACTCTTCGGGGATTATGGGCGTGATGTTATATAGGTAAAATAGAATTGTGTATTAGGTTTAAGTCAGTAGAGACAATTGACTCTTGCGTTTCTTTTTTAATAAAATCAGGATGCAGTGACCAGATACTGGTATACCAGATTAATATATACAAAAATGAACCAATTTTTTTTATTTATTTCTTTCAATATAAATATCTAATAAATTATTATTTTTAAATGCAATGCTTCAGGTTACTTGGCCTGTAATATGAATAGAGCGATAAATCATTAGCGCTTAGATATTGCGTGGTTCTTGTAAGTCGGCATCCACGTTCTGTCAATCGTCGACGCGGGGCAGATAAAAACTCTGTAGCCTAGGTGTCTGGAAACTGGTACTAATGTATTGCCTTTGAGCCGCGTCGCCGCCGAGCCTAATTTAGCTAATTAATACAAATGCGTTACTAGATAACATCTTGTAGTCGGCAGTTAAAGCTCTATTGGTGGACACGCCAATGAGCAGGTACGTGAATAAATCTTTAGTAAACGCCCGTTTTTTGTTCCTATACAAAAGCTGGTTCAGAAGCCTGGTTTATGTTAATTTTCATAATTGTTTATTACGTGTTGAAAACGTGTAATTGAGATGTCGATTGCATTCTGATTTGCATCAAGGAATTTAGGGTTATTAGTGACTGACTTTTTGAAATTACGAAGTGAAAATAAATCAGATACCTACGACGCAATGAGACAATGTTTTGACAAGCGGATTTGATGTTGACATAGTACAGTATAGGGCCGCTCGGCCGCTTGCATAAATTAGTAAGGTATCCAGGCAAGTTCGAGACATAAATAACTTCATTTTCTGCCATAAAATTTGAATAGACTAATTTGACTTTTAAAGTTAAATTGAGCAATTAGGCCTGTTTGATTACTTTGCCTTAGTACAGTATAGACTCTTAAATGTTTTTAAAGTATCCACGCTTCAACATTCTCAAAGAAGGACAACGAACTTTCAAAAATTGTGTAAACGTGTAAAATTCATAGTATCAACATGCCTTAACAGGCCATAAATAATTTTATATCCATCAGAGAGGCTTGCGTGACAGCAGAAAGCCGTCAGACAGGCCAAGGAAATTCGAGCCCATCACAAGCGTCCATTCGATTCGTATTAACGCTCAAGTAATGTAACAAATAAAGGGGAGGTCGTTGCCCCATCTCGAGACGCGAGCAACCACGCTGCCCGCACAAAAGAAATAGTTAATATTAGAGCTCGCTTCTACGAGTGTCATTAGCAGACGCACAAAGGTCCGGAGCCGTTCCCCGCTCTTACTATTTGTCAGAGGCAAAAAGTGCCTTGTCCACAATAATTACGGGACCAGCTTTCGAGAGCGTTCATAATTCGTCATGTTCTGGTCGGCCGCGTCGTTTTGAACGCATCCATAATTTGACGTTTCCCGCCAGGCGGTCACGATAGCGCGGGAAAGTGTCACAGTCTAGTCAAATTTGGAAATGGGATTCGATTGTTTGTTTAGAAAAAAATAAATCAGCCAGTTGTCAACCTATACCACAAACACAATAGGAAAGGTGACATTGAAATTAATTGGCCATCAATCACTAAATAGGATGTCATGTCATTACGGAAATTAAAATGTATTCTAATTCCCTTTAATAATGAGAATACGAAATTATATTGGTGAAGTTGTTGCAGCCAAAATTCATAACCAAGTTGTTAGAACCATACAAAATGTATGAAACCGTTGTCTTTGTCAGTTATGCAACAGTATCTCAATTGACTTGACAGCAAACATACCAATTCTTCACGAACTATTAATTAATTATGGTGACACAACATTCGCATTATTGTTTAATAACCGTCTCTAATTGACAACACTATTCACTATGCTTGACATACATTCTTCAGTTAGTCTCAATACGGTACAACATCTGTAAAATAAGAGGTACCTAATAGATTAATAGAAATTGAGCTACGATATTTGTGTGAGATTAATTTGATGAGATGCGAGGCTCTGTAATGTATACAAATTAAACCAATTTTTGTCCGTATTTAAACCTGTGCGGTATTATGTTTCAGTGGTTAATCGGCGGTCGATTCAGCTGGCCGGTAGAACAAATCGGTCGCGGAGCAAGCGAACCGCGGTGCGCCTGCTAAACGCAGGGCTGTCGGATACTAGAACTTTACCAGATCTTAACTTTTCTATCTGGATTCTGTCAAAACACAAAAGATAGCGGCAACCATAGAACTGGTCCCATATTATGTCAGGGACACACAAATAATGCACCAACTGTATTTTTACCTAGCATGTTGTAAAAGCATCCCATGTTGGTTTAGGACTCAAAAAGAATGTACCAACTGTGTTTCTTGCCTAGCATCTCGTTAAAGGCGACTAATGGTGGCGACTTTACAATTTATCTAACCGCACTACATTTTTGGCTAAATGTGGTTGAAGGTTATCGCTCTTTGAACTCTGCGTACCTCTTCGGGGATTACGGGCGTGATGGTATGAATGATTGATTGATGTTGTAAAAGGCGACTAATGGTGTGTTGGGTATTGGGTTCGCGATTATATAGAGATAGCCATTAGCGACTACTTTTTCACAATTTTCCAAAACTGTCTAGCTTTTCGGGGATTTCCGTCGTGATGAATTGTTTGTATGTTCATCTAACCCAGCTTACTTTGCTTTTAATTATCATTGGATAAAGAAGCTTATTGCTCTTTGGAACTCCGCCTACCTCTTCGAGGATTATTATTCTACTAGCTTCTGCCAGCGGCTTCGCTCGCGTGGTACATCGATGAAACATAGCCTATATGTTATTCGGGTGTATGAGCTATATAATTCTAAAGTTTAATTAAAATCCATTCAGTAGTTATTTTGTGAAATAGTAATAAACATCCATCCACACATACAAACTTTCGCATTTATAATATTAAGTAGTAGGATTCCTTATAGCCCCGTTGATACAATGGTTCGGACATGCTGAAGCCAAAAAGATCCTTGTAACATAATAGTTACCGACAATTCAGGTACCTGGTCTGTGTGTTTGTGGTACATTGGTGGTTCTGAAGTTGATATTTAACCAATTGAAGGTTCTTACAGAAATACGTGGCAACCCTAGTGACGAGCGAAGTTCTAGGGAGGTTCGGCGACCGCGGCCGATCGGCCAGCGACGATCAATTGATCGGGCAGCACCAGCGGACGATATCATGCGTCCAGACCTGTGAACAACTATCAAGATTATGCACTCATTTACATGGTTATCTAGGCACGCGCGTTTGGGTAGCAACAAGCTGTAATCATATTAGGATGAGTTTACTTCAAAGCGTTTTGGCTTATAGATGCCCAATAAATGTTAATTTTCCGGTGGTGGCTGTTATCAGGCATTGATTTGGTTGCAGTGGCGTAGCTACCCAGGGGCAAGGTGGGGCAATGCCCCGGAGCCCTAAGGTTGGGGGGGTTAAGCAACCCTAAAACCTGATAAGCACACCTCTGCATTTGAGTTTCATTTAACTCTGTCTAACGTAGGAAGAAAATGTAAGTGTCCTCCCTGCAGTAGGGGGGGGCCTGGACTCAAAGCTGCGTTAGCCCATGGGCCTTAGTTTCTTTTTTGCCCCAGGGCCCTTCGTCACCTAGCTACGCCACTGTTTAGTTGTACCTATACTAATATGAAATTGTTTACCTTATATGCTATTTCTACTCAATTCGCTTTGGCCCTTCCATCTCAAATCTAAATGTGTAAAAACGGAAGGAAGGTTAGGGGCAATCTACATACCTCTGTCGGAATTTGGCTTCTACTAACCGCTTAAAAATATGATATTCATGCAACTACCAAATCAATGCTCTATTCGTGGATTAAGAAACCCACATTAAACGTTACTGACCTTAACGTTTCCCAAAGAAAAACCCAACAATCTGATGTTGCTTGCGTTACGATCATTACTATACTATAATAGTCCCACCACTTTGTCAACAACTCACGTCACCAAACGCCGTCAAAATTCCCCGCTCTGTTGTTAGCAAAAAGCCTCTATCCAATAACTCACTCTACATCATACGCACACAGTTCCACATTAAAGTGTCAGTGTGTTATTTGCAATCCAAACAAATCGTGTGCATTGTGATTTAGACGTATAACGTGTAGAGTAACCATGTGTCTCAACATATACGGGACATACATATTTTTGTTTGTAAATGCAAAGGATGCACGCAGGACCGTCTTTAACCCAATGGGGGCCCTGGGCACATTAGTAAATGAATGTGTTTGTAGGTAGATGACGATCCATTGCTAATCTAGAACTAGAGGGCCCTCTAGATCGTGGTCGTAGATTTCATACATATTAGTTGGAAAAAATCTACTTATTAATAAATATAAAATACGGTCTGGACAAATTCATAATATTTAAAAAGTATTTGATGTTTAAATAATATCTGGCTATGATTAACGAAAGATCAATGTGAAAAATAAAATACAAAATCCTCATCTTATTTCATTGTTCGTTGTTAACAATTCCGGTCCTTCAAAAAAGCCCCGCTTGGCAACTCTACATCCCATAGGTGTGACAAGCAAACAGCGGTCGCCTATTCAACCCGCTCCATTGATGTAGAAACGGGCGCATCTCATTTCTCACACGTCATATAAATTCGTAAGACGACTCTACGCTTCGTTCAAAGGATTTGATAGAGACGCATTAGGAACAGCCTTTGGAGATGACATTTCATCTGTTCACAAATGCCAGCGTATTGTCATGTAAATGTTAACGGGCTCTCCCCAGCCATGATATTCGCACAATTGTAGAGTTATTGCGCACGGCGAGAGATCAATGTACCAATAAAATGTGAATCGCTTTGCCAGATTTTTTTGAAACGACCGCAATGTAGTTTCAATTTGTGTAGAGTTCGGGGCGATTGACTCTTGTGCGAAATATTTTATGTTGCTTAAACTTATAATTCAATATTTGTAAAACACTTACTGTGTGTCTAGATAAGCCGTGGCATGTTTGCTATGTGCGAATATAACAAATACAATATTACATGTTATTAAAAAAAATATATACATACAGAGTAATCTGTTGCTGTATTTAAAAAAAAAATAAAGTATTTTTTTACAAATAGAGGAGGTTGGGACTGAGACTCAATCAATAGGTAAAGTATTTGTACAATTTGAAATCTTATCATTGTCATTCCAAATAAAATGATGGTGCCTTCAATTGTTGTTTTTTTCTGTCATTTAGACTAGTTTCATCAAAAAGAAAAAATGTTTACTGGTATTTCGCCCCTACTTCCTCTTTTTTAGGGCAAATAAAAATATAGGTGAGTGCAGTGATTCCGGTCAATCACCCTCCACAATATCGTCAATTTGACGTTCTATTAAAGAAGTAATAAAACCCATATTTCACGCAAGTACAATGTTTAAACTTAGCGGCTCAAACTCATCATCATGTTTATCATTGCTTACCACTAATCACCGCGTGCTCAATCAAAACGATGTGAAACCCAGCACTATAGGGGTGGTTCGGTAATGGGCCGCTATCGGGGTGCCCTGTTTCGGCCCGCAGCGGGCCGCCACGCGACCACTATGCGGGCCGCATGAGCACGCGACGACACTATACTCATTAAATTTAGCTTTGACACGAAATTCAAATATTTTATTGCTACTAAGTAAATTAGGTGGTTTATCTTATATTGTACTTAATTACTTATTCGCCCTTTTCAAGAGTTGCAATATCACATAACAGCAAGTCACATAAAATACATCTATCTATTTAAATTTTATGGATTGATTGATCGACGAAAGAACATTATTGTATTACAATACTTACTGCTCTACTATTGCTTTGATAGTAAATATTGTTTTACTAAATAAAACAATATTAGCTATATTATAAGCTGTATAATTCATAAATAAATAAAAAGAATCATCAAAATCGGTTCATAAACGGCGAAGTTATGCGCAAACACACATAGAAAAAAACATATATACGGTCGAATTGAGAACCTTCTCCTTTTATAAAGTCGGTTGAAAAGTGGGATACAAGTGAGATATCGCGTATACCATACACGGTAATATCTAATATCCATAAAAATAGAATAAAAGTTTCATATTGTTGATCGTCTGTCTGCCTGTCTGTGAACTACAAATGTAGTCACTCGCATTTGTCTTATTAGACATGGTATGTTGTAATATGTAGGTAGGTAGATAATATAATAAGCATGTTGTTGTCAACATTTGCATGTTATCAAGCTTCACAGATCTACAAATAACATGTGTGGGAATTCAAGCGGAATAACCAAATTTAACAACTAAGAATGTAGTTTAAAATCAAAGACACAAGAAATCTAGAATAGTTACAAAAAAATAATTCTTGATGTCAACTTCCTTTCTAGACATTCTTCTAAACATGGTAGTTAATTTTAATTTTAGACACTTGATAAAATTTTCTAGGTAATCATACAGTCCTGTAAATATACATAACAGATCTATAAGTATACTAGCTGTGCCCGCGGTTCCAACCGCGTTTTTGGTTAATGTTATACAGTCCATAGCCTTCCTCGATAAATGGGCTATCTAACACTGAAAGAATTTTTCAAATCGGACCAGTAGTTCCTGAGATTAGCGCGTACAAGCAAACAAACAAACTCTTCAGCTTTATAATATTAAACTAACTAACTAGATTAAATCTATAAGTATAATATATAATCTACTAGCGACCCGCCTCGGCTTCGCACGGTGAGCACAAAACAATATGAATTATTGCGTATAAACCTTCCTCTTAAATCACTCTTTCTATTGGTGAAAACCGCATCAATATACCTTGCGTAGTTTTAAAGTACTAAGTGAACAGACAGAAACGGCTACTTTTTTTAAAAATATTTAAAGATATAAATACGAACAACGCCTAAATATTCTATTAACTACTTAATTATAAACTTGATGTCAGCTTTTTGTAGTTATTTTCATGATTCAAGTAGGTACCTAATAAGGTCAGTGTCTCGCTAATCATCATAATCGTGACTAATGAATTTCTGATTACGTAAGTATCTAGGGTAAGTACTATGCTAATCAAGCTATAAAATAAATCACCAGATTACTCGTAAAGATGAGTATTGTAACTATGCAAAGTTAATGAATATAGCCAGAGAATAGATTCCGCTAACACTTCTTTTCGTCTCTAGACTAGTTAGTCCGCTCTTGCCCAACGGTCTAATAGTATGGTAGTCTGATTATATAAGTACCATTAAAGTTACTGACATCTGGCTTTTTTAACCCCAAGGTAAGGGAATTCACATAAATTCATATTACCATATTGTTTTGGGAATTGTGGGGAATAGTACTTACAGGTTTCCTCGCGATTCGCAATGGTTTCCCTTTCCATAGGACTATATATGAGTATGAGATGCTATCAGTATTATATCCTAACAAATTATTGGCGGCATACATTTTAAAATTTTAGTATTTACAAGCAACTGAGAGAAAGAAAAAAAAAAGAAATAGTTTTATACAGATTTACGAAAAAGGGGAGCTGTCCGCCTCGCCGATCAAGGTACCCCGAATGCTGGCAGCGTTGCCCCTTTGAATTGCCAGGCTGAAGCGCTGGCCGCGGTAGCTTTCAGCATTGCGGTCGTCAGAAACTTGAATCAGCCGGGTGGGCAGCTCCTGGAACAGTTTGCGGGCCTCCGGACCCCACGATCCCAGAGTTTCCGCGCCGAATGGAGCAAATCGGTAGCAGGTGCCGAGGACTGAGTATTTGGTGAACTTTCGAGCTTCTGCTGACGCTGCCGCTACCCTCGCGCACTCAGAAGTGGCGTGGATGTGGGAGGGTGTGTCAACGCAGGTCGCATCCTAGACCAAAGCTTTGCCTTTACTCCACGGGATGAGCATATGTACATAAATTGCTTACTTTTAGATTGCATTAGAGAAGTACCTGAGACCTATGTGTTAATATTTGAACCTGCACTTCCAGCATGCGAGGAGCCGTACTAATCTACTGATTTATCATTCTCCAAATAGAATATAAGTAACTCACCTTTCTAAATTTCCCATTTTTTGTTGCCTAAAACGTGTGCCCCGCGCAATAATTTCTGAAGAGTTTACATAAGAGACCCGTTACCTACCTCAATCAAAGTGCAATAGGAAATTGCAGTATTCTAACGGGATTCGAAAATTGCCTGCTTTATTTAGTAGATATAAGAATAAATAGAGTCTTAATTAACTAGTAAGTAAGTAGGTATCTTCGAGGTGACAACCTGTTAGCAACGCGAACGATGATGCGTGAGTATGGTCCACCGGTGAAACGCTTCCAGACTATGAACAAAAACATTTCTACTTATATATAAAAAATAAATAAAAGCCCTGTTCACTCTACTTTGGACGTTTTGCTTTTATTTTAAGGCTTACATCCTAAAAATGTTGTGAATTACCCACACATAAATTTAAGTCTTATATTTAATGAAAAAATCATGTTTAATGAAAGGGTTGCTACAAAATAGACGATTATATTATATAAATGATAAAAATTTTTGGACAAGATAATCTGCTCGCATGCATAGTGACGTTTTTTTTCATGATATTTAATGTACCATATACCTATTATTAGAGATAAGTGAAACATGTTTTAAAAAAGACTATCTTGCGGCACCTCTTCTCGTGAGGCCATTCACGTCGAGTTGCACAATAATTAGTTCATTGCATTTCATATATTATATACTATTTTTTTTTTTTTTAATAATCACAGGTGAGTATTCACACATTTAATCATGCAAAGCGTTGTACGCTGCTTTTGTTTCTTCAATATGTTATTAAATACATATAATGCTTAATTATATCATTAAATAAAAAACTAAAGCTATTTTAGGATACTTCAGTTGTCAAGCATCATATTGAACTGCCTATTCACGCTTAGAAACCAAGCAAATAAAAAATTAACACCTCGTGGCGTCTAACTCAAGGTAAATAGGATTGTTGACGTGAACACGCGAATTGAATCTTGTTATACATTCTACACTATTTCTACTCAAGGAATAGTTTCGGTATGGGTACGTAGTATTTTATACTGTGAATGGAAGTGTTGAAATGATAATGATAAATTAACTTTCTAATTAATAAGAGAAAAAATTATCTACAGTACTTTAGAAACAATAAAAAGAGTATTTGTTTACTGCCCCATTCTTTTGTTTAAAACATTACGACACATTTACTTTATAATTAATAATCGTAAAGTCAGGAAGGATAAATAATCTCTCCCTTGTCCCTTTTAGATCATAAAAAGAGTAATTACTTACTGTCTTTATATTGAATGCGTAAAGGAAACCATAACTATATTTATATCACGTTTTCTATGCAGTCTTAATCCTAAAAGCGTAAAAAAAGACTAATGTGATCCAACTTACAATTTAGGACTCGCTAAACGGGTTTGAAGTTACCCCCTAGCTAACGCACGTCATCAAAAAAAACTAATCATGAATGTTTAATGTTGGACTGACATTTATAAAGAAGGAAAGTCTAGTCTATTCCATTAATACAAGTTCATATTTATTACTATTTAGATAACGTTTACAGTGTTCTAGTCTGGCCTAACAATAGACTATTATAATATTAAAAAAAAAAATAGAAACAAACAAGCAGATGTTGAGTATTGTCCATTATTTTGTTTTTTGTCACTGCAAAATATAACAAAAGCATGCCAGTTAGACGTACCTATTGCAAAAGCAAGTCAACGAAAGAAAGCGTCCTTCGAAGGCCGCCAAAGACGTCAATTAAGAGTGGAACCTTGAAAACGCGTGTTCCCATGCGGCATCAGGCCTACAACTGTGTAGGACTCGTAAAAAGTGATTTATGTACTCCTTTGTACGTACTGCGGTGGTTTGAGAATAAAGAAACGCGGCCAGCTCACTTGGAGCCGTGAAACGGGCGGGGTTTGAACTTGAGTAAGAATTAGCGGCAAAAAGTGAACTTTTATAAATGCAATGAACATTGCGTTGCGTTTAAATAGCTGTTTTCGATATATTTGGTCAAATGTTAATGAATTTGCTCTCAACGATGAATAAAAATACGTCAAAAAACCTTGTTAGATTATATCTGACCAAAAATGGCTATCCACACGACGTTTGCTCAGTCCCGTTTGGCGTTACTCATCTTATTTGACAAATAAGGAAGCGATAAAACCATGTTCATTGCTAAATTGTGCATACTTTACGTATGGACAGGCGGTTATTTACTTGCTATGGTATCTAATGGCGCATTATGAGATAAACCCTTCTACCGTTGATTTCCCCTAATAAAGAATACCCAATATGGCGTTGAATCTATTAGTATAAAGCAAAAGTAGGCTCAATATAACCCATAAACGATTTTCTTCGTTAATCTGTGGAAATCGCTTAACATTCTGCAGTTCTATTACTGGCAGTAATTAAGTTTCACAAAAAGCTACCGACAATTATACGAGAAATAATTAAAAAAACACCTTTTATAGGCCCAAGTGATGGTCTCCAATTCTTTTCAGCGTCCATTTTATACGCAAATGTAAAAGGCTCAACGGAATCTCCATAAAGCCAGCGGGGGTCCGCTTATAGTGGTCGAAAGAGCGCGGCAAAATAGACGAAGACGAACTATGCACGTGTATCTCAACGGAGGGCGACCAACCGGTTCTGTACATCTGTAGTAACCGGCGTAGGGCACTACCCGCCACGATAGTACCGCCAACGTGAACTATCGACACCGGTCTGCCGTTTTTGGCAACGCAAGGTTGAAATTGCTTTTAGTTTAATCGTGTGTGTCTATTTGATTACGGCGTGTGTATTTTTAGCTAACGCTGTACTATTATTTTTATTATGTAGATTCACAGTCGCGTTGATTCGCTATTTAGATGCTAAATTGTGAAAATTACCGTTGAGAAGAAAAAATAAAGAGAAAATATATAAATGTATGCTCCTATTGTCTAACTACATATATGGATGATATTATAGATTTACGATCTTTCGCTTGATACGCTATCGTGTTTTTGCCTTTGTTCATTGATTACAATGCAACTGACATTTCAGGGTTTGCGACTGTTTAAAACTCAAGTAATTTTATTAATTTGTAGACACTCATTCGTTACCTTGGGATACGACAAGGTGAGTTATGTGTCTGAGCGGAATAAATACTTTATAGTCATG
Source organism: Glyphodes perspectalis (assembly GCA_951394215.1). Classification (NCBI taxonomy): domain Eukaryota; kingdom Metazoa; phylum Arthropoda; class Insecta; order Lepidoptera; family Crambidae; genus Glyphodes; species Glyphodes perspectalis. The sequence continues at coordinate 6,433,083 of OX596201.1, forward strand.
CATTGCATAAATTACAAGTTCTAGTATCACAACAGTATCACATATAGGTAAACTGTTTAGGAATGGACGACTTTTTGTATAAATAGATTTCAATACAGTCTATATCTAGAATCCACGACACGTCACAAAACTGTTGATGATGGGAAAATTTGTGAATACTACCTTAATATTATTAACATCCAACAATAAATTATTAGTTACTAGCTATGCCCGCGGTTTCACCTGCGTGGTTACTGTTATATATACAGGCCTATATAATAATCGTCGCTAAATAAATGAACAACACAAAAAGATTTTTTCAATTCGGACCAGTGGTTCCTGAAATTAGCGCGTTCAAACTCTTCAGCTTTATATAAAAGTTTAGATAGACTTAGAGTATAGATTTAGGCAGACATATACTAAAAATGCCCTTTATATTTATCCAGCTGCCCTTATATCCATTCATATGACCCCAAAACAAGGAACATTTTGGAAAAAGGTATTCCCCACGTTATCCAAAATAGTTATGAAACTCGCGGAACGACCGCGCTTGAATCGATTCGGATTCAGTTACAAAACCACCAGCGATTCCCGCGGCGCTCTTCGCTCACAATGCACAATGGCATCAGCGGTGGAATCAGTCAACTTTTGTCTTTCAATTCTGTGAAAACGTCACGAGCTCAAAAGTGTCGCGAGGTCGATGAACAGGTTATATTGAAGGCCGAATCACGTAACATTATGGTTTCATTGGCAGTATTTTTACACTAGAACTCTACATCGCGGTGGATTTATGTGAGAATAACTTTTATTGCTGTTACATCAGTTGTTTGCTTATTATCAACGAGCGTTTTTGTGTAATAAAGTGTTATTGCAAGTGGAACTAATGATAGTAGTTACATTCGTTTTTATTCAGTTTTTAATATTTTATCGTTTAATATTTTATTCATTAATACATAATGTGCATTACTTAAGCTGAAATGAACGCACATGCGAACATTCCATGGAAGCAGTTCTCTTTGTTTACACAATACTTTACTACAGAGTATGTCAAATCACAGTGTAAGAAATCAGTAATATTTTTTATTGACTTTGAAAAAAATATATTGCACTTTCGTAATCACTATTTACATTCATACCAAACATTTGTGGCTAAAAAGGATAGAACTAGAAAATATATCGACATCATAGAGCGCATCACTACGAGTTGTTCGTCCTCAAACAAAGGAACAGCTAGACAGGAATCCGTCAAGTCACGCCGGAGAGGCTCTACCGGCTCTACCTCTACAACAAGTTACAGCCGAAAACTAATCGAAAACACCCGGAACTAATCATTTTCTAATTATAAAAAATGCGAACGTCCGTAGAATTCCTCAATTCAGGCGCGGTTTTTAGTCAAGGAAAATTAAAAGCCATTGAGACACGAACGGTGTGGTAGAGTTCGAGGTTGAAATTGCCGAGAACGCGTAAAAATACCTAGAGATGAAGTTAGGTGCGTTTGTGTGCGATCATTTACGATTGATTCGTCGATGTAGAGCACGCACAGTTCATTTTACTATGTTTATGACAAGTGTATCTAATATCTTTATTAGAAAAGAAAACAGTTACAAATTGCTTTTAAAAATACGTATTTTACGAGCTTTGTATCTTCATCTGCACGAAAGAATATTTTACACTTGTTCTCTTGCATGTGATACACTGTATTATTTTTGTAAGGGTATAATGTGATAAAATTACTTCGAAACTAATTTATGATATTTTCTTTGTGATGTTTCACTTGTCATGATTACTTGCAGTATCACATCAATCACTGATGCACAATTAAAATATCGTATGTAAAATCGTAGTATTATATATCAATGTTTATAATTCTATCTTAAATTAGAATAATTCGTACGCTAAAAAAAGAACCAGCAGTGGTATATACACTTTTGTTAGTATACATATTCTAAAAATAAATAAACAATAAGTATTAACTGGTTATGGGTCACATAATTTAAAACCACTCCGGGTTTACACATGTGACTCTATCAGCTCTACATTGGAAGCGTTCGTCAAAAGTTCGTTACTCGCGTGTCACGTGACCCGGATCTTTCGCGCCTTTTTTCACCCACAACGCGCCAATCCAGTACCAGTTCAGTGCCAAAACAGATAATTAACGTGCAGATCAACGATTCCAACGGATATTTTAGAATGTAGAGCATAATAATATTTAAGGTAGTTATTTTGCGTTGTGGATTTATTGAAATATTTGGACTTCAACAGCACCTAGCATCTAGAAATGATTCTAAGTACTCTACGTTTTTTATTTCCCATAGACAGATATTGATAAATATGTTTCAGAATATATAAAACATTTTTTTTTTTTATTTGAGCTCCACTGGACTGGTGCCCGACTGAACAAATTTGGCACGAAACAGACCGAAATGGCGTTCTTTTATGTTGGAGGCCAAGACCCACCTCGGGTCGCTGAACCAGCGTAGTTAGTTTTTTTTGTAATATTTTTTTTGATTAGCTAAAGTCCCATAAAACTATTGTTATTCCCAAAGTTTATACATAATCCGTGTTCGAGTTTATTGAAATAGAAAATATCTTGATCTGTTTGTGCTTTTGCAACTGTATTTGTGACAAAGATTTTCCTCAATAAGTACCTAGTATCTACGCAATAGGTAGGTAGGTACTCTGCCTAGATGAATGGCCCATGAACTAAGCAAATATTCACATAGAAAAATTTTATAGATTACACTCATGAGGATATATGAAGTTTATACATATTATAATATTATTGTACAGTTTTATTATGTCTACAAAACCCATCTGTTTTTTTTAAACTGTGTTAAGATAATATTTTTAAGGCGTACAAAAATAAGTATATGGAAATTACATTATTGGAATGAATCGATCCTTTCTTTTGTTTAGTATAGCGTTCTGGTTCCATTGAAACTACATTTGAGCCAATAGAGTTCTAGTTCTTTAAAAAATAAAAAATAAAAACAACACACATCACTTCCTGCTATTTATTAACCTACATCCGAAATTGTAGCGTATTGCATTCAATTTTGAAGCTAGGGACAAATATCGACCACACCCGCAGCGGCGGTCTGAGCTCTACATGCATTTATGGACTTATGGAATGAAACTTATGGTAAGTATTGTATAATTGTTAATTGTTTGCAAAATATTTTCAACACGTCGTATAAAAATTTTTGTCCCATGTTGGTATGGGACTAAAAAGAATGAGCCAACTGTGTTCTTTGCCAAGCATGTCGTAAAAGGTAACTAACGATATATCGAATTTTGGGTATGTCATTGTGTAGGCAACGAGCTAGCCACTTGTCACTACTTTTTCACAATTTTCCATCTAACCCAGTTTTACTTTTGACTGAATGTAGTAAAAGGGACTTGCTGTCCTTTTGACTCTGCCTACCCCTTTGGGGATTACGGGCGTGATGTTATGTATATATGTATAAAAATATTTTTACTACCTACGGTTTTCATAATGTAATGTAAGATGACTAAGACTTGATTACCCGTATTTATATATAATCCATTTGAACCCTTCAAAAAGGGAACCCTATAAAAGCTTATCAATTAAAATTGATAGTACTCTACCGTGGTTTTATCCCTTGCTCTCGTTTCCCGCGGCTCGCTTGCGGCGCAGGTATCGACCGCGCCCGCAGCTCCACCGCCCCAGCTCTACATGCATTTATTACTCATGTGAAAATCTACCGATTATTAGATTTTATTGGTCGTAAATACGGGTTGATGGTGGAGTTGATTAAAAAAGAGAGTAATATTAGAACTATTATTATTGGCTGGTAATTTATTCATGTTTTATAAAATATAGGAATTTTTATATAATGTTAACCATAGGTTCTTATTTATCTTATATATAATTATCTTATATATCATAACCCATAAGTTATGTTTCATATTCGTCCTTTAATGGAATTTAAAATATTAAAATTTATAATCAAGTCAAATCGAGGAATGAAAAGGATGAATTTGAGTTTACAGTAAAATTATTTAAAAAAAACCCTATAACTTATTACACTCTTTTAAAAATAAATCATTGCAGAATTTAACGGATATTATATGATAAACAATAAGTATTAATATTATATATTATTAAACAATAAATGTCAATGGCCTATAGTAAAAATCCAAAATAATATTTTTTTTCTACATTTGCAACTTAAATCATTAATATCAATGCGACTGCCACATTTTATTGAAGTAATCGTTCAACCAACTCTACATTTATGCGCAAGACGTATTGCGCGGTGTTATGATAGTTAACATCCGCAAATACGATGACCTACAACTCTTAATGTTATTAGTTCCTAGTAACAAAAAACAAACTGGTCGTAGATACGAGTGACTCACGGTGTAGAGTCGGCAGAGTCGGCTTTGTGGATTATTTATCTCGAGTATCGCGAAGTAATGGCCGAAAATTTAAATACATCGTGCCGGTGGGGTGTAATAAAAGTAGTGGTAATGACTCTACCTACATGCCGTTTTGGTGGGTAAAATTAGCAGCTCGGCTTTGGACTTAGTCACTAAATCGAAGTTCATTACAGTTTCCTGATATGGCAGTCAATACATAGTGGTCCAAACGGAAGGTATATAATGTTTTTATGGTGGACCTTCGATTATTGACACGTGTAGTACGAATTGTCAATGTCAAATCATTATGATTGTAAATTTTTTAGCCGAATATTAATGTTATTCTGCAAAGAACATTTTTGTATATTATTTACATTTAAATCCTAACCAAGATTATAAACGCGAATGTGAGTTTGTTTGTTGTGCTTTCACGCGTAAACCACTGAACCGATTTTGAAAATTCTTTCACGAATGTAAAGCTACATTATAGGCAAGTAACATATGTCAAATTTTATCCCTGTATTCCCACGGAAACTACGCGAACTAGGAACTGCGGGGCGCTCGTAGTAACTCATAAATATACATGCCAAACATTTATTTCAGTCACTATCTAGACAAGGGAGGTCATCGCTCAATATAAATTCTAATGTTCACATCTAAATACCTTCATTTCTAATTCACATTGGAGGTAGATACCCTACCTTACAATCAGTTGACACCGATATTGATCATGTTTCTGCGCTTACAATTTTCCCACACGGATATAACTTAATTGGTTCTAAGGAAGACATTTCCAACCGCGTTCCATATAATATACTCGTTTCATAGGAAACTTAAATAACAGTTACTTGAGGTGGAGTCGGGTAGAGCTGTGCTTTGTAGGCGGCGCGACCAGCTATCTATCTTGCGCCGGATACTTAAGATGTACTACATATCCGTATGAAGAGTATATTTACATATGAAGATCTTAGTTGATTGGAAATAAAGACCAATTTTGAATAATGTTAAGGATTGAGAGATTCCCTGCAAAGTCAGGCGCAGATTTAGATTTGCACTTTTCCTGATTAAATTGCGCATAGTCCTAATATTATATTTATTACATAAACGTTGTGACCCGTTCGGGAGCTATCACATGCCATAGGTATAGATAGGTAAAACATGACGGCTACCATAGATTAACGTGAGAGAATAGTTTGAAATAAAATTATTACCAAATTGCTATAATGACTGACATAATTTTATAATTGAATTACCTACTTCACTTTTAGGACAGTCCTTTTTAGCTGTGCTGTCGTACGTATTTAAACAGCTACGAATTGGAAATACCATTTTTGAAACGAGGTTCAATTGTTTAGAATTTATGAAATTAAGTCAAAGTAAAATCATCATAGTCATTCATGATCGTACGATTAAATCGTTGAAGCACAAATTATTTTAATCATAACTAGTAGCTGGTTATTTATTATAAATCGGCCATTGTGGAGCCAAGCAGCTGTCAATTCTAATATTTACCCCTGTGTCATTGACAATACATGATCAAGCCGGGCCTGACACCCGACCTTCTATTTCTTGCTTTTTCTTAACACCTTTGTTCGACTGGTTAAGGCATATGTAATTATTACTCGACATCAGATAACCTTTATTATAAATGGGAATAATTTTTAAGAGTACATTAATAACTTGTATTTTACCGGAAATGTATGACATATTTTGATTAGTATGTGATTTTGTATGATCACAAGAATGGTGTACCTATTTGAAAGTGTTGATTTGATATTATGTTTTATTTCTATATTAAATGTAATGCCTCGAACGAACTTTGCAATTACTGCAAGCAAAATGTTTTTTTTTTTGACAATTATACACAGAATAATATTAACTTGCCTTTCACACGGGTTAGCTCATAAGACTAAAAGACCAAGTGATACTCTATTAAGATTACTTTAATTTATAACCACGCTTTATAGCCCATAAAACGCACCTTGAATTCACATAACATAAATAATAATAAATAATAAATTCGCCAGACTGACACACCAATTCCCTAGTTCCAAACTAAGCATATGCTTGTGTTATGGATACTAGGTGAACAGATAGACATACTTACGTTTATAAACATCCATGACTCGAGTACAAATATCCATGTTCATCACACGAAACATTTGCCCCTAGCGGGTTTCGAACCCGCGACCCTTGGGTTTGTGGCCAGGGTCTTTGACCACTCGACCAACGGGCCTGTCGAAATGCTTACTTCTTAGTTATTTAGATTTAATAACGTGAAATTCAGGTTGTTCTGATGTACAAAAATCTTGAAAAAACTAAGCAGTTAGTAAAAAAATCATTTAGAGTATATACAAATTCGTCCTATAGAAGTACTCTTGTCTACTCTGTTTGATAGTTTTGCTAATATTCACGGAATAAAGGGCGGGTAACGCCTAAACAACAATTTAGCAGCAAACACTTGAGGGTTGATAAAATTGCAATGCGTTTCCACTGTAAAAATAAAACAAATTTAAAAAATCACAAAATATGGCCAGATTTATGGAAACAATTGAGAAACGAAATAAATCGGTCACTGTAGCAAAATTGATCATCTATATATGTATTTAGGATCAGCATCAAGTGGAAGTTTAAGACGTTACAAATGATCATGCATTCTGAAACCGAATCACTATCACTTAGAAAGGTTAATAAGAACATTAGCCCATCCCTCGCTTGGGCCCCAGCCCCAGTCCCGGAGTCCCGTCACCATTGTAGTAGTCTCACCATCCCGGGTGCGCCCGCGCACCTGCCGGCCGGTTTGCGATAGTCGCGGCAGTTTCCTGCGTCGCACAAGCGCGTATAATTACCGCGTTCGATTGTGTTGCCGCCACTCTGTTGCTAAGTGTAACGAGTTCGACCCAGCGCAAAAAGACAATGCGTCCACGATGTTCCACGAAACGGCACAACACAAAAATGGGCTTCAATTAAAATAGTTACAGACGTATAAATGTGAGATCGATTAAGGTGTAGTTAAGACAAATAGAATCATACTCTGTATGCAGCACGTAGCGACAAGGTTTAAAAAGCAAGAATAGAATGACACAATTTATACTCAAATACTGCAAATTAGATATTTAAAAACTGCAAAAGGTAACATTAATTAATTTAAAGCCGGCCAGTGTCGACAATTGATAACTTGTGCAAATCCAAAATAATTCAATATATTAAATTCCATTTGTTTTCGACCAATCACTTGGAAATAATTGACTAAACCGTGATCCTGAGGTGCTTTATAATGTTTGCACAGAACAATTATTAGGTTTAAATCAGAATGATGATAATAAACACTGAGTGAACCAGTTATTTGTACCTTCGCCCCACTCGCATTCAGATTGTGCAAGCCATACGGCACATTACAAGCAGTGTGTTGCAAATAAGTTCAGTTCTCATGAATCCGCTGCGAACAATATGATTTAGATTTTAATCTCGAATTATCTTAAAATTCCTTTCTCCACGTAACAGAGAACAAAAAATTAATTGCTGCAATTATGTGTTCATTCGTCATGTTTTTTCTTTATCAGATTTATTCAAAGACTTTGATTAATCCAATATGACTACTTATAAGAATAAAGATGTATTGATTAAAAATTTGTTCTTTATCCCGTGAATATATCCGTTCGTTAAATTACAGAATAGTCTAAAGGACTCACCAAAATGACTAAATGAAAAAAAAAAAAATATTATTAAATGTTCTACTTGCCTTCTCTTAAAAAATAATCATAAACAAATTATTTGGAACACAAATCCATAGTTTATGTTCTCTAATTACCACTGTTTTCCCTCTAAATCCATTTCGTATACGTTTTCTCCTTAATCTGGCTATATAACATTGATGACAGGCAGTGACCTACTAAATGAATACTAAAAGGCATTTTTGCGCTGTATTCGGTGCATGAAGTGCGCTAGTCTGCAATCATTGCACAAAGCCGCCTAACGGTTTAGAAACATTGAAATTCAAAGCGACGTGAGCCCTATTGTCAATTGAAATCAATCCCATAGAGAGGACCTGCTTAACAATTGCTGTGTGGCGATTCGTTCACACTCAATTTATACTATTGTATAACACACCTAGGGCTTGTGAACTTTGCCGACGATCAGTAAGTAGTGGCAGTGGTTTTCTTTGAACAACACCATACCATATACGAAAGTGCATATATCAATATATGGCAGTCATAAATTCTAATCAAAGGAACCGAACTTTTCCTTTCTACTAGTAAATTTGTGCCTGACAGTTAAATTATGGAAAGCAATAAATGATTTGATTTGAAACTCTCGGCTCTCCTGTTGATCGTAATCTGCAGGTGTATTGAACATGTTTGATTGTGGTTCGATTAGTTACGTTCTGATTTGATGTGCTATGCCCAAAAGAGTAACATAATATACAGAACTTATTGTATTATATTTATTTTATTTTTTATTTTAATATTGATGAATGAAATAAATACGTCGAAGTAATAACTTTCAAATATTTATTTCCTATAATGGTAAAATCCCTTTAAAGCATCCCTCTAGTGGTTAGCTAATTGTAAGGTCTTAAAGAAGTAAATATTTAAGACCTTCATTTGCCTTACATATTAATTTGACGTCAATTTTCCTAATCGACAAAGCCTAATGTCACCATGCTTTTTTGGTAATGTGTCGTTGAAATCTATTCCATGAAATTATGGCACGGTGTTTATTCGAAGAAAAAAAATGCTAAAGAAACTACAAAATACATAACAAACTTACTCGACTAGTAAAATATTTTTCTTTCACATGCTTCTCCTTTCTCCTTCTAAAAGGTTATCGTTCTTATAGATAAAGGAGACTACAAAGTTCTAGCTTACCTACTGGTATTTATTAGAAATCACTGACCGAGATGTAACAGATAGACACTTAAATGAATTAACGAAGTCCTCAGAAAAAAAAAGTAAGTAAGTTTGATGTTCCTATAAATTATTTTAATAAAAATAATTAAAGGGTTGTTGTTGTTCAATTGTCTTTTCCTGCCAGTGTTAACCTTTCTTTTGTCAGAAACAAACAACTTTTTTTTCAAACCAGTTTATTTTCATCTACCGTTTTGAATTTAGAACTATTGGAGGTGAAAGACAAAAGAGAAAAGAATCGGACCGGCGCAGGGTTGGCCACGGTGCTCGGCGGAGACGGACCGTGATGCCTTCCTCAAATCCGCTTGATTGCGGCTCGCCAGTCACGGCACGGGGCCAATTCGTCAAGCCGTGCCCGCGGCCGCGTCTAAAAACTTGAACAGCAAGAGTGCTGAGGGGCAGAATAGGGTGGCCAGGTATCTTAGAATTGTTTAGCTAGTTTACTTCACGTCATCGCCATTTCCTAAAGGCAGTACGAGAGCACCAAGCGCCGTATAACACGGACTTTGCACACCCTTCTTTGACATTAAATTTCTTTTATAATATTCAGCTCCTTCATCATATTTATATAATACTTACACACAGTACTATTTAGCAGTAAAGCTTATTTATACATATGCTCATAGATTTCTCCTTCGTATGCCCATATACCTAACCACCGTCTCATTACTCATATCGGGCATTTATCACAATCAATACGTTAATAAATAGCAATAATTCTTATTATGAATCATCTACCAGCTTGCATTCTCAAAGTTATTGCGAGATTTCTGAAAGTTTTGATGATATATGCAATACTGACCGATAAATTGAACATTAAAAAATACAAGAGATCTTAAATATAATGCTTTTGGTGTTGAGGCAGCCTTGCATCATGAATTACCAATGTGTAAGTACCTATTAGGGATTGCAATACTGGATCCAACAATTAAGCTAGGGCTTGCATAATTTGAGTTGTGCTGCATCCAGCGACATGTGCTAGTTCAATGCCGCTGATTTAAATCCCTACTAGAGATTAAAATGTTCGATCAAGCAATCTATCTAACTGGGCACAATATTTGCTTTGCTGGGTCCAGCAAATAATTTCGCTGTATTGAGATCCCTAGTACATATTATACCTCATTAAAATTCAAATTCTAAATGTCTTTATTTATGTAGGCCTTAAAAAAGCACTCATAAATCGTCAAGTTTCCAGCAAAATCTACAAAGCAATGTGAATATACCACCAGTTCGGAATGTTGATTCTACCGAGAAGAAACCGGCAAGAAACTAGTTACTCTTTTCAGCGTCAAAATATACACTACCCCTTTGGGGGTTATGGGCGTGATGTTATGTATGTATGTACCTATATACACTTTAAGTTCTAAACCAAATCTTACCGCCATTAATGAATCACACCTTTAAATCATCAGAAACTAGATCAGCATCTAGTATAAACTCGAAAGTGTGGCCGCTGCACAAGGGAGGGCTGAGGGCGGAGGGGCGTAGGGAGGGGTGAGTGAACGCGGCTCTATTACGTGCCGATGGACGTAATATCGAGAGTGCCGTCGTAGTAAATGGGCCGTAACCTGTGTCCAAGTGCGGCCTCCCAACGACGAACTTGTACAACATCGAAGGCACAGAAATACACTAAAACTATACGATGCCAATCAATTATAAACCTTATTGCGATATATATGTCATAAAACTCTAGTGCAAACATTATAGCTCGTGGCTGTACTAACCATATTGAATGATCATTGATAAAAAAGTGTACCTAATTAATCAGTTTTGGTATGACTGCTCCGATTTATACCTACGCAAGCCAAAATCGTGTACTTAGATATTTATTCACGGCTTTTCCAATAATTAATATAGTCTTCAGAATGTCAGAAGGAGCTTAATTCGAATACAATTTTACTTATTAGAAACATTTAATATATTTTTTAGGAAAAAAACTAAATAATATCTTGCAATAGTTCTTTGAATAGCCAACATGCAGCTTTTGTTGATCTACAGTAGAATCGGTTAAAATTATTCAGTAAACAGTAGAACGTCCTTGTAATATTTATTAACTTATTACATAAGCCACTTTAATTAACTAGGTAACTCCCCGAGAATTTAACAAAGTAGGTAAGCTTAGTATACCTTTTTAATTTTTCAGAAAAAATAAATACAGATTTCCGCAGTTATGCTCGACGTATATATTATTAACTGTTTGTATATTATGTCATTTCTTATTGTTGGTATACGAGAATAGCCACATTATAAATAAACTCTGCATTTAAGAGGATTTTCTCAGCATCCCCTGTGCGTAGAAGCCTTCATATTCACCGTAGCGAGGCCAGTAGTGAGTCACTGGCCGTTGAACCGGGGCACCATCTTACTTGCGCTCGCGCACCCTCCTTACACTTCTACGTATTAACTTGCATCCCTTGCGCCCTACAAGCTTCATATTCTACAATATCATCTGTTATATAATACAAAGTATCTATGTTTGTGTATGTATTTTAAATACCTTGGATCCTAAGTGGTAGTTATATCTATTAAAGATGTGGTTTGCAGCTCTACCCGATAAAGCAAGCTATAAAAAATTAAAACCTATGTTAGAAAGTGCTAAGGACCAGTTTAAAAAGGTATTAAGTCGAAAATACATTATGTTTAATTTAAAAAATATATAGAGTAGGTACTCTATATAACAATATATAACAATTTCAATATTAAAATACCCAGCCACAAATTTTTGGCCTGACCCGGGATTTGCACTCGGGACCTCTTGGTCCTTAGGAGGATATGCTGAATAAAGCCCTGGGATATATCACTACACAAATCCATGCCTCAGAGTAAAAGAACCCAAAAAATTGCCCTGGGATTCACACCAGGGCAATTTTTTACTCGGAGCTCGTTAGCTCGGAGTCAGGAAGTTGTCGGTTTAATCGCCCCCGTGCCTAGGAAAGCACGTTAGGCCGTTGGTCCTGCGCCTGACCTCTCTCCGGTCCGATAGAGAGTGCACCTATATTTGTGCACACACTTGTGTACTATGTATAATATCTCCTGCGCAATTGGCTAATCCTCGTTGAGATTGGCCACCGTGACCGATATCGGTTAGGAGGACATTATTATTCAGCATATCCATTATGTATTATCTCTTATTTCTCTTCTCTCTCTTTTTTTTAATGTTGAAGAGGCGAGTGAGGTCTGTAAGGATCGTGCCATATGGCGTTCGGTTTATCTGCCTATCCCGCCCGTGAAGTTTAGTTAGTTAGTTAGTTTCTTATTTTATATCTTGGAAATGTTTATGTATTGTGTCCATATCCCGATTGTTGGCTAATAAATGTATAATAAATTAGCTTCTAGATATGACTTCACCCGCATGAAATACTATTTATGACAGGGTATCTATCATGTGTCTTTTTAATGAATATTAGTAGGTAAGGATTAATCCTCCTTATTAAAAGTTACAGTGCAAAAAAAATAATCCCATAGTAATAAAACAACAATTGCTTTCAGTGCAATTTTATAGCGTAACATGCACACGGTTGCAATGCTTTATGGCATTGTGGACCGCGGCGATCGCTGTAGACGAAGCGTTTATTGCACCCAATAGTAAGTAATAGTACCAATTTGTATGCACTTACGTCATGTCATATTGGTATTAGATTCGAGTGTGAATTTGTGAACTAAGTGAAGTTTGTTAATTAGAAAACAGATCATCCTTACTTTACTAATATTACCTATCAATCAATGCGAGTGTAACTTAGTCTGTTTACATTTTCATGCTTTAACTGTGCTGACATAGGACATAATATACATACATACATACATATCATCACGCCCATAATCCCCGAAGGGGTAGGCAGAGGCCCATTAACCACATTCAAAAAGTAGTGATAAGTAGCTCGTCGCCTACACAATCACCACATACCTAAAACACCATATACCCCATATCCTATTAGTCGCCTTTTACGACATGCTAGGCAAGAAGCACAGTTGGCACATTATTTTTCAGTCCCAGACTAACTTGGCACAATGGGCTGGGTTAGATGGAAAATTGTGAAAAAGTAGTGACAAATGGCTAGCTCGTCGCCTACACAATCACATACCCAAAACCCCATATACCATTAGTCGCCTTTTAAAGACATGCTAGGCAAGAAACACAGTTGGCACATTATTTTTAAGTTCCCGACCAACATGGGACTCTACATTTATACTACATTACATACATAATCTACATTTTATCCCGATTTTTTTTTAGATAGGCACTGCGGGACGAGCTCTCTCTAAATTCCACACGAGTAGAGCCGTTAATGTATAAAGGCCCATAACGAATAAACAAATTAAATTTATACCATTTGGTAACAAAATATTTTGTTCACTCTACAAAAATATTGTTTTTTCACCATTAATAGCATGCAAAAGTTTTGCAATAGTAGAATATCAAATATTTTTCCTTAAAGGTAGAGTATACCTACTCTGATGCAACAATTAAATGATATTTTACCTTATCTGTGGGACTTTTAAAAACAATACTCGACATGATGTCTTCATGTAGGTATACCTTAAGATTTCCATCTTATATGATGCATTAGATTTGAATAGGGTTTTAATTAATCTAATTACATCCGCTTTATTGTGTCTGGGTACATACTTTTGTAAAGTGTAGATGCAGGTTACTGTTTTATTGTATACCTATTTGAATATTATAGAGAAGTTAGTCATAGGAGCGGTGGTAGCTCAATGGTAAGGACACGCGCCTCTTAACCAAGGAGTGCAGGTTCAAACCCAGGCATGTTACTCTGGATTTTTCAAATCTATGTACGTATTTATACCACGGAGAAGGAAAACATCGTGATGAAACCTGCAAATTCGAACAACTTTGGATTTGTAACCATGATCCAAAAAAATTCTGGTTCCCCTATCCTTAGGGTTACGAAGGTCAGTCCCCGAAGGACCCCGTCTAAACACAGGACATAACGCTAGGAAGATGAGAAAAGTTATTCATTTTCTATAATAATAATATAGGTAGATTAATAAAAACAAAAAGTAATAGTTAGTACCTAATAATTTCACGATTTTGAAACGTTGTACAATTGTTAAGTATTTGTAGCCAGTGGCGATCTCTCATATGTACAACCATTAAAATAGTGAATATTAAAAACAAAATCATCATCATCTTCAAACCATTATGTACTTTTTATAGTGAAGATCCTCTGTAATACTAATGCTATATTTAGCGACTCTGGCTATTAAATTGAATAGCCTCCGTAATCCTTGCCAGAACAGGAACCATATAAATTGGATCATAGTTACACAATCATAGCAATTTTCATGCACAGGTTTCCTCATAAAAACCGTAGAGCTTGTATGAAAAGGATTATAAATGTTGAAGAGGCAAGTAAGGTGTGTTAGGATCGTGCCATATGGCGTTCAGTTCTCTCTGCCTACCCCGCTAGGGAAGTGGCGTGAAGTTTAGTTAGTTAGTTTTTAGTTTTAGGTTTCCTCAGGGCCTTCTTCCTCGAAGTAGAAGTGATAAGTACATATGGAATATCCAAATCTAGAATACATTTTTATAATTAAACAATCTAAAATGACGAACCATTTCACCCAAAAAATTGGTATTTATCACCAATTATTAAGAACGAAAACAGAATAGTAATTCATGTAATCGTAGTTTGTAACCCACTAATCTAATATTATTTATTATATTTTTTAACTATAAAACCGAATGCAATAAATAATTTTACTTCAATGTACGACAACACAGGTAGTTACATTGTCCACCGGCACACGAGATTATCCTTGAACAATCAAACGAGTAGTTAGCGGTTGTCAGCCCAGTGCCATACGAGTGTGGCTGTCTGACACGGGCATTTATTAGTGGTAACGTAGTTATTTTAAGGTTCCGTACCTCAACATGACAAAATAAACTATTTAGTTGGATGTTTGTTTATCCGCATAGGTTGTATTTTATCGTCGGGGGAATGCAAGATGATCGCTCAAAAGGAACTTTTCTAGAATCACTTCGCAAGTCTGTCTGTCAAATCAAAATCTACAGCGTACAATTGGTCAACGGAAATATCCTTTAGGTTGTGTTTGATTAATAATGTCTTATAGCTTAAGTTACGGGAGTTATACTAAATTATAAAATGAAAATAACGAATGATTTCATTCCCTTGACGGATAAATTCGTACGGAACCCTCGATGCGCGAGTTCGAATTGCACTTGGCCAGTTTTTATGATACACGAACACTAAAGTACATTGTTAAACGGCAGTTGGAAAAGTAAAATATAGTCGGTACTTCGATTCGACCAAATGTCAACGCGTTTTAGAGAATGCCACCTGCATTAGACACAATAAAATTGTAGTGTCATTATTAATGTGCAATTAAAGATATAATTGGATTATATAACTAGTATAGAACTAGTAGAGCTAAGAATTTTTTTCATTTGAATGTAAATAATAATAATGAATAAATATCCGACTACATCACATACATTGATCTGACTCCGAGGTAAGTAGCTTGAACACTTGTGTTACGGATATCAGAATTAACAGTGGTATTACAAATATATACTCAAATATTGGATATTAACATCCAGACACAGAACAAACACAAGTATTCATCACACAAATGTTTGTCTTGTGTGGGGATCGAACACACAACTCTTGGCGCATGGGGCAGGGTCAGTACCGCATGCGCCATCGAGCTTGTCAAACGGATTGTGATTATGTGGTCACACCGAGCATAAGCCATAAGAGCCCTACTTTATCTATATAAAAAGGTTTCAGTTCTAACCCGGGCACAGTTGTAGGTACGTCTGGATTTTTTTTATTTGAACCAATCCGTGTTTTGCTCGGTGAGAAAATACTTCGTGTGGAAATCTACGTTCCAAATACTATGGATATGTAACCATGATGCAATTTGTCTGCTTAGTTTATCTAAGGGTCACAAAGCAGCTTGAATGTAATAATCTAGGATCGTCAAACCTAGGGTCATGGTCCAAACTGACCCCATCTTCATCCTATCGATAAACGGAACACGATACGGAACGATATACAATAAACAGAACTTAAAGCTAGAGAGATGTGGAACTGTTACCTCTGCTGCGAGGGATTCTGCTCAGGGTGTTATCATGTTTTCATTCAGGTCTATGACTTATTTAAACGACCAACACAAATGTTTTAAACGAGGAATAACAACATCGAAAATGCTTGGCCTTTACGTTGCTTAAATGTTATAACTGAACATCGATTGCAATTTCTATAAACTCATTGAGTTTTCTCTACCGAAGTTCATAACGCTTTTAATTATTCTTTTTATAAACCTATATTTATTTGGAATTTATCTAAAAACCTAAAATAATAAGCTAAAGTTGTGACATGAAAACATGTGGCAACCGGAGATATTTTGTTGGCTTTTTACAGATAGATGAGTTATGCTTGTGGCATACTTAAGACATTTAATTTTGCGAGAAAAATGGTAAATTGGATGGATATTCTTATGTTGTGGTAAAATTCGACACAAGGGAGTCATTTTCATATTTATGGTTCATTCATATCCCAAAAGCAAGACTAAAAATAAACAGCAGCAACAGAAATTATTTAAAATTTTAATTATAACGTCTATAAATATTTACTACAAAGGCTGCCAGGCCACGAAAATATTATAATTCCAGTAGTAAATAAATGAAACGGTAATTAATATTGACACTAACAGAGATTTATAATCGTGTCTCCAGTAGCCGTATTGTCTTGCTATGATATGATATTAAATAAACAGAAACAATCTTAATCATTTAGCCGGATACAGAGTATCGTAAGTAACAGATTGGTATTCTGCAATACAATTAAGTTGGTAGCTATAGCACTCAATAATAAATAGATATATTTTTTTATGAAATTACCATCTATTGCTAACTAAGTACTTATAAGATGAATGCAGATGATTTAAAATTATATATCATCTTAAGAATCTATACTAATATTATAAAGTTGAAGATATTGTTTGTTTGTTTTCTTGAACGCGCTTATCTCAGGAACTACTGGTCCGATTTGAAAAATTCTTTCAGTGTTAGATAGCCCACTTAGCGAGAAAGGCTATAGGCTATATAACTATATATACTCCACTAGTGTATAAATAGTTCCCGCGGACACAGCTAGTAAGCTTATATTTAAAAAAAAAATTGCATAAAAGCCACCAATTAATTAAAAATTCGTGTAAACGAATAACAATGATTTTCGCTAGAGGAAATCACTTTTTTGCGCTTCGGCAAATAATTATATCACATTACACAAGTATTCTGATAAGTATATTAGGTGTACATTTTAAATTGTTGTACTTAAAGCTAATTTTCAAAATAATAAGCACGAACTGTTGACATGGATCATTTAGCATGGCAAGGTAAAATAAACAGGAACGCGTTGAAGTCTTTTATATTATTAATATATAATATATAATAACGTTTATTATGTGCGTGCAAAAATTACAACACGTCTTAATGTATTAGTGATTACAATAAAAATTAAATTCTAAACTTTCTTTCATTAATATGTAAAATCATTTCTTAGCATCCATAAAAGCTAAATCAAATTTCCAATGTTTAGAATTTTCGTTATTCCTATTTGAATTGTAAAATGTTCTTAATTTTTCTTTTGTGAAATTTAATCAAATCTGCCTCTTTTCACTTCTTTCAGTCTTTTCGGTACACCGATAATGTAGGATGTAGTAGAACATGTCTATATTTGATTAAATGGGTTCTCCAATAACTCTTCTAAAACAAATCAGTCATGGTTTTCTTTCTCGTGCAATAAATTTTTTTAATATTTATTGAAGTTGTTATTTCATATTAACAAGCAATATGTAAATCAATATGTAACGTCACTAGACAACTTCAAACCCCGGTGTAAAGACTTGTTAAATCTATAAACTTGCTAAATTCGAGCGGTTGGCTAGAACTACAAATCCTAAACTGCGTACCGTGGAATCAAATGGTTCCGCTGAAGTTGCGACAGTTAATAAATAAAATCGGACTTTTATATCCCGGTCGCTTAGTCAAACGCATTTAGTACGGCGTACAAAATAACAAAATGGTTTAATCGAATTTTGCAGCTGAAGTTTAGGACCCGCCTCGCAAGATTCTTAAAGTACGTTATCTCGGACAAGTAGGTACTATTTGTACGTAGTATATTATTACTCTGTGGTACTATCGTATCGTAAGTGAGCGGTTAGTGTCAGAGCGAGTGGCGCTCGGGCCGAGCGATATCGAGACCACTTGTCACTCTACCGCCATTGCAGTCCATTTACAAGTTTGTATCGCACCAGGTCTTAGAAATGGTGATCTCATGATCTGGTTGACTATTGGGTACATAGCTAACTAACTACACTTCAAGCTTCCCTAGCGGGGTAGGCAGAGAGAACCGATTGGATACATGAGATAGAAAATTACGTGTAGCCTGCGTTATGACGTTTTCTGATGATCTGCTGAATCAGTAATCAGTTTGACTTTATGGTAGTCCAAATCAAAGTCAAAATATTTTTTGTTTATATACGTTTCAAAGAAATATTATAAATCGTATTCACTACTTCTGTTTAACGTGATTGCTTATGTTCGTTCTACTTCTCATGACGAAACATTAGTGATCATGTTGTCATGCGATCTTTATGTCAGTCACTTGTTATTAAACTTAGCTTACACGTCATCAGTAACAACGGCGCAACGTACTCAGGGCTCTGAGTACTGAAACCAATGGAGACGACATAATATTCTATACGAACAATCTGCTATACAAATATGATTATTATCGATATTGTATTCATAAAAAGAGTAACTGCACGTAAAAAGAGACAACAATATATTTCACTTAACTATTTTCGGTAACATCATCAAGTGACGTCATAGAAATACCTAAGTGAAGCCGGCTTACCATTTTGGTTTAAGTTGTCAATGACAGTGTATTGTGCCAATATTGATAAAATTTGGGATTATAACTTAATCTAACTTGTAACATTCAGAAACATCGTCATAAATAAATTGTTCAGAGACTTCTAGTACGTAATTAAGTAAAGTGGAATGACACTGCGCATAGGCGCCATATTTGTTTCTCACTCAAATTGGGCTTCGTAGTTATGCCATCTCCATTAGTTTCAGTACTCAGAGACTCAGTTTAAACGTTAAAGTCAGCTTTAACTGGCAACATCATGAAATTCCACCTTAATAAACAAAGGCCAAACACATTAAGAAATATATACTCATAAGATCAAAATTGTTCGATATTCACTACACGGTTCTAATCCCTTCACAAGCAATTTGAAATGTGTTCAAAGTATTTATTAATGCACCACTAAATATAGACTGAAGTGATTTTTACATTCCTAATTTGGAATAATACTAATTTGGCATCCTCATTAAGTATTGCTTCTTCTGTTTGACTTATTAATGGGTACGTATTACCATTTGGTAACAAACAAGTAGGACATATATTTTTTTTATGTAATTCCAATTAATATTTTAGTTTCTTTAATGCCTCACATTATCTTTCTTTATATTGCAAACTTCGTTCAACGATTTTAGATTAGTTTAATGCCTTCAAAACATTTTTGGCGTTCCGTATGCAACAATCAAACATCATATAATCGTACCCAATATTATAAAAATAACTTTAATGTTGCAAACAATATTAAAGTTATTTTTAATAACTTTAATGTAAATAACTTTAATAACTTTAATGTTGTAAACAACTTTAAAGTTATTTTTAATGAAATGAAATTTTACATTTATAGCCAGCTAGTACTGGTACGTAAACACTTCCCTGCTTTGTTTCTAACCGAGTAACAATTTATGTGAGATACAAAATAATATGACGAGGAAGGCTATTAGCCCGCAATTACGAGCAGCTGAACCTTAGCGACGCTTGCGCAGGTAATAATAGCATAGCTTCCGTCCATCAAAGGCAGCTATGACGGCGTACTACACAGAAAAATAATGATTTACCACAAAATAATGGCTGGAATTATGCAATATGAACCTTATTTACTGAGAAATCCTGACAGTGTTACTAGTATTTGAAATGTGAAAGGTATGTTGGTGACTTTGAGTGTTAATTAGTAAAACACGGCAAACGAAAAAATCCTTCAAGCCTTAGATAAAGAAAATCACTTCAGAGTTAGGCTATCAACTACATAGTAGTTAGAGATGGCTTTAATGAATAAGAATAAAATTTGTCATAGGTATATTTATATTCAGCCTAATATTTTCATTTGTAATACATATGACACATAAATTTTTAGTTTTTATCCCCAGCAAATTTATAGTACCCGTGGGAAGATTACATTTTTGGTATATTAATACCAAACGTATAATACAAAGATGTAATCTTCAACTAAGTAGTAGATATTTGCATAAAAATTACATATAATCAAATACAAAACACCAGAAGATCGGAAAGCAATCGAGAGATTAAATTAAGACTTTTTGCAAAGTTTTCTTCTATCCCAATAACCAATAATCTTTTAGTTCGGTGAAATTTTAATATTCAAATTATTTAGCACCTATTTCTAGGTATACCCGTTTTAATTCGTTCCCTATAACAAAATTTACCATACCAAGAAGTAATTCACATTTGAAATCAGTTTCTGAATTAATATCTTTTCCCGCAGCAATACAACGTTTTAAATGATCAAACCAGCGTGTCCAGAGATTAGAACATCACTCAGCGTCCCCCTCTCGCGTCCATAATTACTCAATTCGTAGAAAAGTCACAGAAAACGACGCAAGCGCAGCGCGTAGCGATAGACGCCGACGTTTGCTGTGCTGTCATTAGGGCTCGCGCAGGGTCGTAGCTTCACTGAAAAGGGGCTGCCAAGCCTTTTTAATATTCTGAACGGTTTTTATGACGCGCCTATAAACACGTCAGTACTCGCAGGGTCGTAGATATTTAGTATTTTACTTTCGTAAACTTCTACTGACAAGTTTTTGCTAATGCTTGCCTCATATTGTGCAATAAGTATTACATTTTGGATTAGAACTGAGTCAACAGTTAGTCATTTTACTAAATCACTTCTGGCGAAGGATACCTTACTAATAAAATAAGCATGGGGCTAACTCTGTCAGTTTATTATTTTTACACACCAAACAATATTTACTCGTTTACCCCATAATTTCCCAACTGATGGCCATGATATTTTGCATACACATTGTGATGTATACAGAAAAACATACGTACCGTATCCTTTCCTCCATAAAAAAAAGCGATTTCCTAGACATTAAAGCGGCCGGAATGGAATGCTTTAAAAATAAAACAAAAAATGCCAATTTTTCGGCTTGGGCCCCATCGGCCTGGGTACAGCCCTGCGCTTACCTGCCCACACCACAAGGCCGGGCATTATCTCCGGATCTCCATTCTAACAGGTAATTACATGGCCCTATTCTTTTCTGAGGGCTCCGGGGCCAGCTAGACTGAAAGGGGCGTAATTTGTACCATTTACCACAATGTTATTTTGGGCACTACGAATGTAGGCACGAAGCGTGTCTTCAAAATAGGGACGACACGAGAAGTTACTTCCTAGAAACCTTTTAATTTGTTAATATTTTCGGAACTTTCTTAGTGTTTTACTGCAAAAATTTAACCTCAGTGGCCTTATAATCCTTAGAAAGGAATATCCGACAACATGGGTCTTGATAAAACATATCTATAGTTATTTGAATGTGCTATTTTATTACAAAAGTTTTGGTAGATTAAAACAAGTCTACCAACACTTTTTAAATTAAAATCCACGTAGTTTGAAGTATAGCGGAATAATTAAGTTTTTTTTCGTAATATTCTTAAAAACTTATCGCATTTATTATCTAGATTATATGGCGGCAGCTCAAGTGTGTTCAAAAGATTATTCAATTATAAAATTGCATGTTTCACTTTTATTAGAAAAAAAAAAGGATGAAGTGTCACTCATTCGACAATTTAAGTATTTAAAATGTTGTGTACATGTAGGTAATTATTTAAAATGTAGTAGATGGCAAATGCTGATATGACACAATGTGCAGGTGCGGACATCATCGCGACAACAAATAAATTGCTTCGGTGTAAAATATATTGTCTTTTTGCATTTCGTTGCATCATTCACGTATTTCAATGTAAAGTAATTAAATGGGATAGTTAGAACGCACATTAAAAACACATGAATGCATATGTATGGCGTAAGAAAATAGTTACAAAAAATATCGATTTACGATCTACTAAGTTATCATCGTTCTAGCATTGTAATCCTTTCATAGTCAGAGTTTGACTTAATCATGATCGTGGATGCGAGGCTGGTCGCATTAGTATTCAGTAAACACAAATATGTATAATCATTAATAAACGTTATACCTTCAATGTTATATGACGCATTTCTTTCTAATAAAAAAAAGAAAGTGCTCGGTTCTCTCTGTCTACCTCCGGGAATAGGGGAGCGGACTAAAAAATATATTTAGTCCGTCAGTTAGATTATAAAAAAATATTTGACATTTTTTTATAATCTAACTGACGATTTGTCAAGCAAACACTGGCAAAGAAACAGCGTATTCAAGTTGCGCGTGACGTCACACATAGGTACCATTTTTACTTACAAGTGACGTCGCAAGCCCCCACTCCAAAACTTTAATGCTCTTAATCTTTATATTTTTTTGTTATCTTGTTAATAAAAATATGCATATATATACATACATACATACATACCATCACGCCTTTAATCCCCGAAGGTATAGGCAGAGTCAAAGGGGCAGCAGGCACCTTTAATCACAAAAAATCCATCAAAATATAAATTCTAATAACACACTAGAAACGAATATAACTCCACAGCAACTCCTAAGTATCTACAATCTCTATAACTTATCTTCTAAATTACGCGACTTATTCCTCGTAAAGTACGAAATAAAGTGGAAGGCAAAAGCTGGAAAGTAATAAGTTTCCCCTAGAAAATTGCTACTTAGTTACAAATTAACAGTGCACCGGCACGCAATACGCATTAGCCGGCAGCGCAGGCGCAAGACAATAAAGCGTCAAGTAGAGAGAGCATGCGACTGAGGTGTAGAAGAGGAGGAACACAAACGAATGTGAGGCAACACACAACATACAATCCCCGAAGAGGTAGGCAGAGTCAAAAGAAGGTCTCCCCGAACAACTTTTAGTCAGTTAACAATGGACATCACTGGGTTGGGTTAGATGGAAAATTGTTTATAAAACTAAAAAGTAAAGCTAAAATTATCATGGAATAGTTTTAGATGTCCACAATGGCGCTAGTGTAGATAAATTCTGTCAATGATATAAAACAGCAATAGACGGGAGACCAGCGCATTTCTTTCTATTAAAAAACAACCTTATTGACGAGTAGGTAGTTATCGTAAAGAGTATATACAATACATACTTACTTCAAAATAATATATATGAAATAATAAAATGCAACTTACCAAACTACTTTGAAAAAAATTATACCAATGCCTTGCGTAATTTTTTTAGTTCAAGGCAGTGGAAATTTGTCCTCTCCTCATTCTCAAAAATATTAAGGTGTGTTCTTTTCCTTCTAGGTGTGGTTGTAATGTGGTACCACCTATTTAACGCTTTTGATGGACGTTTTATTCACACACAGTTTGCACTCCCCCTTATACAGTCCATATGCGACAGTGTCAATAATGGCGTCAGTGTGTTTCCCATCGCGTTTCCCGGGAGCGGCTAATGATCGCACGTGTGGGAAACTTCCGCGTTGCCTCCCCTGCCCGCTGCTGGTGTAGCCAGGGTGAACAACTTCCAAGATACTGATAGCAATCTGTCCGGCAGGTTTAGGTCTTTCCCCAATGTACCATAACGACGTAAAGATTGAAAGGGGACGTTTCGCACGTTCGTGCGAATGAATTTCGTGCGAATCGACTAAGTACTAAGCCATTGATGAAACTGTCCTACCTAGGGGCACTTCAACAAAAGGAATATGGACTCTATAGTCAACAAATCCTATGACGATATACTTCGTACTAACGCTTTATTTGGAACATTAATAGATTAACTATTTAAATTACTTTGCAATCATTTAAAAAAAAGAGTTATGCGTAGATCGTTATGACGTATTAGCGTGACGTATATGAAAGGGTAACGTAGTAAGTTTTATTTTATTTATTGTCGATTTTTGATATAAAAGCATCTGTCAAAATATATAATCTGAGTACTGTTTCTACCCCCAGTACTTGTGCTTTGCTTGCATGCTTCTCAACTTGGTTAAGGAATCCTCAACTTAGACTTAGTCATTTTTATATCATAATACGGTGGTTACAAAGGTACAACTATTTACTATAGGTAGTTTCGAAAATATTAGACATCGACATGATCCCTTTTAAAGTTACAAATAAATAATAATACTAGATACGGTAATAAAAAGTTGTCTATCAATTATATTGACTTCTAAACTTCGTCTAGATATATAATAGGTACATGAGACATCACACAAGGTGGTGAGAGGTTACTAAAAGTGTAACCTCCTGGGAAAACTGCTACATACGCTTACACTTCTGTTCCTAGTATTGATACACTTCATGCCCTTACCGTGTGACCCTATCGCCGCAGGAATATAGCCACTATGACATGTGCACTGACTGCACTTTAAGTGTTTTTGTTTTTGCGCGAACTTTTTCAATTTATCATTGCGTTTTCAAAGAAATATGTTACTGGAATGTCGACGACTCCCATTTATTTTTTCACTTGACATGAGGATTCATTTTTAGTTTGTGAGAATAATAATGTTAAATAATTCGTTTATTACATAGGTATCAGGAAAAATGTTAGTAAAAAAATAAATTAAAGGAATAATAATAATTTTAGAATAGACTTTGTAAAACATACTTGGTTTATGTTCAATTACAATAAGCATTTTCTCTAAAATATCAGAGACAAAGACATCGCAGTTTTTTTCTGGATAATTGGACATATCATTAGGGGTTATTTACATACTGAATTATTTTCATAATTACACAAACAACTTATTGCATACTTTGCTCATTTTGTTTGTACATTTAATAATATAAAGCTTCAATCAGCGATAATATAAAACCAGTTGATGTCTACAAGATACAATTAGTCGTGCTAGTAGAATAAATAAATCATTTATTCTGGTATGTCATCCTAAAATCAGTATGGCATAGCATGACTGTTACGAACTGACCTTATAGCCAATGTAACCTCTTTTTTACATTTATTTCAGTCAACAATGGGATGTGCTTCCTTTTTTTAGCACGTCTGACTTCTGTATCTTGTGTTTAATAAATATTAGTAAAAAAATAAATTCTCCAGACTGACACACCAACTCCCTAGTTCCAAACTAAGCTTATGCTTGTGCTATGGATAATAGGTGATCGGATAGACATACTTAAATACTGTTTAAATACGGTTATAAACCATCCATGACTTGATGGTACAAATGTCCATGTTCATCACACGAAACATTTGCCTCTAGCGGGATTCGAACCTACTACCCTTGGTTTCGTGGCCGGGGTCTCTAACCACTCGACCAACGGGCCAATCAGTATGTATTATATTTTTATATTTATTTTCAGAACCCTTTATTACTATAGAAATTCCCTCCGATACAATGGCAAATAAGTATCTAGGTATCATCACCATCAGCTGTGCTTCATTATACTCAGAATTATGACACTTCAAGAAGGTGGTATGACACTCGCTTAGTCATAAACTGTCTAACCCTTAGCTTTTTCACTGAAATCAATTAATATTCAACTCATCAAATACCTGCGAACTCTTCCAGGTGTAACGTCTGAATCATGCGCCTGCGCTCCCAGCGCGTGAGTCAGCGGACAGATATGTTTTTGGCATTTCACAGTCGAAATGCAAACTTTGCTTTTACGAGTCGCTTCTAAACTGGTTTTGTTCATTGCCCAACGGCTTAAAAACTGCAACGCTTAAAATATTTGGCCATGTTAGTATATGCTTAAGAAATTTCATATGTTAAATTTCATCCTTAAAGTTTCCTAGACAAGAATTATATCGGAAATATAATAGTATCGTTTTGTAGGGATTCTAGAGAGTAAAAGAAATTTTACTGATTGATTGGTATGGATTTAAAAACAATCAAAATGAAATAAAAAAAAATACCATTGCAGAAAATATTCTTACAGAAACAGTTATGCATAATATTTTAGTTTATTCAATTGTTTTAGCTGTACTTTCAATAAGTAATTCGAATTGAATCTTCAAGGGATGCAATCTAACCCACCAGCTACCCTGCAACAGTGAGATTCTTTGATAAGTAGGTACTCTTCCATATCTCTATAATCGAAAAAGATTCTCGCGAAAATAGAAGTACAGAAAAGCATATAGGAAGTAATATAGAAAAGGGTAGGTACTGTTCCTGAAGATTATATAGAATAAAAATCCAATCTAATATTACGGCAGGTAAAACTGTAGGAATGAGCTAGTTTACAATAATGATACATATTAAACAGTAAAAAAAAACCTATAAATTAGGATCTTAAAATTCTTAATCCAATTCATAAAATTCCGACTGGCATTAAATAAATCTCGATAAACAGCAATTACTTTACTTCCAATTTGCATTTAATTACTATAATTAGAACATACCTAAACATACCTGCGTCAGTTTTACACGCATCAAGATTTATAACTTAACACGAGTTACGACTGCGTACGCACTAGACAAGTGCTTCTAACGATAATAAACGCGTCGATTGAAATATAATATATCTTTTGATGTCAGTATCGCTCGATAATAGGAATTAGTTAATAAAGTACAGTGAAGTACCTACTGTTTAATGATTATTTAAACTATTCAGTTGGTTCAATAAATTTTGTTTTACTATTAGTGTGTTTCAGTAATGGTAAGGTATCATCAGCATTTGATTTAGTTACAAGTATTTTGAGGATGGTGATTGGATAAAAATAATCCACCATATATATATTTGAGATAATTTGTATGTACAAGATTTAAAGTTGATTTCATTGATATTAATGTATTGTTAAAAAGCTTCTTGGGACAAGCCAGAATATGAGGGCCTGGTCTGAATAAGTAGGTAAGTACATTTAGGTAATCGCAAATTCTAAAAAACGCTTTTTAATAAATTTATGTAGGTATCCTGAAAAATATTAGGAATATAAAAGTTTTTATGGATATTTATTTGTTAAATAAACTAGAAAAGACGCCATTGTATTAATAGATAGGATACTAATTATTTTGAAAAATAATCATTATGTTAGGTATGTCACGTGGAATGTATTGTGAGTACAGTCTAAGTTTAAATCACAAACTGTTCCATTATCATTCGAAACTATCGTAAAACTCTGTCCAGTAGATGGTCGAGCGAGTGCCCAATACGAGCCCAGTCCCTAAAAGCGGCGCGGGCGCAGGTCGTCGCCCCCGTGGCCTTGCCCTTCACGGGCCGACTCGTTCCTCATGCCACGCCGCGCTGACGGATGAGACTCCCAGCGTAATATTTATTGCTAGTGCGTAAGGCTGGCTACACACACGACTGATTAGAAGTGGCTTAGGAGTGCTGCTCTAGTGCAAATGCACCTCTTGGTTTGACTTTCATTTGGTTCACAAGATATATGCTTACTACTCTCTGACGTTACTACATATTTTTAGTTTAGTTTTATCCCTAATGCTTCCATCCGTTCAGTACATGCATGTATCTATTATTAATATAGCTAACTGTCAACTATGGGAATTATATCATATTGTCCCACCGTGATTTTCCTTCAGTAATTTTAAAATTACTATTGCAATAGTCGTCTGAAAATTAATAATTTTAATATAGATGTTTTGTATATTATTTATATATTATAAATGTTTCAAAGGCTCAGGGCATTAAATCCCAATAAAAGTCACGGTCCCGACGAAATTTCAACAATTCAATTCCAATTAATGCGAAAACCTAGTTGTTGCATTGGATATATTATATACAATACATACTCTATAAGCGCTGGTATTTTCCCTAAAAAATGGAAACTAGCAAAAGTTGTATCAGTTTACAAAGGCGGTAACGCATCCTGCGAGAGCGAATATAGACTTATTTCCTTTCTCAGTATATTTGCTAAAAATTTTGAAGCCCCTGCAGAATCACTTTAATCAGCTTCTCACTGATCACCAGCATGGCATTTCCGAAGCTAAGTCATCCATTACCAAATTAGTATGTTTTGAAATTGTTTTGTCAGAGGCGATAGACTCTCGAAAGCAGGTTGACGTAGTATATACAGACTTCAGTAAAGTGTTCGACAAGGTTCGGCATGAGGTGCTTATAAGCAAACTAAAATCGTATGGTTTCGAGGGGCCTATACTGAATTGGCTGAATTCCTATTTGATCAATAGAAAATTCTCTGTAGTCATTAATGGATATAGCTCTAACCACTATCACATAACTTCAGGCGTCCCTCAGGGATCCCATTTAGGGATAGGGATCCCATCCCATAAATTTACCTCCAAAATTACTTCATATATGCCACCTCATTTCTATATGCCGATGATTTAAAACTGGGCCATGTTATTGAATCGGAAGGCGATGCTCAGAGGTTACAGGCAGATTTAGAACATCTGATTAATTGGTGCAGACACAATGCCATGAGCCTAAATACTTCAAAGTACAGGTAGATTTACACGGAAATTTAACTTTCTTCAAACACAATATTATATTCAGAATGTCGCCTTAGTAAGCGCGGAAATCGTCAAAAATCTTGGAATATACTTCGAAGAAAAACTTTCATTCAATCTCTATATAGACAATATAACCAAACGAGCATCCAATATGCTTGGGTTTGTCATTCGAAATAGCAAATTGTTCAAGAAAGCTATAATAAGATCTCACTGTACAATACTTTAGTTCGCAGTTTTCTCGAATACGGTACTGTGTGTGGCGCCCGCCCTCATTATGCTCGGCTAGATGGTCCCGTCTTATTTATAAATTTAATGCTTATTTCACAATTAGTTCTTTTTTTGTTTTTCCTTTAGTATTTTAGCCATGTAAACATTGTTAAAGCAAGAGGAATTTACTTTTTAAATAGACTATTATGTTTAGATATAAGTTAATAAGTTGTTAATGTTACCAAAAATGTACATTTAGTCTGTAAGTAAACCTAAATAAATAAATAAATGCATTATTAATAGTTTATATATTTGTACGATACAATTTCTGCTCTGTTCATAATATTTAATAACCATCGTATAAATATAATGATTTTAACTCTTTTTTTTATATATGTCGCTCAATATCCGTTTCGTGTAAGCTCGTGTAAGTGTGCAGCATTCCTAATCGTTGGGATGCGCAGGCGCAGGTGCTGCGTAGATAAACGAATTATAGATTAGTCTTGAAGCGTTCGCTTTATCGGAACTGAGAAAATAAATGCCAGTACCTGCCAATATCATTTGTTTCGTACACTTGGATACAAAAGCTTACCTTATGATCCATGTCTACATAGCAATTGTGATTAAGATAATTAATAATATTGAACGGTGATGACGTAGTCCATATGTTCATTCGCTGATATAATCTCTAACTATATTTATTTTACCCCTAATAGAACGCAAATTTCATAATTAACGGTTAGTCATTAAGATGTGAAATAGATTTATAATATACTTTCATATTTCAAATAAGAATTCGATCTGTTACAGAAACTCTATTGGGCATTTATAGATTTATCGAAAGGAAAACTAGCCTGTGAATTTCCTAAAGTTCAAACTTTTGCCGAACTAAATTGTATCATAATTAGTATAAGGGTTATGCGTGAAAGTGTAAAAGACAGACAGAATAACTTGGAAACTTGTAAAATTAGTAGCTAAGACAACCCTCAACCAATACAAGAACGTAAGTAATCTGTGCTAACTAACTTATTAACTAAACTTCACGCCACTTCCCCAGCGGGGTAGGCAGAGAGAACCGAACGCCTTATGGCACGATCCTTACACGCCTCACTCGCCTCTTCAACATTCATAATCCTTTTCATACAAGCTCTACGGTTTTTAAGTTTTTTTTTAAATATTAATTACCTATCTACGGAGGGATACAATCTGAAAGGTTGTCATCGATAAATGATTAGTGGAATCCATAAAAGGAACTTTGTAGTTTTTGCTCATATAACTGTCAAATATTGACTTACCATGTATTATGCAGAATATGCCCCAACGCCCAGTTGCACAGAATAACAATAACAACGATAAAACTACATTATGATTTATTCAAAATTCGAAACTAGAGTACCCTCCTTAAGTTCCACCGCTCGTCTCAAATTATCGCTCCAATCTCGTGAAGGGTTTTGCGTCCAAATCGCGTGTTTAACCAAGTCCATTCTCAGAATTTCAAACTCTCTGCTACTTTACGAGATGGTAGTACGTGACAAATGTAACTAACACACAATCATATTTAACTAGCAGGCCCTAGGGGTAAGCGGTGGCACGCAGTATACATTTGTCAGTCTGAGGTGCCTTCTCTAGGTAGTCTTACTACAGTCAGGACGAATGTTAAGGTGTAGTTAGGATTACCTAACTACACCTTAAAAGAAATGGATACAACGTAATAAATACATTTAATACGGGGTTGAAATTAATACTTTTGTGGCTCTCATCCAAAATATTTAACTAGCAAAACTTGTGTTAGTACTTTTGTATAAATATCAGTAAGTATTCTAAATAGTATAAACCACCAATGAAGCAAATTTAAATCGGCACAAATATGTGTTTTGTATTAGTGAGAAAATTTTTACTGTATTGAAATTTTGAAATTTACTGGAGTTCTTTATTCATTAATTCTGAACCACAATTTAAAAAGCTATCCCCGATTAAGTTGATTGCCCTCTGCCGCGTCTCGGTCACACCTTTTATCAAGCTTTAATAGTTAATTTATCAGTACAAATAATATTTACAACAATCTCCAGAACAATCATTCAAATGAATATAATATGTTTCACCAATGATTTAACGTACGTTAGACTCTTTTCCTATCAACATCAAAATAAAAACACGTCTTGAATCGCTATCGACGCAACAATCGCCGGTCTATAAGATTGCATAGCGCGAGTGCAGTTTTCCAGATGCATCGAATGACACTCGCTGCCAGAGATATGATTGAAAACCCCCTTCCTAGAAGCGTGAAATGAGCTGCCGAGGGCAGCTGCGTAGGGCTGGCGGCTTGGAGAAAATAGTTCAATGCACTTTCTTTCTCGAATAATTTTATGGTAAATTACCTACTACTACATATTATACATACATACATATATAACGCCTGTAATCCCCGAAAAGGTAAGCAGAGCCAAAGAGGCAGCTAGCCCCTTTAACCACATTCAACCAAAAAATAAAAACATTGGGTTGGGTTAGATGGAAAATTGTAAAAAGTAGTGACAAGTGGCTAGCTCGTCTCCTAAACAATCACACACCCAAAACCTTGTTGTTACATGATCGGTAACATGTACTACGTGTAGGTCCTACTGAAGTTGTAGTGTCTACATACATCGTCTGCATTCGCGTCTGGTGGCAGCCCTAGGGCTCCGGCGCCGGAGGGAGGCGGGTTGCATTCCATCCGACCGCAAGCCCTGTGTTTAGCAGTCACTGCCTCTACTCCGGTTGCCTTCCTATCTTATTTACACTGGATGCATTCGCGATCAACGTTTTCGAGTAAAATTCTAGTTACAATGTGAGTTTATTTCGCCTTTAAATAAACATTTTCGATACGTTTAATTTTTATTATAATATTGTGGCAATTTGTTCTGCTTGCGCATAAGCATCCAAATACATATATACCTGAGGATGAAAATAAAACAACAACAACTATTTGATTTATACCACCCTGAAACTGACTGAGAGTTTGTAATACTACCCATATGAATTTCCCGAAAAGGTCCCTCCAGCCGAATAAATTTTCTTAAGAATTGATTCGAATTCATTCCAATTTATTCACCTTTAGAAGTTTTTTCTATAATAAAATATTCACAGTGCAACTTAGATTGTCTTTCTTGTTTCTCAAAATTTGAACTGGATGTCAGATCCTTCCGTATACAAACCCATCATTATGATCGAAAGATCTTACACCACAGTAACGCGACCCGAAGTTTTATACAGAACAGCCTCATTTCTATAGTTTAAAGAATGTAGAAGACCGTGTCTAAAGTTAAAGGGTCCTTCGCTAACCACGGAACCCTTCTCAGCCCGTACCTTTCCCGGTCTTAATATCGCACGTATTTGAATAGGCGAGCTTGTCCGAGTGGCTGTGCTCCTCGTAATAACTTGTGAAGCGGGTACGTGGAGGAATGCCGCCAGGTCTGGGGGACCCGTCACTCAACTCACCGCATTCGGCCTGGGAACATGGGAATAGCGACACTTCTTATTTTACTTCATTACGAATTGAAGACAATATGGTCTTTGTTACAGTGAATTATCTGTTATAAACGTCTAGGTAGAGGGGTACTTTGACTTAAAGGGACGAATTTGATCAAACATTTACTCAGTCCATAGATGTTTTCATCGTAACGGAAAGCGAACGTTCCTTTATAGGTTTTTCTTCATTCCACTTGTTTTACTTTTGGCGAAAATACCGAAGTGACTGAAAGAATCTATCAAAAACTCCGCAAAATAAAAATAGCCCCAATCTGCCACTGAAAGCGAAAAGGTGACAGCTAGCTCACGAATTCACCAAGTCTATAATTCCATACAAGCATACATTCAACATATGTTTGTACTTGTTGACTATTGAAATTACCAATGTTATCCTCACAATTAGAAATTCCACGTGAATTTTAATATCATCGTGAGCCCTAGCCGGCTTGTGTGGGAAAACATTGAGAAGAAAAGGCACGTTCAGATATATTTAGATGTCTGTTGTGTGGAGTTACAAGGATCAGTTGGCCGTCGCTTCAATGTAATTCAGCCTCGTTAAATCTTACTTCATGGTAAATTCGAACCGCACTGATGATAACGAGTAACGACTAAACGGTCAACAGAATATAATTGTGATGTTATATTGTACTATGAAAACTTGCCTACTTAGTGTCGTAAGTATCGAAACATGCTTTATAGAACTATTTTATTAGATTTGTTATTTCTTTGTTTAAAATTTTATCTTGGAACGTTTCTCCATTGATAGGAAAACCACGCGTTAGAAGATAGGTACTTATCCTTGGCAATAAGTTCGTAATAAAGACAGTCAACAAAGTAATAAGAATGACAAGGAAAGAGAGGTGTTCTTAAGCTATGTGACATCTTTTCCATCACTTCAGAGTTTACATTTCCTAAACTGAACATTTGAATATATATTGTTGATTGTTACATATGCGATTACAAGCAAAAGGGCGGGAGAATAATCTGGAATACATGAAATCCGCGTGACGTACCTATTTAAAAAACAAAAATAGGTTTGGTGTTGAGTTATAGTTATGGGGCTGTTTGAATACATGCAAATAATTATTTATTGAGAAATATGTTCATGTTTTTTTTATGAGTTAACTTTTAGCATAATGCTTTATCCGACGAATGAAGTTCTAATTCGTAGTACAGATAAATATGATAGGGGCATGCGACAGGAAGCGGGGCACACGCCATCACAATTAAGTGGAGTGGACAAGACACCGATCGCGGAGTCGCCGTAATTACCGTCACGCGACTCCGGATCGGACCGCCTTTCTAACTAGTGATGCGACCGTTCCGCCCGCGCTCGCTAATCAGAAGTACATGTTCGGGTTTGAGCGAACACAATTTGCAGTTCAGACCTTACCTATTGGGCTAACGCTCCGAAAGTCAAGAACATATTAATTAATTTAATCTATAAGTTCTTGGCTAAATGTTTAAGTGATTAAGTGACACTGCCCCATGCGCCAAGAGTTGTGGGTTCGTTCCCACCCAGGGCAAACATTCGTGTGAATACTTGTGTTTGTTCTGTGTCTGGATGTTAATATCCAATATATTTATTTAAGTATATATTTGTAATACCACTGTTGATTATGATATCCGCAACACAAGTGCTTAAGCTACTTACCTCAAAATCAGGTCAATGTATGTGATGTAGTTATTATTTATTTATTTATTATAATTTCGAACGAATCCAGCCCAGCTTGGTACTTTGTATCCTGGATTTTCTCGCTTCTTATCTACATCGTCTAATCATCTAACAAGGAGCCGTCCGCAGCCTCAGCTTTTTATCCTCGCTAACGAGCCAATTATTCAACACCTTAATGGAAATCAACCCTCAACGTTGTTACATAGAACCGAACTATGTAGTTAATAACGCATTGATTAATTAAAAGATTTATTAATCAAAGCGTTCTTCTTCATCAGTCTGCATTGCATATAATTTGCGACTAAGTGTAATTATTTGATTAGCATCTTATTTCTATTACATTAAGTATTTATTACAATTCTTTATTGCTTATTGTATATGGATTATTTTTCCATTATTTTCATCTTTATCATCACAGACATTATTTACATTGGCATTTATGTGTTTTTTATAAGGATATAACTTAGATAGATAAAATAACCTTTGTAGTCTTATTGTGATATCTTATATGCCGTGTTATTTGTAATATCTTCTATTTGTGTTAGTAATAAGCGAGAATTTTATGCGACCAAAAATTTCAAAACATGTCTATACAAAAAAAACGAAATGTTACATACTAACATACATGATGATGGTGATGATATGTATGATACATATCATCACGCTCGTAATCCCAAATGGGGCAGCCAGCCCCCTCAAACACATTCGGCCAATAATAAATAAAACTGACCTGGGTTAGATGGAAAGCTGTAAAAAAGTAGTGTCAAATGGCTAGCTCATCGCCTACTCAAGCACACATCCAAAATCCGATATACCATTAGCCGCCTCTTACGACATGCTAGGCAAAACAACACATTTGACACATTATTTTTGAAGTCCCAGACCAACGTGGGACTAAATGTTGATGAGATTGTAACAAATCCCATCACTATAATGACTACGAAAGATGCTAGAACCCACGGGCTCGTATGATGTGTATTGCACACTCACAGCGTTCACACGGCTCCGACGACCAATTTAACTCGAATTTTTATTTAGATTACTAAGAATAATACACGAAATGAGTGCTTGTTCGTGTACAAGAGACGATTGCATAAGGCTCTTGAAAGATAATGGCGTGTCCATTATCTTTTAAGAGTTAATTTTATCTTTAGAATTTGGGGTGGCTGAATTAAACATGATTAATGCATTTTAAGCCTTTTCATATTTTATTTTGGAAAATGTATTTACTTGCCTATATATTATGTAGATGATAGCAAGTAAAAAACAAATAAGAGACGAATGGACCTTATCGCCATGCTCTTGAAGATTTGATACGGGTTACAAATAGTTTATTTTTTAAACTCTTAAGGATACTTGATGCAAAATTTTGTTAGTTTCACATAATAAACAAAATAGGTATAGAGTCATCAATCTACATCCATCCTTATCTTCGCCAGTTTTGCGGTGCTTAACAATCGATTAAAAGAATAAGCTATTACGATTCCATCTGGATTCCAATACCAATTTCTTATGAAACAAGAATACTAAAAAAATATATTTTTTGTACCACCACAAAATAAAACTTTTGTTTATAATTGATTCCATCAGAGATGAGTGACTTCTGATAGCACAAACAAAAAGGGCGATGCCAACATAAAATACTAGCTAGTTTGCATAATAACGAACTTTTTAATGTAAAACAATGATTCACATGTAGTACAGGCATAGGTAAACATTATAACTCATACTCGGTATTCGTGTTTATGGCAAGCATATTCGTTTGCTGTCAAATAAGTTGGTATCATAAACGTTTACGAGGTACGAACCTGCGCTGGTTGTCGTGCGTGGTAATTTGTAAACGACTCGTTCTAGCCCCGACACAATGGGGCGAATGACGGTGAGGCATATTTATCTTCACAGGAAATGGAGAAGGTCACAAATGATATCATTCACATATCGTATATAACCGTGTCTCCTTATAAAGTATATGGTCAATCGGAAATGTTTTGTAACTTAAACGTGCTGTTTGTCGATATTTATATCAAATCAAGAATACCGCACCAAGTTATATCATGTAAAATCACTCAATATCTTCATATGCCAAACATTTTATGTTACATAATATTTATCTGAACTAAGCCTTTTATGTTATACGAACGCGTTGAATGATTATGATGGTCGAAACCGGCGTATTTTTCTTTTCCAGAGTCAATTTAAATGTTGTGAATATAATTATCAAACAATTACATCTGATCGCAAACTACAACATTATGTACAGGATTTGTTAAAAAAATCGAGTTAAAAAAAGCCTTTCCTGACGAATCCAACTGTATCAACAAGATTTCCCTCTCATTTACACCAACAGGGCTGTCACTTAACTATAGACAGACAGTTGAAGCCCCCAAGGGTTTTTCTTTACTGTAATCTTCTATACTATGATATGAAGGCGGCTCAGTCGTTTTTGCCTGCCCTTGACGATTATGTCTGAATTCTGCAAACGGCGCCAATGGCTCGTGATGGCTAGAACTCGTTTGCAACATAGTGCGCTGAGGAGTGGATTCGATTTAGTTGTAGTGTTTACGGCAGGATGAGTGGTGCTGGTAATTCTTCTTTATGATTACGCAAATATGGAGAGCTAGGTATTGCAGGTATACGCTTACAGGATCTGTCATATATTTATTTATTAGGTATTATTTCCAAATAACGGTGGTAACTCATTAAACAAGGCGATACTTTAAACACAGTTGAATCCGAAGGGTGTCTTGATTTAAATCGGGATCATCACTCCAGGATTTGTTAATGACGCTTGTTGATGACGACGCTAAAGATGCTGATAGCCGAAAGAAACTTCTTAAAACGCAGAAATCTAAAAGATTCATAGATAAGCTGAATATTTACTACGGAGCAATCAATCAGTTTAATAAAGATTGCGTATGCAACTTTTATTGAACCTAATTGCGTTTTTGCGAATGACTGATTTACTCACAATTCGCTACAATGCGTTTTTTCTTCAAAAAGTTAAGTATGCTTACATATCTTAAATATAAATGTTTTTTAATGTTTAGTAGTTACCATAGCTCTAAGAAGAAAAATAACAGAGCCGATGCAAATAAAATTCATAGTTTGCACTAAACTGTTTGCACCGACACCATAGGATCTAAATAATATCAAGACTGACTTAATTAAAAATGGCATATAATAAATGTATAGACTGTGAGGACATTTGCCAACATGAAATTAATTTTATAAACATGTATCAGAATATCAAAGACCTTTACATATAATATAATTCGCCTTTTGATATTTTGATTTATGGAAACATTTTGATATAACCATATTACATAAGTGATGTACTCGACAAATTGTATATAGGAAATTATCGAAAAAACTGTGAGTTCCTTATGAGCGAGCCTTAGATTTGAAAAATCCAGAGGTACGTGCCCGGGTTTGAACCCGCACTCCTTGGTTATGAGGCGCGTGTCCTTACCATTGAGCTACCACCGCTCAATGATAGTGTTCCCTGATAACAATAATTAAATAAAAATGGTCCTCAGTCTCTAAAAGGTTGGAAAAGCCTGTGTTAGAGATGTTGCCTGTGTTACTGTCTACTAGGACAGTATCGCTTTTATACAGGATACATACATGTTTCCCGTTTGTTTTATGTGAATGAGATATTTTCCAATAACATTCCATCTATTTATGTATATGCAAAAGCGAAAGTAGCAGGAAAATAGGCAATCCGAGCTTAAATTTACATTGCATATGCAACACATCGCCAGTAGACACTGCACCTCTAACTTTATCTTCTAATGTTGCGAATGACGTGTCAGTTGACATATTTTTAATTACATACTTTTCTACTTGTTAAATTTTACCTTCAGTTCAGTGAGTTCCTTCATGCAAATTGCAACTCGCGGCTGTTGTTAAAAATGTCCATAGTCTAGGATAACTTGCCACCTTTCCCTCCACCCGGAGGCCTCTTATATCATTCCTCCTCAACATCAACTTGTTACTCAACTGTTCAATGTCTTTTAAGTAACTGTGACTAAGTATCAATTCCGATACTCGTGCAAGGCAAACAGCAACATTGTCGGTGCGAACATTAGCGGTGCCCAGTATCCCAAGATTGCCGTTTCGCCAGCATTATGGATAGTGAAGCCCAAAGCGGGGTTATGCCTCTAGACCATGCACCATTCGCGGCGGTGATTCCGAGAATATCTGACTGGCTAACTCACTTCGTAATTTTGACGGGCGTTTACTTTAGGGATGGCGATTTATAAAAAACGCATAATTTTATAAAATCAACTCGATATTGTTTTTGGCTGAATATGGTTAAGCTTATAGCTTTTTGTATTCTGTCTACCCCTTCGGGGATTGTGAGCTTGATCGCACACCATCATGCTCGCCACTGATTAGCAGTGCTAGTAAAATAACTATCGCTGCCAACCAGTGGCGTTTATTAAGAGTTGTTCAGCAGTAGACAAATATAGGCAGATGATAATAATGTAGACTACTAATCACATTCCACCTATAAAAATAACGCTTTATATTGACCAAATTGCGATTGCGTCAGAGTGTTCCTTGTAGTTGGTCGTTAGAATCAAGTAAAAAAAATCGCAAGAACGTGACTTTTCTTAAGAGCTTTTTAAATAACGGTGTATAATAATCTAAGTGAGTATTTGAGTACCCTTAAAGGTTTTATGCTATATTCAAGCCTTTGTCCTCAAAGGTTTCATGTCAAAGGGTTGACTATAATAATTTACTAAGACTATTGATATGCTGTATTTTTCTTCTTTCTCGCGCCATGTCCAGTTCCAATTTCGAAAATCGATGGGACTCCGTAGCATTAGGTCTATTCCGCGCATTTGGAGTGCTGTCCCCAGCAATTGATGTAGGTACACTGTTATTTTAAATAAATTTTAAGACCCGTAATAGCGTTCACTTGTTAATTATACTCGCTGACAACCCTACTCGGGGCAACCGGGTTGCTAAGTTGTTTTACTAAAATAAAAATAACGCCGCATAGTTTATTGGATAGATAACAAAAAATAATACTAACTAGATGTTGCTATGTGCCGCTAGCAACTTATGAAAATGATTATGACAAGAATTCATTAAGTTGTAAACTAAATACCAACATAACTAACATAAATTATACGTTCCTACTTATCTTTTGTTTTTTTACTTAATAATGCACTTACAAGATAAATTTGTTATATAGGATTCAATTTTGTCTGTATAGGATTCAAATATTTGCTCAGGGCAGTGTGTTTTAATTAGGGATTGCAATGCCCAGCAATTCAGCTGGGCCAGCTTTCGCTTCGCGGGTTCTTCGCTCCTGGGGGCGGTAACAAGCCTCCAGCGGGGTGCTCATTGCCTGGGCTTCTTTTCCAGAACTCTTCATACTCGAGGTGACGTGGACCTCTCGGCGTGAGAGTCTTCCTCTTGCATCCGGCGGACCCTCGGCGCGGTCGGACCCACCGGATGGAACCCGTTGGGGAAGCCCAGTGAGTCTGCCAGCGAGTGGGTGCGGCTTACAGGTGCGGCGCAAAGGGGAGGAAGTCGGTCAGGCTGTCGGGGGGGCATGGTATTTGTATACAAATGTCGCGTGGGCCCAGCACAAATTTACCTCTGCTGGATACAGCACATGTCGCTGGATGATGATTGCAAAGCTGCTAGATTGCAGTCCCTAGTTTTAACATAGAGGTACAGTGTTTAGGCTTTTACCTAACGTTAAGCCTACGGAGGTCAGGGAGCTTTTGACGTATCTACGAAATTCCAAAAATAAATACTTATTAATCGTAATATTGACGTGAAGTTTACTTAGTAAGTCTTATTCAGATTGTTTGTTATGCTATTGCAGCATTGTGTTTTAACTGACAACGAATATGAAGACGGTTAATTCGTAACGAAAAACGAAATCTGGTAATCTAGTTTACCTACAAGTGAGCCGCATGTTAGAAGTTACTATAGCCCCACCTTAAATATGACACTGACCGAACATCATCATGTCCTGAGAGTTACTCATAGCTATTTGTCGTAGCACGTTTCAGAGAGCCCCGGTCCCGGTTCCCGGGATCGTGATTCGTGACCGGCACGCACGAGGCCCTCATTGGCCGTACGATTTAGATGAAGTATAGTACAAGTTAGAACAGTAGTTTAGTTTATGAAATATCGTAAAAGCTTGATAAGCAAATGAACGGAGTCGGAAAAACACTTAACGTAAAGCATATTCTGCGGATAAAGGCTTTTATGGTGGGACAGAGTCAATTCTACCCTCCTCCTTGCCAAAGTGTTTGTATTTCTTCTCAGCCGCTTGTAAATTGTAGATATGTCATTTATGTTAACATTCCCCGAAAATCATAAAATTTATCTGTTTGTAAAATTTGTTTGTTTTGTAAGCAAATAAAAAACGTTGGTACATGTCTGCACTTAAACATGTACCTAACATTTATTACGAAGACCATTTATAAAATCATTTTAGTGATTTTGTATCTATTTAAAAAAATGTGGAGACTCTGTAATCGATTGTTAATTTTCCCTGTCGATTGTGGTCCAATATTCTTATAAATCCTATAATTGCTGCAACGCCTGCATACCATCGTCATACAATTCCATCTCATCTCCAGCTTTTGGTAGTTTCTGTTTTTGCTATTGTCCCTGTGGCTAACCATTTTAAATGTACGATATTTATATATATATATATATACATATATACATGAATTTATAAACTTAACTTCAAAAGGCGTGTACTACTTATACCTTATCTGCACTATAGCAGGGTTCATCATTCATTTCTGCGAGCCTTTTATGTCGATAACTGGGAGCGAAGTCATTTCAACAATGATTGAACGTAAAGACCTTGAATAGGTAGGTACATCGTTATTCATTATTCGTGCCGCACTCTTGTGTGCAATTAAAGCTGATAACAATTCTTAGCTCATGGCCCGGTATCCAAAGATTATAGATTTAACATAGATTTAGATGCATATTTTTTGCCGCTCATTTGTTGCAAATTTAATTTGTTAGACTACAAGCTTGTGATCATCTCACACTTGTATTCCCCGAAAGGGTAAGAAGAATTCAAGAAGGAGCTAACTTATTTTGGGACATTTAGCCAAAAATAAGATTAAGTTGGGTTAGATAGAATGATAAGAAATGAAAATGTTAAAAAGTGGCTAGCTCGTCTACACAAGTATAAACCCATGATCTAATAGAACATTAATCGCATTTACGACATGCTAGGCTTAGAACACAGTGAAACATTATTTTTGAGTCACAGACCGACATGAGAAACTGAATGGTTAATTTATTATTTTTTTACAATAGGCAAGTTAACTATCTAACTTAGAACTCTGCTATAAAAAAATTTAAAATGATCCAGGATTTAGCGAGACTGGTAATTAATTACATTGAAGCGACTGTCGATCTGACTTTCGTAACCCTTAAATAGGAGAACCAGACAATTTGAATCCTAGTTACACACCCATAGGTGTTAGAATGTACAGGTTTCATCACGATGTTTCCACTCACCATTGAGCTATATAAATACGTAGGTACTTACATAGATTTTAAAAATCCAGAAGTACCTACGTGCCTCCTTAACACAATATTATCTAGCTAGATTTTAAAGGTGCAAAGGTTTAACTTTAAAGATGCAAAGCTACTATTTCATCAACTCTTTATCGTGCACTGCATGCAGGTCGCAGCACATATTTTCACAAACCCAGTTACTACATGTTTATATAATGAGTTTTCTTGTGTGCTTGATGAACTTGGAAATATTTAGAGAAACTACATTACTTAATATGCCTTATGCTAGTAATACCCATGTTGTTGGTCTCGATTTATTTTACTTACCTACCGGATTTGATGGAGTATCTACTTAAACCTGTTTGTAGGAAGTCATTAAGTTAGTAACCACCACTTACTGAACCATATGCGTACTTAAGACTAAAGATTTATCTAATGTGAGATTCTCTCATACGCTGTCTGTTAACTTTAAATGATAATTATGGTTCTATAATAAGTGAAAATCTTATTGTGTGTAACACATGGCTACTAAAATTAAAGTTAAATAGACTTATTATGAACATTAATTTAACATGACAAATTATTATATTGATTATATGTAAAATGGTGCCTGCGAATCTTCATAAAACTCACTGTACATCACTGATTAGTTCATAGTAGTTCAAATAGCTGGTATCATTGTAATATGATAATAGAACAACCCAAAACAAAGTTTGTTTTCTTAATATTGGCGTATTT
Organism: Glyphodes perspectalis; assembly: GCA_951394215.1. NCBI lineage: Eukaryota > Metazoa > Arthropoda > Insecta > Lepidoptera > Crambidae > Glyphodes > Glyphodes perspectalis. The sequence goes on from OX596201.1 coordinate 6,475,614, forward strand.
TTGTTAGCTCTTCTTTTAATAAATAGTTAGAAATCATTAAGATATCTAAAGCTTAAATTAAAAAAACATATGAAAAAATATACGTTAATAGTGTTTTATTATTATTTTAAATTGTATTGCCCTTATTTAGTTTGGGAAACTATATAAACGTACACAATCCAATTGAGCTGGGAAATTGTAATAAAAATCTATGGAAACGCGTCTGTGTGTCATAGCAGATGTCAATAACAAAATATCTCTGTCACATCATCTGGTACACACAAGCATGCAATTTATTATACTTTGCGCTGGTGGCGATCATATCGCATGTCCCAATCAGTACCGAGCTTGTGTTCCGCGCTTGTTATGATGCATCGATGCACTAATCGATTGGCCGTTTGTACTGGACTGCAGTTATCGAGCAAGTAGGTACACATACCTACCTTTCCGCCCGTTTTACTCATTCGAATTCTTAAGATATGGCATACTACAGTATGCACGTAAGTATTTTAGAATGTAAACCTAGAATTTTTTTATTAATTTGATGTACTCTCTAGTACATATTTGAATTAAAAAAAATCTGTAATATGACGACTTTTTAATCTCAATATTAACATTCTTACCAACTAAGTAGTAGTTGGTAAGAATGTTAATGCAGTCAGTATCAGCATAATATTTGTCCCAGTTTGAGTTTCTTATAAAGCGTTATAACTGTCGAGTTTAATAAATAAGATAATTTTCATCCCATTTCTGCGTTGTTTACGTGGGATAATAAATAATCATTTCTTTTTGATTTTGATATCTAGCTATGCCGACTAAGTTGCGAGTCTAAGTTATGTAGATAAGTAGATAGCTTACATAGTTTTGGACACATATACCTACTTATAGAATTACAATTACTCAATATAACTCAACAATTTTGCTTTGTATCATATAATCTAGGCTAGTTTAGATACTATTCGTCTAAAGAGTACCTAAATCACTAGTCGTTAAGATCGTAAAAAACGAATCGTTTTAAAAACATAATGATTGATTACGTCTACAACACTCGACGACAATCGTTTCTGCCTGACATCATCGGCTAAATTTTTCTAAATTGAACGTTGCGTGCTCAAATTGATTGCATTGGATCCCTGTTCATTCACACAGGAACCTGCGCTTGCGTCGAACTCTGTTATTAGTACCAGCATTAGCGGAGGCCGTTGGACTTAGTATTAATAAGGTTGAATTTGGCTTGGCATCGGTGTTGAACCCGGGTTCCCCGGTTGTATGGGCACCGTCCGTGACGCCGTCACTCCAGCGTACCTTGGGGTAAGGTTGCCATATGGCAAGCATTTGCCGGATTTGCTGTCCAATTTAATTGCTGGTCGAGCATCCGGTCGGCGCATGCGCATACGAACTGCATTGTTATGAGCATTACATGTACAAACGATGGGAATATGAAGATTTAACGCGGTGAGATCTTGCAGACAGTTGCAGGGCTGAGAGATTTGTTTTGTTCCTTACAACAGATATAACTATTCAAGGACATGTTTGGAGATTTACTTATATGTTCCTTTATCAAACTTAAACAGGCCAGCAATAATATCGTCTATAATGAAAGGCCATCACAAGATAAACAAACAAAGAACTTCTTGTATGGTTATAACAACAAATAAGTAGGTAGGTTACTCAGATACTTTAAAATGCCACTCAAGGATCAACATTACATTACAAACAAGATAGTCAGCATATGAAGGGAGCAATTATTCATCAGAATTAATCTTTAAAAACGCATGAAACTAGCCTAAATATTTATTTAATAAGTAAACTCAGTGTGTGCTATTCTCAGCGCAATATTCTTAACTCAGAATCAGAAAGCGGTTGCTAGTTTAAAACAACTTATTTGTTATTATCTCCTGACGTAGACTTTATGTAATTTTAATTAGTTACTATATTGTCGGTAGTGAGCGAATGTGCTGGAAGATGTGAACCCTGCACGGAGGCCGGTACACCGAGTTTCAGTCACCGCGATCAGGGTTGACAACAGTCAAATACTTGAGTATCCTGTTTGAATACCTACATTATCCTGATGCACTTCTTTGTACCTGTTACAGGTAAAATTGCATTAGTATAGTCTATGTAATCTACTACCTCCGAAACTATTTTGCAAACTGTAAATTTCGTAAAGAATTTACGTGCTGAATAACAAAAGTTTGGTAGCTTAGGCACTTATATTTTATAAAGAAAATAAATTAAAGCAATTAAAAGTTTTTAACACATTTATTATTTGGAACGTAATAAAAACACAATATTCTAATTTGAGATCATTTAATTCTAAAGTCCCTACGCACATCAGTTCAGGTATCGTTTGTAAATATATTAAAAAAATATTGTTTAAAAATAAGTTTTTTTCTTCTTAAATAAACAAACAAACAAACATAACATCACGCCCATCTTCTTGAATAATGCTTTCTAAATTCCTTACCATAATTTAAGACAGAGAAAGATAATGAAGGTGGTTGCTTTAAGATCAGTAATAAATAAAATCTGTTTGTTGCCATCAGACCACTGACGCGCCGGGTATGTCTCTCTCAAAAATCTCTCTTCAGCCATCTTTTAAGAGTACAGTCGGCTGCTTTCAGATCACCGCCAAGTAATGTCTGTTGGCGTCTGACCATGGAAAGAGGAAAATCGGTTGCTTTATGATCAACTCCACATAAAGTCTGTTGGCATCAGACCACCATGGCACCACGCCGCGCTTGATGCAGGTGCGAACCCTGCGCGGGCGACGACACGCACGGTGGGTGCAATTTGCCCACCCCGCGGTTACGCAACGGTAGACTGTCGCATACTCGTACATACCGCCCGTAAACCGTGTACCGTCGCGTACATACGGCCCCGTAAACGGTAGACAGCGCCGCGTAAATACGCCGTAAATGATGTGTTTTACTCGCTATGAGCACTTGCTAACATTTTACCTTGTTTCCTATGTAATTGTGGGCGAGACAGGTACCTTGGATTTTATTTTAGCAATAGTTTATCTGATACTTGGTCCGTGTGGAATCCAACAAAAATCATTTTTTTTTGCGGATTTTACAAATTTTTGTTTTTTTGCGCGAAGGATTCTTTCTCTAAAATAAAAGTAGCATAAGCTACTTCTTATGCCATCAGCTATTTGCCATCGAAAATCTCACCAAAATAAGTCCAGCCGTTTTGTAGGAATAAACAGACAGAAAATAAACGAAATTGTTGTTATATAATAATAGGAAATTATGTCGCATATACTTTCACATTCATTTATTTAGTAAAGCTGTTATTTTATGATTTCAAACATAAATTAGAAGCTTCCTTGGAGGTTCTTTTCAAAACTAAATTTCCTGGTTAAAGCAATAACGTAATAATATGATTAATGTTCGATAAATTATAAATATATCATGTTTTGAAAGGATATTTCGGAAGTGGTTTCCAGAGGCAACAAAGACATGTCATTCTGTTATTTAGACATTTCATCTATTTATATATTGTACTAAGTTAAATACTTAGACATAGGTTTTATATTGATAAATAGGTTAGGTGTTAAAGTTTTTGTTAGATAGACACTTAGTTAAAACATGCTAAGCTAACATAAAAGTCCAGTTCGCGAGTTAACTGAAGTCGATATTATTTAACCACAATTACAGTTACACTTCGTATGCGCTTCTAAAAATACGAACATGTTTTCTCAAAGACCCATAAAAGTACTTGGTGTCGTTGGCTCCGCAAAAAAACGGTATCCTTACATAAAGACTCTTACACGGCTCATTTAATTAATGCTATGCAAATCGGCCATTGTGAGGCGTTATGTTTGAGCACCGACCATTAGGTATATACCTGACTACCTGTTTTTAACGTTTAATAAACGGGTGTAAAAAATTAATGAAGTATGTAAGTACTTTCTGTCTCAGCTTTCTAGCGTTAGCTTGAGATATTTATGGGAATAGAACCGTTGAAAAAGCCACTGCCTTTAAACTATGAGATCTTATTGCAAACTGAGAATTTGAGACATGAAGTTAGAGTATTGTTTTGTTTTATTATAGTCATACTCAAAATATTGTTAGATATCTACATATAACATGATAATAAATACAATAAATTTGTCGATTACAATTTAATAACATCTCTCTGGATCTAGAAAAGTCCTAATATGAATTTGTAGCACATAGCGTTTACTAACTCGTAAGGGAAACATCTTAAAGTAACCAGAACATACACACAAATAACTATAAATAGCATAAATTTAATTTGTTTGGTTCACCTATCTCAGTCCCATGTTGGTCTGGGACTTGGTCCATACTGATATGAGACAAAAAAAAAGAATGTGCCAACTGTAGTTCTTGCCTAGCATGTCGTAAAAGGCGACTAATGGTTTACAGGCTTTTGGGTATGTGTCTGAGTAAGCGACGAGCTAGCCACATGTCACTCCTTTTTCACAGCTTTCCATCCAACCCAGCCCACTGTCCCATGTTGGTCAGGGACTTAAAAAGAATATGCCAACTGTGGTTCTTTTCTAGCATGTCGTTAAAGGTGACTAATGGTTTACAGGCTTTTGGGTATGTGTCTGAGTAGGCGACGAGCTAGCCACATGTCACTCCTTTTTTACAGCTTTCCATCCAACCCAGCCCACTGTCCCATGTTGGTCAGAGACTTAAAAAGAATGTGCTAACTGTAGTTCTTGCCTAGCATGTCGTAAAAGGCGACTAATGATTTACAGGCTTTTGGGTATGTGTCTGAGTAGGCGACGAGCTAGCCACATGTCACTCCTTTTTCACAGCTTTCCATCCAACCCAGCCCACTGTCCCATGTTGGTCAGGGACTTAAAAAGAATATGCCAACTGTGGTTCTTTTCTAGCATGTCGTTAAAGGTGACTAATGGTATATCGGGTTTTGGGTGTGTGATTGTGTAGGCGACAGGTTAGCCGCTTGTCACTGCTTTTTCAAGATTTTCCATCTAAGCCAACCTGGCTTTATTTTTGGCTGAATGTAGTTGAAGGGGCATGCTGCCCCTTTGACTCTGACTACCCCTTCGGGGATTATGGGCGTGATGTTATGTATGTATGTATGTATGTATGTATGTAACTACTGTAGTTTCTATGTAATAACCGGACCCGCCTAATCTAGGTTCGTAGTCATCGATTTGACTTGACTTACAAGACTTAAACCAAAACATCATTTCGACTGGTTCAATAGCGCATTCGGTAGTGACCCTGCCCCATGCGTCAAGAGTTGTGGGTTCGATTCCCACCCAGAAGAAACATTCGTGTGATGAATACTTATGTCTGTTCTGTGTCTGGATCTTAATATCTAATATTTAAGTATGTATTTGTAATGCCACGATTTATTCTGATATCCGTAACACAAGTGCTTAATCTACTTACTTACCACGAAATCAGATCAATGTAGGTATGTGATGTCGTCTGATATTTATTTATAATGCAAGGAAGAACAAATAAAAGCCTTTAATTAGGTCAATCTACAATCCTACGACAGAGTGTCTTTCTAGAATAAACAAGAAAATGAGCTAGCACGTCGTTAGTCCATTTACTGGTCAGTTCTCCTCATTCTAACCAGCTCCACTTTGTTCAACAAATTGATATAGGCTCTGAAGCACATGTACGATAGATTCTGCGCTAGATAGTCAATTGGACGGACTAATTGGTGAGCGGGCGAGGATAACCCCCAACCAGGAACGGATTCAGGATGTGTACAAACGTTCTGGCTGTTTAGCCATTGTTTCCTTTGCAGCTTTTTGTAAAGAAAAATGAAAAAGAAATGTGTCAATTAAGTAAAAATCTAACAAAAAATGTGCTGCGAAAAATTTTACTAGACTTTATGAAGTCCACAGAATAGAACAACATCTTTCCTATCATACCATCCAGATAATCAGACAAAAAATAATCTTTTATTAACCACGAAACGTAGTAGAGTTTATAAGTATACACCATAACGTAGTTTCATTCCGCGTTCCATTATATAACTTTGAACGTCGAATGAACCCGTTGCGCGACCAATATTGCTTTTTTTTTTAAATTAAGAAGCTTTAAAAAAACTAGAAGCTGCTTAGTTGAATGAAATGGCCGTATGCAGAATTAATGATCTGCAATATTGGTCGCGCATCGGGTTCATTCGACGTTCAATGTTATAGCAATAGAACGCAGAGTTACACTACGTTACAACACAATACGTATACCTACATATAATAGTTTTAAAACTACTTCCTAGTCCAAGAAGATATTGCAGAATAATATTTCATTGCTGATTCTTATTGTGCCAACTTAGCATGTCAGGGATCAACCGGTCGTTTTAAAGCAATTACGCACTTATTTGTTTAGGCTGTTATTCTCTAAGACCCCCTCAGGGCACTGCCCTTAGCCCGCTCCGTCCACAACAACGCAGTAGAACGCAACTTGCCTTATACCGATCCACTCACACAATTACCCGAGTCCGCATCTTGTAAAATAATAGACGTAGCTGTGCAGTTGACAAGTTGCCGGCCTCAGATCGTTATTGATTATGTTGTTTGTGGCATATTACTTCTAAAATTTATGTTGCTGCATATTCAATAAGCAAATTACGCTTAGCAACTAAAATTTTATGGCCAGCTGGGACAAGAACTGACTGCAATTAAAAAGATCGGCTCTAAGCAAATGCACGCTCTTTTTAATGATTGCGAGACTTATCGGGAATATATTGAATTAGGAAATTGCATAGTACAATGTACTGCGCACCAACATGTCTCAAGACATATTTACCTACTCCTAATAAACCGCATAGTCCGATATTCTGCGCCCAAGATATACCTAGTATTTAAATAAATATCAGACACATACATTGGTCTGACTCCGAGCTATGTAGCTAAAGCACTTATGTTACAGATATTAGAACAACAGTGGTATTACAGATATATACTTAAATAAATATTATATGTTGACACCCAGACACAGAGCAAACACAAGTATTTTTACACGCATGTTTGTCCTGGGTGGGGATCGAACCCACAATTCACTACCGAATGAGCCATTGAGTCAGTCAAAGTATTTTAAAAATATGACTTTACCCAGTTATCCTATCTTATAGAATTTTAATCATATAAAATGTTTTAGAAGTATTGTCTCATTTGCTAATTAAATCAATACAATCTCCATTTAATTGCAAACTGTAACAATGGGTTGCTTGAATTGAGACGCGACAAGAGTGTTATGGTCGATACCAGATGGCTAAACCAAAACGGAGACATCGATTACAGAAGGTACTTCAGCATTACATTCCATCATAGATGCCTTTGCATATTGAAGTCATTAAAATACGATACGCTAGAGGCAATGGCGGTGTGTAACCATTCACTACCTAACCGCAAGGTTAGTACATTATTTAATAAATCAAGCATAAATAGTAATCTATACATACTAATATTATAAAGAGGAAAGATTTGATTGTTTGTTTGTTTGCAACAAATAGTCTCCGAAACTATTCGACCGGTTTGAATATTTCTATCACCAATGCAAAGCTACTTTATCAGCGAGTAACATAGACTATATTTCATCCCCGTATTCCCACGGGAACGGGAGCTGCGCGGGAGAAACCGCGGAGCGCTGCTGGTATTTAATAGTATCGAAGCGTTTTAAATCTCTTTTCTGAAAAAAAAAGAGCCAGAATTGTGATTTTATCGGCTCACACCCGCATTTACACATATGCTCTTAAAATATGTAGATACACGAAACTTTTATGTACTTCTCAGCAAAACTAACTACATGTACCTACATGTACTCCATACGTCACATTTCTTCATAATTAATCTCGAGGGTTTCAGAAACCTTCGGATTAATAGAGTAATAGGCGGCCTAGAGTAGGTACAGCCATATACCTATTACTACCGATAGAACGCACCAACGTGCATTGGCCACCGCTCAGCCTTGTCGCGACGTGAATGGCGATCGCGTGAATGAACACTGCACCGTTGTCGTGATAATCGGCTAACCGATTGAGCGGACATTCTGCCCCACTTACAGATACAATTTAATTAGTACCAGTATACCTACTTCTACAGCTGGAGCAAGGAAGTTAAATCGCCTACTTAAATAAAGAGCCGATTAATTAAATCAAAACGGCGAATGAAATGTGAACATTATTTAGTGTATGAATGCTATATTAATTACAGTAGTGTCTCATGTTGGTCTGGGACTTGAAAAGAAGGTGCCAACTGTGTTTTTTACCTAGCCTATCGTAAAAGGCGACTTAAGTCGCCTTATTATTATGGTATAGGTATGGGGTTTTGGGTAAGTATGTGATTGTGTAAGTGACGAGCACTTCTTTTCCATAATTAATAATAATAATGTCCTCCTAACCGATATCGGTCACGGCGGCCAATGTCAACAGATATTATAGTGCACAAGTGTAAGTGCCAACTTCCTGACTCCGGGCTGTTACTGAGTAATTACAATATTGAAATACCCATCCACAAATTTTTGGCACGACCCGGGATTTGAACCCGGGACCTCTTGGTCCTTAAGCGGCGCATGCTACCACTAGACCAACGAGGCAATATTAAAAATTATGCAAAAGTAACTACTACTAACTAACCCAGTATTTTTGGCTTAAATGGGCTTGCCTCTTCGAGGAGCTTGACCAACTCTGGCTACCCCTTTGGAGATTACGGTCGTAATGTTGTGTAAGTATATATTAACTACGGTAGTAATATTTAAGTCATATCAAGTACCTAAATACGCCGCTATGCAGACTTCTATTATAACGAATGGGAACAAGCTCTTTCGTGATATATTCAAAACGTGATAGGTGATTACCATAGCGACATCTTATGAGCCGGAGTACATTTAAGACATTCCTATAAAATAATAGGTATTTAATCGCGCAATAACAGATGCGAAGATGTAGAGATGATAGAGGGGTTGTAGTCTCGTCCTATCATAGAGCAATGTGGAATGAGATAATCAAATTACGTCTAACTTTTGGACTATTATCGAAGTATTCTTCTAAATCTATAATTTCCACTGATATACCAGTTAGCGACTTGAGAAGTATTCGACATATCTACTAACGTTTAGGTAGAAAATACAGTTGGAAATTCTGCGAGAAATACGAGCCCATTAGTATAAGTACTAAATTTGTATAACTAAGAACACGGACTAGTAAAAAAAGAAGGACTCTACGCTGTCATACTATAGCGTGAAGCCACGTTTATGCATGTGTGAGTGAGATACCTATGGATACCAGATATCGGATATCTGTCATTTGGAGTACTTATTATGTCAATGTGTGATGTAAGTTGCGTGTCAAGGTGGAGCACCTGCGGAGCTTCTATGTCTAGTTTGTGGCGCGGAGTCCTTCTTTTTTTACTAGTCCGTGATTAAGAATAAACAGTGTGACATTAAGGTGTAAAGCAATGGCAGGCGTGCCGATCAGGATACAATATCGAGAAATATATATATATCTACTACTTTACTGTACTTGAATCCTTACAGGGTACATGGATAATCAAGATTGTCTCGACATCCAGTTAACATCTTACCATCTGACAGTTCTGACACATCCAATTTCCATCAGCTACCCTAACTCTGAGGATTATTTTTAACCATGGAACTACCAAACTGCCAGCTACATAAACTGGGCCGATTTGAATGGAATAGCACCACCCTCTCACAGGAATCGGTATAAAATAGCATAATTGTTGCTATGTTCACACATTGGACGCCAAAGGCCCAACCTTCTTAAAGGTTGGCAACGAATTAACAATTCCTTTGGTAACGGAGTTGTGCATGCGGTCGTGATACTTACCATCAAGTGATCCGTCAGCACGTTTACAGTGTCTAATATAAAACCGTAGGCTTTTATGAAAAGGATCATGAATGTTATAGAGACGAGTGAGATGTGTAAGGATCATGTCATATGGCGCTCGGTTTTTTCTGCCTACCCCGCTAGGGAAATGGCGTGAAGTTTTAGTTAGTTAGTTAATATAAAAATAACATCTTACTTAGCAAGACTTAACTAGTGCCTCAGGTTAGAATAGTCATCCAATGATGTGATACAACATTTTATTTCAGCGAATATTAAGACAATTTTACACTACTTTTACGAAGTACATTGCATTTTTTTGGATCCAGCCGGACTAAAATTATGCTAGACCCAGCTGGATTGCTTAATCCAGCATTGCAATCCCTAAGTCTAATCATGATTTCAAAACCAAATCATATTCCGCTATTCATAGCAAATCATAAAACTACTTAATACAACTTTACAAAATTAACTGGACAAATTCGCCTACCCATAGATTCACACTATTACATAGGTACATTATTCTCATTCACAACATAACACATTGTTTATTATGAAGATACCTATTAAGGCTATAGTGAACGTCAACGCCTACGCAACCATTTAGCTAAAGTGAGGCCCCTTATTAATTATTTACTTTGACTTTAAACGTTAACAGCGTCGGTTCTTGAATAAGCGAGCACGCAAATTAAGAGCTGTATGGGGCAGATAAACATTTCATGGGCCGTAAAGGCAACTTAGTTGACTTTGCGAGCTAGCCGACAGCTAAATAGGGTTTTCAGAAGATACACATGCTCCACTATGAAATAAGTAGGTAGTTAGTTCTGGAGTTACCGAGTGCAATTTTGATTTATAAACAGCAAAACAATACAAAAAAAGTTGGTTTTTTGAAATTGTTACCTCTGTAGGTATTCTTGCTTACCTATCATAAAAGTTGTCGGAAACTTCTAAGCGCCCATTTTCCAGTTATCATTTTCTATCTTGGCAGCCCTAAACTCAGTGAAACTTTATGGTCTATAAAACAATATTTAGCTACAAAACGATCCCCTATTATATAATACTTTCTCTGCTCATTAAAACACTCATATACAGAAATGTTAATAACTGTACTTACTTACCTAGTCTTACATAATAAAGTCTTTCAATGTTGACCAGTAATACTTTAGAAGTAATTATTCATGTCGCACCCTTCAAGTCAAGTCTGGCTCAAAGGACCATTACATTCAAGTAAATTCCATTCAGTTATATAGGTTGTAAAAGCGTTTTAAATTGAAAGGGGCTGCACGGGTGGCGTTGAATGAGTATCATTCGTTCAGCTGGCAGATTTACACGTGTCTGGACGCCAACATTACGATCTCGTTCTCCGAATAATATAAAACGAATTTACAAAACCGTGCATTTTCAACGAATTGAACATTAAAAGTGCAATAACACGGTGTCACTAGCTGACAGCAATCGTGACCGAGTACGGAGTATCGGCGCGAGCGCAACGCGCACCGCCCGGCGTAATGACAGCTCAGCCGCCATTAGCTCTCATTACCCCACAGTCACGTACCGCGTGCAGAAATGGATTTGTCTTTGCAAAAATAATGATTGTAGATTGCAGACCGCCTTCAAAGAAAATTGGATTCGAATGCGCGTAAACAGGATTCAGGGGGCGGGCGGCCGACCTTGGGCAGCAGGCTCAGTCGTTGCACCTAGCACCAGGCTGGCTGTTGAAATGCTATGGACATCACTCAACTGAATTATATGTATGTGAATCGCGAATAACTTACCCAAGATGGAGTAGACCGATTAGTTTTGATTGGACTATTCCATAGTTGCAAGACTTATCATTTGATGCAGCAAAATTTTGATGTGCAAATCAATGAGAAAATGTTAGTCTGTTTTGACTTTAGTTTTTACATTTTATGGATACTAGATGAACTGATAGACATAGGTACTCAAATACTTTTATAAACATCCATGACTCGAGTACAAATATCCATGTTCATCTTGGTTCGTGGCCAGGGTCTCTGACCACTCGACCAACGGGCCAGTCAAATGAATACACTGGACGTGTTAATTGAAACTCGATTAATCCCTTACGGACGTTTTTTTATTTAAATAGACCTTCCAGTAAAGACCAAGAAATTTTAAGATAATATTGGATAATATCTAATTGTGAACTTTATCTCAACAGCAAGTACCTATACAAATGAAATAAATTGCACTGAAAAATTAAATCCGTAATTTTTTTAAATACTTATTTCATTTATTTAAACAACAAAATGACTAGCAAGCGGAGGCTACAAAATAATTTTATCCACCTAATGAGAAACCCAATTCATGTTATGTTATTCGATAGCGACCAAAAAGTTATAGAAAACGCGTGCAACACACGAACATAACACGGTTGATGTTGTAACTTTATAACAACTGCATGATTCATGCTCTTATTACGTAAAATACACGAGTACCACACACAATGGGCGCTGCGACCTCTATACTCTATACTGCCTACTGAGCAAAAATTGTACATGTCATGTTAAAAAATTGCTACAATTGTTCCCGTTCAAAGATGTGTTAGGAAAGTTACTGCTACGAATTGCATAACTTACAATACAATACCTACTTACGTACTTGTAATGCTATATTGTATTGTACTCACCATAAATTGATTAACGGTGAGGGCAGAATTTCCGTGGAATAAAATATAAAATAATTTAAAAGATTTATACCTACGTGTGCAGATATTTACTTTGAATTTTCCTAGCTATTTATAATTAAAGTTTCAATAGTTAGGCATTATGTATTTCAAGAAAATTATGTGAAAAGTATGAAAAAAAATAACCTTTGTATATAAAATGTTATATAATTATTTCCAGGAAAGTAAGTTATAATTTATTAATAATAAACAAGATTTGTTTATAGGGATACATTTTAGAATAAATTAACAGGTGGATTTTTTTTATTATATACATTTGCATTGAATTCCCTGGCAAATTATTTTTTTCAAAGAAAAGATAAAATAAAATAGAAAGATTTTTATACGAGTTTAATATTATTTTCAAAGAAATATAACAAACTAAGTCCATTTTTTTATATTTAATCCGTCAAAAAAGATCTTCTTAGTTGAATTGTATTAATTTACGGTCAACGAAACATCCCAATCAACTTAATCTTCGCGTCTAGACGCGAAGATTGGGTTTTTACGATATGAGAAGGATAATAGAAGGTCCACCTTTAGGTGCTGTATTGTCACCTATAGGTAAAAACTAAAAATACTTTTGTAAAATCCCCATATGTAAGATAAATATACAATTTGCTTATGAACGCAAAGAACCCATTATTACTTGAAGCTGCTTTACATACACGATAAAAATCGTTCTTTGGAATGAACAATCTCAAAGAACCTGCTATTAAATAATTCTCTAACATTATCAAATAGTCTGCAAGCGAAGACGCGAGCAAGCTGTTCGATTAAAATGTTATTCGACAAGCCGAAGCTAGCCAGGATAACGTGGGCGTAACGCGTCTATAATTTGTCATCTAGATTGTGACACGAGTGGAATCGGTTTACGTATACTTAAACTTATAGACTAAAGTACAAGCCTGGGCAATATTGTTTTTGTGAACATTAACGACGGGCTGTATTAGTTTATGTAAAATCCTGTTTTAATGTACTCAGACTTCGGAATAATATTATCAGACACTAGACTTTAGTTCTGCTCTCGCGATTATTCGAATATTTATCAGAACTGTCAAAAACTTTCATTAAAATATATTCATATTTAAGAATTTTGTTCTACATTTTACTTAGGTGCTTTAATCGGAGGATTAAGTACCTACTCAGTGAGTTCTTTATGCCGCGATGTCGAATTTATTCCACATTACAAAGGACAAAATCTATAATTTCGCTAAGACAATTGCTTTTTCAAATTAATATCCGACGAAATTAAAAAATAGATTTAAATTCTCTAGAGTCCAAATTATTTTAGCTTAGGCATAATTCTGATATAGGCATAAATAGGTCGGTACTAAGAAAAATCCACCAATAGGAATAGGAAAATTTTAAAGCATTTTCCTATTATAGATTTCCTAGAACCTACTGCTGATGGAAACATAGTGATGACTGGTGCCTAAAAGGGTATGCCTTTTAAGAACCCGTCATCACTGTACTAATATAATGACTCAATCAATCTACCAGATTTATATTGACTGTTTTCTAAATAGGCACCATAGTTCTGCTCCATAAGCGGCTCCAGTATAATTTTTATTTAAATATTATCTTAGCAACAATCATGTCGAGTGATTAATGTATTATGCATATAAAGAAACATGACATATTTGAATATGTATATGCAGCATAACTGTGTATCATTCACATAGCAGGATAATACGATATGTTGTTTAAAATAACGCAAAACACGAACAGTTTACAATCTGAAGAGGTATCATAAAAAACCCATGACAGGATAAATGTTATTGGTCTATCTATCAATAGTGGTATCAATCAATCGCTTATAGTCTTGCATAATTATGATGATGTATTTCAGAAATATGCTTATTTAGCTTATTTAGTTGAAAAACGATCAGGTATATTATCAAAAGTTATGTAAATATCTAAGTCAGTACTACATGCTTAACATTTAAAGTATCTCCAATGAAAAACAAATGAAAAATTGCAGAGCTAGTGAAATTCCTACAGTATCAAATTTAATACAAGTTTAACAATGTTACTCACCATCACCACATACATAAAGGAGTCAACGATGCATGCAGCGGCCACAGGCGGCAGTACTTAGAACCAATAAGGGCAATAAGAGACAATCAATATTCATTAGCGGCCAACGAATTATGAATGCAAGGCACTTACTTGCCTTAGTTGCTTCTCGAAATTTCACCAAAATTAAGCAAGATGCTGTAAAGGCTTGTTTCTTGGATGTAATACCTAATCGTTAAAATTTCAATCAACAAAACATTTACAAGGAACCTATTGTAAGTGCTAATTAATTACTGAGTCCTGTTGTACCAGAAACATCCATATTTTAACAAATCACCTTCGTCTTTTACTTCTAATCAATACTATCACATAACCATGCTATCTGCAAATTAAAAATGTTAAAATTAATTGCAATCACTCCAATTATCGCATAATAGACGATTATACCTACATCGAAGCACGTTACCTAATAGCTAGAATCGCGTTTTAATATCAAGTTAAAACTGTTCAATCATAATTGTGCAGGATTAGCAAAATCCAATCTATTCTTCAATTTTTAAATATGTGAAGACCAGGCTTCAAAGACTTCTGGTTGAACTACAAATCCACCCTGATATCCAACCAGGTATTCATCCATTAATATAACAAATATTAGGTACTTAAAAATTACTTTTTAATATATAAACCAAACTAAACAATTTCTTATTCAAAATGAACATTGGTACGGACAAACCGGGATTCTGGACGGAAGCCGGCAGACACAGGGCAAGGCAACAAGACATCGACCTGCGGTTTCACATATAAATCTCGTTCGGTGTTGTTCGGTAACAAATTACAGCGCGTTATCCGAGAGGGCCGTTATTACAACTAATTGGCGACAATCAACTGCTACTGCTTTTGTGCCGAGAATTTTCTCGACGCGTCGCTTTAGGTATACTGGATTTGTTATTTCTATTTGTGCTTATGTTGAGATATTGCATTTTTCCTGTATTATTTTATTCTAGCCATAAATGTTTTACTATTTTAATGTTGAGTATGTTAATTGAATTAATTATATTGCCTAATAAATGTCTGTTTATCAAACATTTTAGGGTGTTACTAGGTTTTTGCACAGTGCTAGCTAATAGCCATTTCAACATAACTGTTTTGAACCGACTTGAACAAAAGTAGACAATTCTCAGTCCGGTTGTATGTGTTGTGCATTTTATGCATTACCAGATACAATGCCATGTTGTTAACAACGTCAGTATTATTTAATATAACGGACGGATATAACGGAGGACACAAATTAAATAAATAAAAAAACATTAATTATTATTCGACTGGCTCGATGGCGCATTCGATAGTGACCCTGCCCCATGCGCCAAGAGTTGTGGGTTCAATTTCCACCCAGAACAAACATTCGTGTGAATTAACAATTGTATTTGTTCTGTGCCTGAGTGTTATTATCAAATATTAATGTATAGGTATTTGCAATACCACTTTTATTTTCGGTATCCGTAACAAAAGTGCCTGCGTTACTTACCTCGGAGTCAGATCAAAGTATGTGATGTAGTCTAATATTTATCATATTTATTTAAGAATATTTTTTAATTATTTTATTGTTACAGTAGTTTTGTCAAATCAATAAATAAACACGCGCACTGATTCAAGAACTTATAAAATAGCGAAATTATTACAAAAAAAATCAGTAAAATCATACAATGACAGTAAAAGAATATTACGATTGACAGAATATTAAATTTATATACAATATACATGCAGTTTGCTAGTTACAGCGGCGACAATTCAATAAGGAAAAGATCACAATAGGTTAGTCGATGTACCTACGGCTTAACACAGCTTTACTGTCCTTGATGATGTTATCCACGGTATACGACATATCATGGATAAAATTAGAAGAGGAAGCTGTAAAGTTACTCACTTAAAATAATATTTTTGCCTTATAGTTACACAAATAGGTACCATTTAATTCATTGTAAATAAAAGACTGGTGAACCGAAGCCACTCCGTGCACACAGCAACGGTTTAAAACGTGTGAAACTGTTAATACGCCTCAGTATGTGCGAAGGCACTGGCCCTGCTAATTTAAGCGCTAAACAAAAGAAACTTACCTTCTCGGTCGGCTCCCGACCCTCGGTTCGCACGCCCGCCACGCGGAAACGATGTGTTTACCCGACAAAAAAATGCCGGCAACAATGCCATCGGTCTTCACAGAACGCTGCAATACATCGGTTATTCATTCGTCACCTTTTTACCGGCGTACATCGCTATGCTCATACGTGTCCAAACTCTGAACACAATAAACGTTAACAGTAGACATGATCTTTCGTTATTTGCAATTGCCATGTTGGACACGTTCTACGTACTTCATTGTTAACGTGTGTCCATTCAAATTTGAGTTCCACGTAGAGAGCTATAAGGTCACTTGGGGTACACCTAATAGCGAAGTCGTGAATATACTTCATCATCCAAGATATGAAACCGACAGAGAAAATATTTTTAAAGTTCAGGCGTGACTCTTTCAATGTGTGACGTCATGTTTCGGGAATATAGGCCATCAAATTGTTCAGCGTTTTCCTGTTGATTTACATAATCACGTGTCTCATTCATTACTGATGTAGGAAAACAACAACAAACTTACAAACATAAGGAAAGTGACAATAATATTGTTAGTTAAAATTAGGATGATTTATATATAGACGACTATCACTTTAATAATGTTTAACATAACTGAAATATGTGTAACTTCACGGTCCACAGTTTCATACCATTAAGAGGTTTAGTACGGTATAAATCTTGGTACTTGGTACTCGCATAAATTTTAAGATAAAAGACGCTAAATAGCCGTAACAAATTCAGAATTAGCAAAATACATACATAGCAATTTTATTCGTTTTGTTAAATTAGACATATACTAAAGAAAAAGTTTAGATGTACCCAGTATACATTTTTGTGCAAGACATTTACGGCAGTTGTGCCCTCCAAATCAAAATGTGTATAGTGTGTTATTTTTAATAAATACCAACGTTTTTTCTTTTTACCTGGGAACGGATACCTGTCCCAATGAACCCACTGCGCGGAACACGATTAAATAGCTCCATGATCCAAAAAAACGACAAGAAATAATAATATCATCTTTTGAAGGAGGGCAAAGAAATGGTCTTGGGGAACTTATTATTTCTAACGTTATTTTAAATTCCCCTTCCCCTATTCATATGGTTGCAGTCTCGGTCGATCGTATTTCACAAACTTTTATTTGGAACAAAATTGTTGTTAGGCTTTGTACCTTGGTGCATAATTTTTTGTTACAGTTTAATATCAAAAAAAAAATCACACTTTATAGCTAAAGAAAAAAAATACAGTAAATAATAGTTAGGATGTAAATTGAAATCGAAAATATTACACAAAAACACAATTTTAGAAAATGCCGACCAATTTAAATGTTAACGCATTTTGAAATCACTAAGTTGATATCACAATATCAGGATTACTGCTAAGTAATTTTCTTGTAATGCACAAATTCAAATCTAGCTGGCGTGGATTGCAAAACGGTTAAATTTCAACAGATTGTCATGGATTTCTGCAACCCTTAATCATAATTTTCCGCTTGCTTGCGAGATTGCTAGATTTACGTGGTGAAATGCTTAAATTATTACAATAAACGTCTGCTACAACGTGAAAGATAGTCAATTGAGTTCCAATAATAGAGTATAAGTGTGTTTGACAATTTGTAAAGCATTTAAGGAATATTTGTGTTATTAATAGATATCCTTCTCAGCAATAATCCTACATGTCTGTTGGTTATTTTTATACAATTAGGAATCTGTTATTAAATACTACAAATAAGTATACATGTTTGGAGAAACCTAACTAGAAGTATTGCAATACATTTACAAATTATGAAAGAAGTCAGGGCAATCCCGACAGTTAAGATAGTTGGGTGTACTATATCTTTCTTTTTTATTCCGAATGTGATAAAAGATAATAATCTTTTGATAGCTATCGCGGCATTTGCTCCAGATAGCATTTGTTAAAGTACATGTTTTAAAAAAAAATACAGTTTCATGTCGATTCGGAAAATCGGATTAAAATTAGCTGTACAATAAAAATATTAATGAAATTAAATCACATGTCACAATAAAATACATATTTTGTACAGAAAAACTCATTATACATTTTGGCGCCCAAAATGTAATGTTGGTGATTTTGCTTGTTAGCTGCCATTTATTAAAAAAGATAATATATATTTTTTCCAACCATCTTAAATTAGAGCTAAAATTTATTATACATCTGTTAATCCAATTTACAATACAACCACAATAGACCGACTTTAGTCAATGTCTTGGGAAATACAATTTTTCCAAACAACCTTCATAAACTCTGTTGTTCTTACAAGGACATTCTTTACAATTAACACAGTGATGCAAAAACATGGACTCACGACGGCGGATGTATATCAGCGGGGGTAAGGAACGGGGGGAAAGGTTGTCGGCCCCAGCCCGTGACGTCACCGCACTGACCACTCCGGGACCGCCACAATGGCCTTTCTCAGAAGGAGCAGATGCGCTCGCGCACCGCGCCACTATCTGCCGCTCCCTTCCCCTACCCGCGCCCCGTACCTGAGTTTAAGGGATTGGCGCGATAAACTTTACAACCGAAAATGCTAACGTTCACCAATGCTCCGGCCGATCCGTGACTTAATTGCCCAAAAAAGCTCCCATTCTTTACCTTCCAAAGATCTTGAAAAACTACAACAAAAACTCACTCTGAATAGCCAATAGCTAAGCAGCGCCAAGTGTATCTAAACGACATTTTTTGGGCGGCACGACGGCAGGTAAGCCCGCGTCGCTCGGTCACGCCGCGTAGGTACCTGCGCGCTCAACGTATCATTACCGCGCACCGGTAATGATACCCGCCCGTAATCACCGGCCAGCCGCGTCCTGTCTCACGCCATCCGCCGACCGCTCCTTCGTCGAACCACGCAACTTCCATGGATGAGTGTGGATCTAGTCATGATGTACAAAAACATGCACTAAACCTCCACTCATCGAAAGAAATTGACCTTCCGCCGACCGCCGCAGCACCGCTGGCACGACGCACTGCACGCACTTATCGTTCGCGACGTCACGTTGTTAAACCGAACGGCTCGCGAGCACGTTGCCGTGTTTTTTAAACAAAATACGCGGGCGCGCCGGGCGCGCGACGCGCGCGCTCTGCCCGCTCACTACGAAATAAACGGTCGAGATTTCAAATCTGGGAATCTAGACGCTGCGCGTGCGGCGCGCGCGGGGAGCGAGGCGCGTCGACCAATAGCGGCATCGCGCGCGCGCCGTGACGGGGAGCGGCGCCCGCGCCCCGCCAAGCCGCCCGATATTATCTTTTCTATAAGAACGTTATTTCTTTCTTTCCTACTCGCCGTCCGTTCAACCGACGTACAGCGGAAGTGAAATGAACGCGCGCGTAAACTGCAGACTAGCTGGTACTTCGGGCCGCGCTAGGACGTACCTGACTCCGAGTGAAATGTACGGTCGTTGTTACAGATCACTTTATTTGCAAAATCTTCCTGCTAAAATGTCTTATTGCATTTGGAACTTCATAATTGTTCAAGAAACTCAAAAATAATCAGTATTCAATGAGATGCTTAAAATGAAATAACAGCATATTTGCTGAATTAATATTGAAATACAATATAAAAGATACGTACGAAAATTCCAAGAAGCATTAAAATAACAGGAAAACATCATCGACAGCTCTACTACATCAATAACACTCGTGTACTAGTTAACGTGTTTCCGTTTAGTAGTTTAGTTAGGTTTTTTTACTGTTACTATGGTATTTAATAAGGTAATTGCTCTTTTGTAGCATTTCTAAAACAGATGTTATAAAACATCTGATCAAAAAATCTACAAATCCAAATAGTTTCCACTCCTTTGGTATAAAGGGTTTGTAAGGTTTTATTTCAAATCGGATTTTGCAGATTCCTTACCTTACTTGATGTCATGGTTTAAATTTAGGTACATTAGTTTCTATGGATTTGTTGTTTTACTTACACAGCGTTTCCTTTCCTGTAAATATTAATGTCCCATTTTGATCTGAGACTTACCTAATATTAAATTGGTACCAACTGTTTTCTTTGCCTAATATGTAGTAAAAGGCGACTATTAGAGTGTTCGTTTTTAGATTTGTATTGTTCGGGCTGAAATTTGTTAGAGCTTGCTGCTCCTTGAATTGAACTACCCCTCGGGGATTGCGGGGGTGCTGGCATGTAGGTATGTATCAATCGACGTAGCACTCTCGCTTGAATATCTTGCAATTGACGTAACGTAGCATAGGCTCGGTCTAGTGATTTCAACGATCTTATAATCCACTGTTAGTAAGAGAGAGCGTTTTATATATTAAAACCTTCACAAATAACTTACCCTTTGGTGTAGCTCCCAGCATTTACGTATAGCTCACATTTAATACTTACTGTTACAGTTAAAAGTATATATAATCGACTGGCTCATTCGGTAGTGACTGCCCCATTCGCCAAGAGTTCTAGGTTCGATCCCTACCCAGGACAAACATTCGTATAATGAATACTTGTATTTGTTCTGTGTCTGGGTGTTAAGTATATATTTGTAATACCACTGTTGATTCTAATAACCATAGCACAAGTGCTTAAGCTACTTACCTCTGAGTCAGAGCAATGTATGTGATGTATTCTGATATTTATTATATTTATATTAACTTTTTGTATGCTAGATAGCGGTAGATAAGAGAATAGCTAATATCTAATACTTGAATTGTATAGTTTTAAATACCCAATGGGAGTAGCAGAACATAAGGGTGGAGAGTAAAGTTGTCAGTCAAAGCTATACTGCTCTAAACTAGAATTTTGTGATTATATTTTTAATGATGGATAGGGTACCTACAGACTTTAGTAAGAGAAATCGCGGTTGACCATTTATATGTGAAAGTGTTAACGGGAACGTTTTCTTCCTAATCTTCACAGATATATGTATGTAGTTTACAAAATGCTGTACTATTGAAAAATACGCTCTCCATGACATTTACGTGCGAGTGCACGAAAAATTTTACCGATTAACTTAAGCCTTAAACATGTAAAATTTCAAAAGTATTTAACATGTACAAATGTAACGCGATGTCTGGATGACGGCACTATGAAAATTACATATAACCCTCGTAGCACCGTCCACATATTTCGCGTTACATTTTATTTTACATTATATTACACGTTCTCTTTGAACAGTCTCCCGCGAGCCATCTACTGGGGACGGTAAGCAACATTGTGTAACTCCCTTAATAATTTGTTTTCAAAGGAATTACGATTGTGATTACATTATTTTTTAAATAGTATTTGTCTAAACTGTCTGTAGGAAATCATTTGATTGAACGCGTAATTTATGTTTAATACCTATAGACGACTACTTCAATTAATGGGAATATATTATTAACTATCTAATAAATATATTAGTTATCCTGATGAGGTATTTATTGGAATAACTAGCTTCTGCCCGCGGCTTCGCTCGCGTGGTACATCGATAAAACATAACCTATATGTTATTCGGGTTTATGAGCTATATTATTCTAAAGTTTCATTAAAATCCATTCAGTAGTTTTTTTATGAAAGAGTAACAAACATCCATCCATACATACAAACTTTCGCACTTATGATATTGGTAGGATGTAAAGAACCCAATTTTAAGGGTGCGTTTTCGTTGATGCGGAGCTTGAGGGGTGCGTGCGTTAAATGTGTGAAAATACATTTGACGTCATTAGGTATCGTCAGCGGCGTGTGAAATAAAAATGACGATGAAACAAAAATACTAAAAAAAAAATGCGCTTATATCCGGATCTATGGTAATGCACACTATTATAATACGGTAATGGTTGAATTCTGTTATTCCCGCCCGTCACCCCCAGCTTTGTCACCTCCAGTGACGAGTGAGAATATTTATTAGAAAAATAAATATTCTCACTCACACACCTGCGGTGACACGACCTGTGTCAATTGGGAATGAATTTATTCAAATTTCCTTTCGCTAAGTGTCAATATTTTTTTTTGAATATTTTTAACGGTTCTTATTAACTTTTTGGGGCGGGTTTATTCATGTGTGGTTTGAATTTAGATATTTTTAAGCATTCGCCACTTGGGCTGACATGGTTTTTTTTCAGGAAAATTACCACTCCTCACCGGAGGGGACAAAGCTGGGGATGACGAGGGGGAATAACCGGTTGAATTGATTGTGAATACACAATAAAGTATGACTTATATATATCCATCCTCATTGCGAGGAGTCCCGCTTAATATATTACTATGATAAAATTCCCTAAAAAAAAAATACATAGACATATCCAGGCCGTGGCCGTATAAATTACGGGACAATTTTATACAAAATAGAGGAAAAAGGTGATGTAGGTTTTAACAATTGCTATAATCTGTATGAGCCGCTTGATCAAGTGGTAAAAGACCATATCAAATTCCTTTAAGGGGAAACGTTTGTATGATGGATATATGTTTCGTCTTTCATTCGTCGTTACGTCTACGTTTACGATGACAGTTTGACACATTTACGTGTTAATCATGCTTGGGTGTTTAAATAAAGTGGCATCGCTCACCCATACCCAAAATTGGCAGGAAAAAACAGATATAGATACACCACGTTTTTGGACCATGCGTACGCGCAGTTCAGTTCATGCGTTAAATTCGCACTGGGCTCGTAAAGATTTCCTACAACACTGGTTAGATGGTATGGAAATGAATCTACAAACAACCAAAATATAACAAACTTCTTTATTAAGAAACTTAAGAATCACAGAGTACGATATCTTATCTTAGACTTAAGTCGACGCATTCCGAACCAACTTCTGACGAACATTATGTGTTTACGTCAGCAGTGTGTTCGGAAACTGACTACTGACGTATGTGCACTTACGGTATACGAGGAAGAATCTGTTTTGTATTTAATTATGTATATGTATTATTTCAATTAAAATGTATATTTTTGATTACAAATAGCACTTTGTACTAATTCGCAGCAACTTCATTAGTTTTATTACTTCTTAGACCATTATGTCTTATATCACAAGTAGTTTTATCATATGAAAATCATGCCCTTTCTTTTTTTTACGGCAACAGGAACAAAGAGATTGTTCTATGTAAGTCTAGGACTCAAAAATAATGTACTGACTTTGTTACTTGTCTAGCAAGTCGTCAAAGACGAATGGTGTATTTAGGTATTCGCTTGATTATTTGGACGACAAGCTAGTCACTTTTCACTACTTTTTCACAATTTTTGATGTCGCCCAACTCAATTTTATTTTTTGTAAATGTAAATGTGTTTATTGATCCCTCGAGGATTGCAGGCGTGATTATATGTATGTACATTTTATTTAATTACTTACTTATTGCTTTGAAGTCCCATGTTGGTCTGGGACTTTAAAAATAATGTGCCAATTGTGTTTCTTGCCTAGCTTGTCGTAAAAGGCGGCAAATGGTTTATCGAGTTGTGTGTGTGTGTGTGATTGTGTAGGCAACGAGCTTGCCACTACCTTTTGACAATTTTCCATCTAACTTAGCTCAGTTTATTTTTGGCTGAATGTGGTTAAAGGGGCCTGCTGCCCCTTTGACTCTGCCTACTACTTCGGGGATTATGGGCGTAATGTTATGTATCACGGACTAGTAAAAAAAGAAGGACTCCACGCTATCATACTATAGCGTGAAGCCACGTTTATGCATGTGTGAGTGAGATACAAGGCTACCAGATATCGGATATCTGTCATTTGGAGCACTTATTATGTCAATGTGTGACGTAAGTTGCGTGTCAAGGTGGAGCACCTGAGGAGCTTCAATGCCTAGTTAGTGGCGCGGAGTCCTTCTTTTTTTACTAGTCCGTGGTATGTATGCATGCTTTGGACTCTGCCTACCCCTTTGGAAATTTTGGGCGTGATTATATATAATATGTAAAACAAAGCGCGGGTTAATCGTCAGTAGTCAGTACAAAATGCAGACGGCACTAACTCCACCTCAAGGGTCGTTGTTGGCCATGATGATGGTGCACCCGAGGTCCGTGAGCTGCATCACCTCGGCGCCGCCGTCCAGCAGCCGGTGGGAGCACACGGCCAGCTTCTCGCTGATCCGGCACTTCTGCTTGTTGGTGAGGTGCCCCGATGTCACTACGGTGGCGCTCAGCTGTTCCAGCAGTTGGGAGGCCGAGTACGCCTCCATGAGGAAGCTGGAATACACATTCAGTGGCTAATAGTTGCCAACTCCAGATTCTGTAGGGATTTTTATAAAACTTGAATGAGTAAACATACATGTCTACCTGGGTGATTGATTTGCGTAGTCTGATTAACGAGTTGTATTTTATTTTTTTTACCAAATCGAAATCTGATTACATGTGATGACCAAAAGGTTGTCCCAATCTTTTATTCCAAAGTGACAACGTTTTGTCAACATTATAAGTTCTATAAAATATGGTAGGTCTGCTTTGCACATACAACTCATATACGCACATATAAAATACAGTTTGTCACTTACTTTTCAACAAACTTTTCTAATTCATTGTAATTCTTGACATTTAGGTATTGTTGAACCAATTCATCTGGAACAAGACCTGTCACCTGAAAAGCAAGAAACATCTCCATCAAATTTATTTATTAGTTGTATATAAGTATTTTTGAAAAATACAATAAATGAGATATTCTGTTCATATTGTATTCATTTTTTAAATTGTGTTTTTTAATACTTGACCAATTAATTCAGAACCATCAAAAAAATTTATAAAAGACATTATAAATTATTTTATGATTTTTTTTTTATCAAAATATGCAAATTAACCAATGAATAAGCCCAAGTGCCGCATACAATACAATGCTCGAGTTTTTGAGACACTATTATAATGTTTTTATAATGATTCGTAAATTAAAAATATTTGATCCATGTTTCAGTTCTTGTATATACTAAAAATGAGTTTGTATGTAATAGCTAACCTCTATAAGACCCTCAGCAGTTATTTTTCCAAGCAATCTCTGACAGCACTGCAGGGCTGTAAGAGCGCGACGCAGGTCTCCTTCGCAAGTGTCCACCGCCTGGTGTAACACCTCGCCGTCGCCAACGTCGACGCCCTCCGTCTCACAGATCTCACGGAGTCTGCAAATAACGAAGAATATTCATATAAATTATTTTAAGTCTATAATTGAGGTACTATCCTTTTATAAGACAGGTCTTAAAAAAATATATTAAAAACACTTAACTAAAAAACAAATGTCTTGTGTCATAATGAATTAAAAAAATTACCATTTCTGAGATATGCTGCAAACAATTCTCACTTTATACTAATAATAATAAACATAGTAAGTGATGGAAGTATGTTCAGTTACCAGATCAACATACATTTAGGTTATCACACCTAAAATTTCCGAAGGGGTAGGCTTACTCTAAGGAGCAAAGAGCTCTATAAATTTCATTTAGCCAAATATCAAGTTGGGTTAGATGAAATATTATGAAAACTAAGATTAGACATGTTATACATCCTGTAAAAGATGTCCAATACTAGTCATCAACTGTAAATTATAAAGAGACCAACATGTGACTAAGTTATCTAAACTACATACATAATGACAATGCAGTCCCAAACAGAATTTTTTAATTTATATAAACACAAGACATTTTATTTTTAGTTTAGGGTTTTCAATCAATTTTTTTTAAATAGATAAGTCCTTTTCTTTATCATAGTATTGATGTTTCTTTGATAAACCTAAACTACTAAGTTTTCATACCTTTTAATAACATTATCTCTTGCTAAGGGTTTGAAGCGGAACTTGGAGCATCTACTTGTTATTGGTGGTATGATGCGCGATACATAATTGCAGATAAGACAGAAGCGAGTGGTGCGGGTCTCTCTTTCCATTGTGCGCCGAAGGGCAGCTTGAGCTGCATTTGTCATTGAATCCGCTTCATCCAGGATCACAAGTTTGTATGGTGGGCATGGTCGGCCACTAGGTAAAAAGAAGCATAATTTATTCCATTAATTTATAATTGTATGTTAGCAAAATTTGATAATTGAAATAAAAAAAGGTATATATAGTACTATATTACAGTAAAAAATAATTGAATCCCAATGAGTGAAATTTTTATTAATGTGTTTTATTAAACACCTGGTCAGAGTGTAGTCTGATTATATGCTAATTTAAATTTCAGCCTCATTTAATTGACAAAAACCAGTCAGAGTATGTAGGAGTAAATTTGGAATAACCTTTAAGTTTCCTTTTTTCTATGATAAAGTACTTATTTAATAGCAATAAATACTCACTCAGGCCTAGTACTGCTGACTGTGAGTTGCGCAAACGCCTTCACCTTATCCCTAACAACTTGAATGCCTCTTTCGTCAGAAGCATTGAGTTCCAGCACTCTGTCTCGAGTTATATCCCCAAAGAGCTGCCGAGCCGCTGCCAGGATAGCACTGGTTTTACCAGTACCGGGCGGGCCGTAGAACAGGAGGTGAGGCAGATCTCCCCCGGATAAACACTCTCGTAATACTTGCACCACTTCTCCTTGGTCTACTATATCTTCGATGGTTTTTGGACGACTGAAACCAAACGATAAATCATATTATATTGTATCCCAGGAAAGCCATAGCTGTAATTTAAGAAATGTGCAAGGATAATATTACTATTTTTCAACCCATGGAGCAGGAGGCTTCTTCCTATTAGATGTTTTAACTCCTGAAGAAGAGGGTTTCTCAGATGCCGATATTTTGCCGGTTTTAAGAAACGCTTGCATTTTGCAACCTGATTTATTGAGTGATGAATAAAGAGAATAAACTTGTGTTAACTTTAACTTTCCTGCAATGGTACGGTCAATAACGTAACAATAATAACAAAAGATTAAACGAAATTTTACACATTCCAACCAAAAAGCGCAGCGCGGGCGAATTTTTGACAAACTGTCACTAACTAATGTCAGATCAGAAGTCACTTGCTGTCAAAACTTTTTTTAAATTGACGATACACTTGCTTTACATGCTTACACTACAGTGAGATTACATGCTTACCCAGGGCCGCCAGACGTTGCTTAATTTCCCAGAAATAAAGTGTATGGTAAAGGGTAGTATTTATACCTACTATAAATGTACGGGTACTAGCTAGTTTGGGTAGTGGGCCAATTTGCAGGTATCAGGTGCGAAAGTTAGGAAAAGATATATTCACACGTAACTTACATCCTGATTTCTAATTTTCATGGACATATGTTGTATAGAATACTATTTCATATTAAATTTAAAAGAGCCAAACATTTTCCGTTAATATGTAGTAAATTCTACCGGTCACAAAGCTCCCGAAAAAATAATGAAAATTCATCAATATTACGAATTTTATGTTTATAATGAAATTTAAACGACTTTATCTAGAATGTTTCCAAGCAGGGCCCTTACGAACCCCAGACAGCAAAAAAAAATTTCTGCGCGTCTCGAATAGTAAAGTGATATAGCTTTATTAAATTTTTTCATAACTATATAGATTTTTTTAAATATGTAGTTTGTCCCTTAATATTTATCATCATCAGAAAATAAAATCAGTTTAAGTTTAATTATATGCAAACTTCCGTTATTTTTTAGGAAGCTTTAAATCATCTAGTAGGTGTAAATGCTAGCTGAAAGTGTCTGGCAATGTTAAATACTAACTAACTTACTAAACTTCTCGCCACTTCCCTAGCGGGATAGGTAAAGAGAACCAAACGCCATATGACACGATACTTACACACCTCACTCGCCTCTTTAACATTCATGATTCTTTTCATACAAGCTGTACGGTTTTTATGACTTCTATTATCACCTTCTGTTAATACATGACCAATCTGGTCGTGGTAGGTGAGCCTGGGCTTTCTTTAGTCGGGATTGTTTAGTCAATCTTTCGTCATCCATTCTTTCTACATGTCCGAACCACCAATGTTAAATAATGAAGTACAATAGTGTTCTACTACACAACATAGGTCTACTATACTACATGAAAATCATATCCTAACTTTCGCGCCTGATACCTGCAAATTGGCCCACTACCCTAACTAGCTAGTAACGTATGGGACGTATATAGCAAGTAGTGATACTACCCTATACCGTACATTTATTTTTTGAGAAATTAGGTAACGTCCGGTGGTCCTGGGACCTGGTACTATTCTAGATAATATTTTGTACCACGGACCAAATACTTAGTGGAAGTGCCAAGTAGGCGTGGAACTTAAGCCAATAAATTCTGCGTGGCAACGCAGTATTGCTTATCAGTAGTGCCGGTTAAATGTCATGCCATCTCCATTTGATAGAGAAGAAGAATTTTCTCTCTACATTAGTGTTCGGTTTGCACTTGGATTACGAATGGTTTTAAACAATATTTTTTAGAGGTAAGTATAGTAAATTAAATCGTTTTCAAGTATGTCCATTGTGAAAACAATCAAAGTATGTCCATTGTAGGAATAAAAAGATATGTTGTTATTGTGTTAATTAAGAACGGCCAATCCAGCTCATTGCATATCTGTAGTGTAGTATGTGGCTTATGTGTGAGTTTGGCTTCATTATTTATATAGGAGCCTTAAATATGATCAAATATGTTTGTCAAATTTTACTTGTTTGTCAAATTTATTGTTCGACTGCGTGCTTGTTTGAAGTGTTTGGCAAATAATCTACGTGGTTGACGTGTTTGTAACTCTAGAGTACTGAAACTAATGGACTTAACTACGAAACAGTGAAGCCCAATTTTGAGTGAGAAACAAATATGGCGCCTTTGTGTAGTGTCATTCCACTTTACTTATTTACATACTATAAGTCTCTGAATAATTTATTTATGACGATGTTTTTAAATGTTACAAGTTAGATTATGTTATAATTACAAATTTTATCAATATTGGCACAATACACTGCAAATTCCACTGACATTGACAACTTAAAGCGAGGAACCAAAATGGTAAGCCGGCTTCACTTAGGATTAAGTAAAAATATTGTTGTCTCTTTTTACATGCAGTATTGTGGACTTGTTTAAAAGAGATAGATAGAGGTTTATGAATACAATATCGATATTAATCATATTTGTATAGCAGATTGTTCGTATAGAACATTAGGTCGTCTCCATATGTTTCAGTACTCAGAGGTTTATAAGTAAATATGATTGACGGCGTGTTTGACGCAAGTTTGAAGCAAGTTGGAAGTCGGCGGGCGTGTTTGTCAAACAAACGCGCCAACTAAGTATCAATTCTTACAAAACGTTAAAATAGACTGTTGACTTTGACATTTGCATGTTTACAATTTTCGTTGATCTACTGATCTGATCCACAGACGATTAACGCGGGAATCATTTATTTGATAAAATTAAGTTAATTTTTATATTTACCATCCATATTTCATCATGACCACTAGATCTCAGAGAAAATTGAAATCTTCAATCGATCATAAATCAAATTCTTCGACGATTTATTCTAAACGAGTAGAAAACTCTTGGGTTTTACTCATTAAAGGTGGACAGTGATTTCCTAAATTTTTGCTCAAATTAATATATATATATTTCATACTATTTATTTCTAACCAGATTGTGATTACCAAATGTGTGTGTTTTTTATTCCCAGAACCATTATTTGAGAATGACAACTTCAGTATTATAACTCTTCCACATCCCGCAAACGGAAACCCTGTAAAGTACTGCTTAGACGACATGCACAATAAAATATATGAGGTCGTCAGTTTTAGTGAACCCCATCGGTCGTGGTTTATAGGAGAAACTGTAAAATCGGATGGAACTTTGATGATGGTCACCACTATTAATCCATTATTTCTAGGTTAGTATTTACTAATATTGTAGGTATGTGCAATTAGATTCATCTCTATTGATGATGTGTATTTTATTTGCTCTTTTGATTTTAGTGTTACCAAGACTCAAGGATCAATGTTCTAATAGAGCAATGCCATTGGAAGACATGTTATCCGAAAAAGGATATGACAAAATACTTAAATTTGTTGGAAACTTGGACAATATAGGTGACTTAAAAGTATGTACATTAATGTTTAAATACAATTAAAAAAATTTTATAAATTACAAACCAAGTAATGTACCTACATATAAATATTGCTCTTAATCTAAATTTTAATAATTTCAGGGACCACCTGACATGAAAGCCTATAAGTACAATGAAGAAAAAGCTTTGAAGTGGCTTGAAGAGAGAGTTTCCAAGGTAGCTAAGGCATTGAGACAGAAGAACATACATGTCACAGCTGGTGCCGCTTCTGCAACTTTTGTAACCAGCAATATCAATAATGATGCATTGGATGAAGGTAATATTAGTATTAGATATAATTATATATTCCCTCAATATATATTAGATATTGAGGGAACCTTTAGTAAAAAGGTTCCCTCAATATCATGTAATTAGAGCACATTGAAGAATCATTTCCTTCTATTTTGTAGAATCCTGTCCCAAAAGCTAATAAATATAAAAAACATGAATCTTAAGATGCAATTTCCCCTGATAGATTTGTGTGTTAGTTAATATTTTTTAAAATGTATATATTTATTTTATTCAGTTTACAAAGGTATTGTATGAATGAATGGATCATGAATGTTGAAGAAGTAAGTGAGGTGTGTAAGAATTGTGTCATATGGAGATCAGTTCTCTCTGCCAGGGAAGTGGTGTGAAGTTTAGTTAAGTTTATAAAGCCATACTATGAAAGATGTTATGTCTTTACTTATCTTTACTTATCTGTTTTAGTCTGACATCAACAATATTATTATGCTTTACAGAATTTTACCTGAAGTATGCCTGTGGCATGGTGTCAGAATATCTCTCAGATGAACTTGCTGAAAAGTTGGAAAAGGTATTTAATTTTAAGCCAGATTTAATTGAAACTGTGGGAAAAAAAAGGAAATCAGAAGTGGATACCAATGGACCAAGCAAAAAAATCAAAAGTGAACCATTAAATGAAAGTATAGAAAATATTGATAGTGTAAATCGGAGTTTTACTGAAGTTAAGAAAGAAAAGAATTTAACAGCCAAAGAAAAAGCAAGACAGAAAGCAGCTAGTGGAACAAAAACTATATCATCATTTTTCATTAAAAAGTAATTATTTGTAAATATATTTTGTTTTTACTTACACCTTTTACAGCTTATAAACATTACTTTATAAAGAAGATAACAGAAGGGCCGTTTCGTTTTGCATTTTATGAAGTACTTCTAGTCAACATTATATGGGAAATGTCTAGCCTTAAAGCTGAGGTGAAATCAACGCCTTTTTGTTGACCAAGGGCAATGCATTACGCATAAACCTGGGCGAATTGGCGGAGTGTGTCAGACGCCCAGGACCTTAGTCCTCCTAAAGTGGTAGTGGGAGGAGTAAACCGACTAAAATCCTAGGATATACCTCTACCTGTATAAGTAAAGTGCCCTTAAGAACGCACAACGATTAACCATCGTGACCCCCCCTGCCAAAGCTAAAGCTGGGTCTCCCGCGCCTAGGAAGACAATCTGGAACATGGAAATCGTCTCCCAAACAGGCGGAACCGAGCAATTCCCCGCGTGGTCCGCTAGAGGTGAAATGCTTACATCAATCTTTATGGCTAGTTACAATTACGTATTAAATTATTAATTGAAACCGCCGCCTCAGAAGTGAATAGGCACAGAGTGGGATGGCAAGGGCGCAATCAGCTAAAATGCTAACATTTGCAAAACCGACTGTCAAAATAAAATGAAAACTAATAAATGGGTCCTAAATTAAGAAATTTTTTGAAGTGGGTCGCGAGGTAGTCAACTTTGGGAATCGTTGGCTACACTAAATAGCGAATCAAAGGATTAAATAAAAGTGTCTATAATGTAATCGTAGCATTCATTTACTTAAAACCGATAATATTAAATGTAATAGTGATATTAAAACCGTAATTTACCGAAAAAGTATTTAATGGCAACACCTTAAAGGTCGCCATTAATAAAACGTCCATCCGTTTGGGATTTTCAGTGGATTTTTATTTAGTACGGACATTTTAAAATATTTAAGTGTATCTCGGACACCTTGGACATTGTGCAGTGAAACTAATGTGATTTATTCTATTAATTTGGTGAATAAGGACTTAGCTGAGTGCTCATTATTTAATAATATCGTGGCCAATGTCAGCAGGCGTGTCAGATCAGGTATTTCGCATTTGCGTTATCTTTTTCTTTATTTATGTACCTAAAAAGAGTTATTAAATTGTTAACGTTATTTACCCTTCTTGTTTCATGTCCTTTGGGCGAACAGCGGATGAAAGGGCAAGGGAACCAAGGTAAAGTTGAAACCATTATGACGTTGCAAGGTGTTTTCTCCGTACGAGGAATCTCGCACGCACCGGGCGGCTTTGTATCCGGCACTCGGCTTGCGATGCCATGATTAGCGTCATAATTTTAGCTTTCACCTCTTTTCACTTTCTATAACTATATTTTGCAACTTCTACCCCGACTGTCGTCCCAAACAATTACTAAATATCAGAAACAGGTAAAATATGACCAACAACTGCAACATTATTTTTGTTCATCAATAAATTTCTAAAACTATACCAGATGGGTGGGTGCTGACTGTGTAGTACAGAGTAAGTGTTGCTGCCCACACTGATATTGAAGAGAATAACTCCCACACAAAATTAAATAGAATCAATACTGACAAACAGGTATCTGTTACTTTATGGCATTACTTGCATTCTGCTCATAAGTTGAAAAAGTTCAGTTTTGTTGGAAGTCAAATATTTATGTTTCTGTGTCATTGCTCAACCAAAAGTGTTTTAGTCAAAATAAGTAACTGATTGGTAATGTTGATCATGTTGTGCCAAAGATACCTATTATGGTGGATAAAGTGGGATTTAAAATATCATAAATATAAATTTATCATCCACTCTGTAAATGAAGGTTAAAGTAATATTATTTGTTCCAAGTCCCTGTTACTGTATGTATAGACAGGGGAAAAACCTTTTTGTTAAAACTCACTTCACACTAATGAAAGTGTCAAAACAATAATTTTATTAGTATTCCCTATCTCAAATGTCCTCATATTATGAATCATCTAAGACTATATTCCAGACATTTCTATATCTTATGTATATTTTAACTGAATAAGTAAGTTTATATCCACTTACTGCTGAGAACGTTGTCATAAAAAAAAACAGTATAAATATGTGTTAAGGTTGATATATCTCACATGTGGAATATTTTATTAAATGCCCTGCAGCAATTTTAAGTACAATAACAACTTACGGAATTTCACATTTATTATATTGGTTAACATAATTAGCAACATTTAAAGACAATTATGGTCCATTTGCATAGATAATAATAATTAAAATTTTGGAGTACCTACGTAAGATCTGTTTCAATAACAAAAGATTCAGACTATCAGAAGTAAACTTTTGTTATTAGTGTCAACATTATCATATTTTATAATACCACTGTATATCTATATGCTTTGAACTACTTATAGAACTGTGTTATTAGGTGACTCATAAATAAATAATTATTAAATATTCTAGATAAATGTTTGCCCGGTTACATGGGCAGTTTATCCAATCCACTGTAATTGAATTAATTTCAAAAGCTCTGGAAACTTTGTTTGCCTTTAGCATACTTTTCTCATCTTTACTTGTAATTGGCTACTTGACTAAAACTAATTTTTTATTTGTCAGTGTGATTACAAAAAAAATTGTAGAAGTGCTTTCATATGTTTTCTTTTTTAGATAAGTAAAAAAAACACTCAATATTTTTCAATAATCTAACTGACATATAAAATTACAATTACTTATCTAACTAAACTTCATGCTACTTCCCTAGCAGGGTAGGCAGAGAGAACGGAACGCCATATGGCACAATCCTTACACACCTTGAAGGTCTTAGGGTGGTTTTCAGCTTTTTCTGAACTTTTATGTTATTGGTAACTAGCAGCGTCCCGCGGTTTCACTCGCGTAGTTCACGTTCCTGTAAGAATATGGGGATAAAATATGGCCTATGTTACTCGCTGATAAAGTAGCTTTCCATTGAAGAATTATTCATATCAGTCCAGTAGTTTCGGAGCCTATTTGATGCAAACAACCAAAAAAACAATCAAATCTTTCCTTTTAATAATATTGGTATATAGAAAAACTAACTAGCATCACGCCATTTCCCTAGCGGCTTAGGCCGAGAGAACCGAATCCATATGGCATGGTCCTTACTATTATTATATACTATTACTATTATTATACACCTCACTATTATTACTTATGTGCCTAGTTATCATGTTACAGTGACAAATGCACCGAAAGAGCAACAGTTAGAGAGCGGCGGAGACGAGTTGGCGGAGGTGTCATGGCGTCACCAGCAACAACCCTCGTACGCACCACCCATCTCGTCAGCAGCCGACCCCTACAGCGCGGCAGGTAGGTACATATTGTTTCAAGACTTTATCTTCACTTCATAGCTTGTAAACCCGTTTATTCCACTTGAGTAAGAATATTTATACAACCTTCACAATTTCTTTAACATCTGAAGAGTAACTTGATAGATTCCGTTCGATACATTATTTATTTAATAAGTTTTATTTATGATTATCATCCTCTTTTTACTCAAGGGGATTTACAGTAAGTCTCTCATATTTTTAGTACCAGGTTATATTTTTGACATTAAAACAAATCTTTCAAATTCATATTGCCCTTTTCATAAGAAGTATTATGGTGGAGTCTCATGTCTTATGGATGAAGGTTGGTGACTTCCAAAATATTATAATAGTTTTTTCTATTTGTTATATATGTATTTGCATTATATACTGTAAGTTTATCTTTAACATGATTAATATAAGTAGTATGGGAGGCCTAGCTGTGTATAGAAATATAAGTAATTGCTACTGGTTTTTTAACGTCGGCATTATATAATGATTATTTTTCTATGTTGCAGGTTATTACGGTACAACAGCACTTCCTTACCAAGCTTTTGGAGTCGGGGATGGGACATGGTCCACCAATGGAACAGACCCGATGACTTTCCTCGGAGGATACAATCCTCACGATTCGTATGGAATGGATGGTAGCTAGTATTTATTCAGTAATTCAAGACAACATATTCACTCATTAGCATAATGAACATGTGATAAGTAATGGTATTTAGCCATTATGGAATTGGTCACACACAATTATCATTATGCTGTCTAACAAACTACAACCTAATTAAGAAAACTATCAAGTAAACTTGTTTACCTTTAGGTTTAAACATTATTTTTAGTACTGTTTACATACAATGACTACCATCACAACATTTCATTCCTAAGTTTAAGAATGCATTGAAATCTGTATATCATTGACAGCATCATTATTCACATTCAATGTCTCATTTCAGGTGTATTCGGCCACTCAACTACGCCATTCTCAACACCGGCGTTCGGTCAACCCGCTTCAACTTTTAATTATTTTCACGGTAACGGTGACTACTCCACTTGGGGTCAATTAGGTCGCGCTAAGCAATATGACGATTACTACAGGAATGAGGGACTTTACGTGCACGACGGCATCAAGGCGGTCGAGACTGGGGTGCAGGCGCTCGCGCTCGGCGAACACAAAGCGGAGAAGGACCGCGCGCCCGAGCTCAAGGACGCGTCCGGCTCGCAGCCCAAGAAGATGACCTGGGCCTCCATCGCGAGCCAGCCCGCCAAGCCGGCGCCGACCTCGCAGAGCGGCGGCCTGAAGAAGAAGGGGCCGGGCATGCCGCCGCCGCCCATCGTGCCGGGCAAGCACAACATGGACATCAGCGCCTGGGACGCCGGCAAGAGCGCCCCCGTGGTGACGGCGCCGCCGCCGCCGCTGCAGCCGCCGCCCGCGCCCGCGCCGCTGCCCATGGCCGCCCCCGCGCCCGCGCCGGCCGCGGCGCCGCTGCAGCGTGGCCCGCCGCCGCAGCACCAGCCGCCGCCCTCATGGGCGCACGCGCCGCGGGCGCCTCCGCCGCTGCAGGCGCACGCGCACGCGCACGCGCACCAGCCGCGCCCGCCGCTGCCCGCGCCGCCCGCCGCCGCGCCGCCGCCCGCCGCGCCGCCTGCCGTGCCCACCCCGCACCCCGTGCTCGACGAGCTGCGCGTCAAGAACGACTACAACCCGAAGGAGTTCGATCTGAGCGCCCCGCTCGCCCGCTTCTTCGTCATCAAGTCGTACTCGGAGGATGACATTCACCGCAGCATCAAGTACGAGATTTGGTGCAGCACCGAGCACGGTAACAAGCGGCTCGACGCGGCCTACCGCGAGCGCGAGAGGGAGGGGGGCGCAGTCTTCCTTCTCTTCTCGGTGAACGGCAGCGGGCACTTCTGCGGCATGGCTCGGATGACTAGCGCGGTCGACTATAACTCTAACTCTAGCGTGTGGTCGCAGGACAAGTGGAAGGGACAGTTCCGCGTAAGGTGGATCTATGTGAAAGACGTTCCTAACGTGCAACTTCGTCATATCAAATTAGAAAATAACGAAAACAAGCCAGTGACGAATTCTCGTGACACTCAGGAGGTGCCGCACGCCAAAGGGCTGCAGGTGTTGCGTATCATGCATAGTTATTGTCACTCTACATCTATTTTCGATGACTTCATTCATTACGAGAGGCGCCAGGAGGAGGAGGACTCTCGTAAAGTCCCCCACCATAACAATCAGGACAATAATCGTGACGATCACGAGGGGGGCCGTGGCGGTGGGGGCGGTGGGGGCGGTGGCTACCGCAACTACCGCGA
Source organism: Glyphodes perspectalis (assembly GCA_951394215.1). Lineage (NCBI taxonomy): Eukaryota > Metazoa > Arthropoda > Insecta > Lepidoptera > Crambidae > Glyphodes > Glyphodes perspectalis. The sequence goes on from OX596201.1 coordinate 6,512,835, forward strand.
CAACCGCGACAACCGCGATAACCGGGATAACCGCGATGGGAGAGACGGCCGCGACCATCGCGACGGCCGCGACTATAGGGACCACCGCGACTCGCGTGACAACCGGGACAGTCGCGATCCGCGTGATTCCCGCGACCACCGGGACCATCGGGACCACCGTGACGATCGTGATGGTAGAGACAATCGCGACCACGGGTACCGTGATCGCGACTCTAATTATAGACCACATCATAAGGTACATATTCCAGTTTAATTATTGTCTTAACAATATTCTTATTACACGTACGGTGTTTTATTTTGTCGTTTGTTTCAGGACCGCGACGGTTCGCGCGGCCGAGGACGTCCCCGCAATTGATTGTATATTGATACGAGAACTATTTGAGGACTGGCTTCTCCCCATAGACGACAAGTACTCGAGTTATAATTGGTACCGTATAAAAGATCAAAAGTATGGTGTCGTAACATAAATGAACAGAAAGGAGGAAATTGTCCTTCGAAAGCGCAACTATTGATGTTGCGTCACAATCTGAACAATTAAAATGTATCATAGAATATTGATTGTTTTAAACAGTGCATCATTAAAAAACTCTCAACAAATTAAAATGTGCTAAATATTTTGTACTGGAAGAACGTTTTATTAAACAAACGCCTAGTGAACCGAACATTAACTAAATAACAACATTCATCATGTGCCAGTTGCGTGACACATGACTATGAGTGGAATTGTGGACTTTGTTTCAAATTTGTGGACTGAATCAATGAAATATACTAATTTTTATAACTAGGAAATTCTGTGGTGAGAGGAGTTGATCCTTTTTATTAGGGACTGGTGAAAATAATCGAAATGATGGAAACAACACCAACATATTGTGTGCTGACTATGTGTAGTGATAATGAGGTACCACAGCCAACAAGTGTTGTATAAAAATAATAAAAAAAATGTTAACAATTTAGTATGTCAGTGGTGACTTGATGTAATTTTGTATTACATAAAATAAAAATTGTAATCAGATGGGGTGTGGAAATTTTGTATACATTTTTTTATTATCTGTAAAGGACAGCTGAATTCTCTCGTGGCATTGAGTTCTGTTATAATCTATGTATGTATATAATTCTTAAAAATATTATACCATTGAACTGTTACTGTGTTTAGGTTGATCTGGGATGTTTCCAAGCTGTTTGTCAATATATTGCATAGAAAATGTTGCATTGAAACTGTGTGTACCTAGCCTAAAATAAATGCACAGAAGTAAAGTTTTTTTGTTGCAAACATCTCCTTTGTAAACTATATATAACTTTTCCTATCTATGGGGTGAATTATATACTACTATGTAATATTATATACAGTATTGGTTATTCCTGATCAATCTTACCCGACTTTGTCAAAATCAAATGTAATTAATTTTACATTTACACACAATCCTTATGCAATATGATTTTATGATTTTCATAATAGTTTTAGGTAGATATTAAAATATTCCTTGTTGAATTTTTAATTGTATGTACATATATATTATACATTTTAATATTTTCTATTTTTAAGAGCAACTAACTGCAGTGTGACGAGAGAAATTGATGATCGATGAAATAAAATATCAATTTTACTGTTCAATATGTTTGTTACATATATTATAATATCTCCCCACCTTAATTTTAAAGTGCCTTTTTTATTTTAAACATTCATGATTTGAAGTAGACCTTCTGTAGAACTAGTGCCACATAACTATGTTTTTATTTTCAATTTTTAATAATTTGTAGTTAGGAATTTGCTGATGCATTCTATTTTTTTTTTGTTTTATTACTTTTAGTTTGTATCCTGATTTAACTAAGAAATTTATTTTCCTTAGTTACACGTCAAGTGTTGATTTATAAAAAAATTATGTCGTACCTTTATAAAGTTATAAAATTCCCATAAAACTGATACTGGATTAAAGCCTATCATATAAATTTTAAGTATTATTTTACCTTCCTTTGCCCTTGATAACAGCTACATAAAACTACTACAATAAAGTATATTCGATTGATTTTTTTTTAATTAAGCGGGCCGCTTCTATTTGCAAAGCGTGGCGCCCATAAGCGCCTGAGAATAGAGGCGACAAATAATATCTGCGCCCATTATTGAAACGGTTGGCATTTATTTCATAGGTTTTGCACACAGAGCTACCGAAGTCTGAACGGCCCTCCCTGCACTGTTAGTGTGCTGTAGAAGTGGATGTACGTAAATCTCAATGAGTGTAAAACTCCACCTTGGGTACCCAACCAATTAAGAATACAACTATATATCCTATCGTTTCTCAATCTTAGGCGTTAGGCGGTTTTATTAAGATAGGTCGCGGTTTTTATGAACACATTAATTTTAGGATAACACTGTATTGAAGTTAATTCTATTGATGTACCTACTTACATATCACTGAAAGATAAAATATATCAACAGAGAAGCGGGCTACAAATTAGTTTAATCCTCATGTAATAATAATAATAATAATAATAAATTATGTAACCATACTAAATGGTTTTAAACAAATTACATTAAGACATTTTTAACCCTTTGTCTACGATATCTTGAAAAGAGTATTATGTACGTATATCCTTGGAGGTAGCAATGATAGAATGTCAGATAAACAAATCTAGAATAAAGCGTTAAATAATGAAGACAAGTTCAACGAGTTTATTAGGTATTAAAATATTTAATAAATCTACTACATACTTACCTACATCTTAGTATTTTAAACTGCTTTTGTGGAGTTAGTAAATGCTAACTAGTATTGGTTATTTTATCCTAGTTTACTCTAGACAAAAAAAAAAATAGAACGCATCTATACAATCCTGTTAAATGAGATTGGTTGGGTGACTGACCCCTAGCCGGAATGAAAATTATATTACCTATTTAAGCAAGTGGGATGTAGTTTTAGTTAGTTAGTTATTTACCTATTTAATTAAAAATGTTAGATACAGTTTACAAAGTGCATGTGTAATTTACAGGTATCTCACAAATTAAGCTGTGACGGATAAATTCGGACCAAGGCAAGTGTTAAGCAAGTAGTATTTACAGAGGGCGCGCATGTCGCGCGGTACAGCTGTCACATAAGCACGGAAATGTCACTTACCTACCTTTCAATGCGTTTGGTTGTCGAGGTTTTCTCTTGTTCATGCAGTCCGAGTGCTAAGCGCCAAACATCAATGTTGTCGTGTTTGGGTTCGCTGACAGACGGTCGCTCGATTCATTTGTGAATCGCACTTGCATTGCGTTTCGGCTTTGTTTTGATATATCACACTCTAAGTTATTATCTTCAAAACAATGATAACGAACTCATATCACAGAGATATTCGAAAGACGATAAAGAAAATGTGAACTTACATCGTTTCAATTCGTAAATAGACTATAGGAAGTAAATGAACAGTCCACAGAATCAGTGTGAGTGTTTAGCTGTAGATATTTTTGTAAAAATGAGACATGCATTCGGCCGAAATGCAAAAAAGTGTGTCTGTGCAAGTAGATAGTGATTTCGCATTGTTGCTGCCCAGCGGTGCCTATGAGATAAAAAAAATGGAACCAAGATCAAAGCTTCGGAAAGTGATATTGTTCTGTTTACTACTTTCTCTGTTTGGGATGGTTGCTTTTGGATATTTTTGCCCAGACCAGGTAAGCAATGACAAAGTATCATTTTCAAATTTATGATTTTATTTACAATTAGTTATACAACTTTTCAATAAACTATCTCTTACTAAAAATTCTTGCCAGATGAAGTCTTTTAGGTTAAATATATTTATTAAATATTTTGTGTACTCAAAAGGATTCTTTTGTAGCCTAACCGGTGAAAAATCTGCTATTAATAATGATAATCATAAACATGAACTCTATTTCACACTGTTTTAGTAACTCTGTTACAATTCTATCAACTAATAAAAAGAAAGTGAGATATTAATTTGTTGTTACAATTATATTGAACAGTTTGTGTTAAAAATTTGTAATTAAACTTGGATTGCTATTAAGTACATAACATAAAAATGAATTATTATTTATTGGGTTTTATACTTTCACTGCCTACCACAACTGATACAAAATTATGTCGCAATTAATCAAATGTATCTGTTACATGAGAATAAAATAGTATTTATGATTTAATTATATGATTTTAATAGGTATTCTAAATTATGTAGGTAGGTATACAGTTACTTTACTTCAATATAAGTAAGGCCATAATTAAAATTGGTAAATAATAATTCAGATTCAAAGTAGAAAAAAAAACATTCAATTCCTTTATTACTACCCTCCTGATGATAATTTCATGTATTCAATGAACAGTGTTAACCGCAAGAATCTAATTCAGCAATTTACTTGAATTTAAGTACCTACTTCTTAATTGTCCGTGTTAGATTAGAATGCAACAGGAAAAAGGAAATATTGCTCTCATTAATGGTCTACTTATTATTTATTTATTTATTTATAAAGATTATTATTTATCTTATGAATGTTAAATGTTGTTTTAATTTGAATATGAAATATGTGTGTGTATGAGTATTTATTTTTAATACATAGCAAGGAGAAGGGCTATTCAACAGACACAATATATTTTAATCAATTAAACAAAAGCCAAGTAAATTATTATACATTAATATTCTTAACATAATTGGTTTATATTATATTTTTGTCTCATCTCTTTGTTTCATGTTACACAAGTGAAATATTCTGGTTAACTTAGGATATGTCATTTGTGGCTTGTGGTCACTTACTACTTATTGTGTTTCCTTATTATTTATGATGTATAAGATTGTGGATATTTTTATTTTAGGTCTCTTAGTAATAATATATAAATAACATTCAATAGCTTCCCTAGGTAATATTGTAAGGTACTATAGAATTAACGAAATTTGCACCAATAATGTCTATTTGATAAAGTCTTTTACACTACTAGATATTTTAAATCATAGATCCTTCATAATAATAGCCTGAACTGTTTGTCTGAATGCGATAAACCCAAAAAATATGGGGCGCATTTTCATGCAGTTTTCAGTATTGGAAGGTGTGATTCGTGGAAAGGGTGTAGGTGCTCTGCTCTCCATGCGAAGCTAGACCGGATCGCTAGTCTTGCCAATAAAAACACCAAATTATTATTCATGATTTATGAATGAATTTATCGCGCGAGCGTTTCACTACAAATACTCTGCTGCATTCGCGATGTAGGCGTCTTGTCGTCTAACGCACTGCTTATAAAACTTTTTGAATTGAGAATTTTGTTGAGGTTGTTCTCTATTTTTGTCTTCAATTTCATAATTAGGTAAATAGTGGAATAAAAAAAGAAAAAAATATACTTACTTATGTCAAAACAAAAATATGGAAACTAAAATGAAAAATTACCGACTAAAACCACAGTTGTAATTCTTCTGGCGCAAAACTAGGCTAGACTAACCTTCTAAATTCTCCTCCACCGCTAGCCCTCACGATTCCAAAGGCCCCGTTCAGGGCACAATTTTTCTAACTTTTGGTGGCTTATTTCCGACCCACTAGGTTGTACCACAGTTTGGCAACCAGATGCAACGCATTGGCATTGCATTCTGTCTCGTGCGCTGCTTGTGCGTGCGCCCGCATGTCTCTGCCGTACGTCCCACCCGATTGATAAATGTCCCTCACGTAGTACAAATAAGAGTAGTAGTCTATTGTCGTGTAAATTGTATCGTGACAACGATGGATTGCGTATTTTTTTGTACTACAAATGTCGGCAAACAGGCAGGCTGGCCTGTTGGCAAGCGGTCACTGTGGTCTATGGATACTTGCGTATTAGCAAACAAGTTTAAATGTTCGAATAGACTTGCTTCATCGTTATTCTTCTGATTTTCCGACAGGAGCCGTTTAGGTTAGAATACAATTTGTGCTCAATTTTCTATTTGAGTTTTTATTTCCCTACAACATCCCTTAGACATGTAATAATAAAATATTCAGCTGTCCTTAAGTACATACGGCGCCTAGCAAAGTCAAAAGTCAAAGTCAAAGTCAAAATATTATTTATTTATATAGGTTTCAAAGAAACACTTATAAATCGTCAAAAACAGTTCAAAGAGATATGATTCTACCACCGGTTCGGAATGTTGCATCTACCGAGAAGAATCCGGCAAGAAACTCGGTAGTTACTTTTTTCAACAACAGTATTATCAAAGTTATAAGAATCATATTTAACTTTGAACCATGTTTCAAAGTGGGCCTGGTGTGAAATAAGATAATAAAAATTTATAATTACTCAGAAAAAATAAAAATATGACCCGACCAGAACAGACCAGTCCCCAAAGGCGGCACCTGTTCCCAAGCATGACGTATAGCAATAAATAAGATTTCTTTTAAAATTAAAGGTTTATAGGTAAGTATGTTTGGTGTGGTTCTTGTTAAGTAAAAGGTTGTTATTGATCTTTTTTCTTGAGGGGAAGGTGAAAATCAACCATGAATAGCCGCCCTCGTCGCAACTGTTATAAGGGCGTTGAAGCCCGATTCCTATCGACTAAAAAGCACTCCCCGCGTTTGTCCCATGCCCCTTATTTCGATGGGCCGCGGATTTTCTGTCGCATCTACCACAGCAAATAAAAATAAATAAAACATAAACATAAAACAATAAAAATTGGTTACTGACCAGTGACCAGTTGTAAAAATCAACTTCGTTACTTAAGTCAATTTAGGAAACGAATAAAGCAGACGACCCATTTATATAAGTATTTACGTAATGTCCTTATTTAGCCTTAAATGGCATTTCATTATACCCCAGTAATCCAATGTATCTATCACTCGCCACAACACGATCTACTAATAACAAGAAAACCAAATAGCTTCAAAAATAATAAAATCTAGACTACTGTTCCTTTGTACTGTGGTTCAAAGCATTCTTGTTTGTCGAGACTGCGATCCGTCTCTAGTACAAATGCACAATCAGTCACATACCTACCTAGTATACTGATACAAACATACCTTTGTGAGTACTTCCTTTTATTAATAAGTTCTGCATTATAAATATACTTTCACCTGTTATTTCTCTCCAGTGGAGTATTGTTGCCTTATGTATTCGCTGTCACGTTCTCTTTCTCTGTTTTATTTCTAACTCTAGTTTTTCGTCAGCGTAGTAAGCATTTGTCCGACCTAAAAAATAATGTGCCAACTGTGTTTTTTGCCTAGTATGTCGTAAAAGGCGACTAATGGTATATGGGGGTGTGGGTATGTGATTGTGTAGGCGACGAGCTAGCCACTTATCACTACTTTCTCACAATTTTCCATCTCACTATGCCCATTGTCCCATGTTGGTCTGGGACTTAAAAAGAATGGGCCAACTGTGTTTCTTGCCTAGCACGTCGTAAAGGGCGACTAATGATTTATATGGGGTTTTGGGTATGTGATTGTGTAGGCGACGAGCTACCCACTTGTCACTACTTTTTCACAATTTTCCATCTAACCCAGCCCAGTTTTGTTTTTGGCTGAATGTGGTTAAAGGGGTCTGCTGCCCCTTTGACTCTGCCTACCCCTTCGGGGATTATGGGCGTGATGCTGTGTTTGTTTGTATGTAGTAAGCATGAATAAAGTATGAATCAAGCCTAATAAATCCGATATAAATGTTTATTCTCCTGTGAATTATTTCCTTAAACGACCGTCAGAAGTTCAAGTAAGCAAGAATATTTTACGATCGACAAGTAAACAACAACTTAACGTGAATAAAAGATAGTAAAACAGAACATCATTTAATCGAAATCATAAAAATCCCTGTACGGTAGCTGCCGTTTGTGGATGTTTACACATGTTTTTAGGTTATTCCTTAGGTCGGTAAGCTCTGAGACCTCTTGATGAAATTATTTCTCTCGCATATTCCCACAATCTGCTCTCATTAGGGCTTTTGTACTGAAGATTATATACGCAGTATAGACTGCGCCACATTTCTTCAATTAATCCGATTATAAAAGATACGCGTAGGGATTTCATCGCTAGCAATTTTCTAAATTAAAGCTTTTCAAGTCGATGTAATAAATCACTTGTTTAGTACCTACGCGTTGTTGGAATCATTCGCCACAAAACCTAGATTAAATTAGTACCGAGCGCTGAAACTCGTTAACGACGCTACCTATATCTCTACATACTGTTCCCACATCGACGCTAATTGGAAGATTAGCGAACGAGAAGGTTTGTTTTGTTTGCAGACACAAAGGGCATACGGTAATTATAAAGTAAAAATTGGTGCTTCCACCCGCTAATATCTCTGTAAGGGCCACAGAGCAATGTATGGGGAGGATGTTGTTTCATAACTTAGAAATGTTCTAAAATTATCTCACGGAACAACAAACGTCAACAAATGGTACAAAGTTACATACATAGGTACATAACATCACGCCCATAATCCCCGAAGGGGTAGGCAGAGTCAAAGAGGCAGCATGCCCCTTCAACCACATTCAGCCAAAAATAAAGCCGTGTTGGGTTAGATGGAAAATTGTGAAAAAGCAGTGACAAGCGGCTAACTTGTTGCCTACACAATCACACACCCAAAACCCGATATACCATTAGTCGCCTTTTACGACATTCTAGGCAAGAACCACAGTTGGCATATTCTTTTTAAGTCCCAGACCAACATGGGACAGTGGGCTGGGTTGGATGAAAAGCTGTGAAAAAGGAGTGACAAGGGGCTAGCTCGTCGCCTACTCAGTCACATACCCAAAAGCCCGTAATCCATTAGTCGCCTTTTACGACATGCTAGGCAAGAACCACAGTAGGCACATTCTTTTTTTTTTTAAGCCCAGATTAACATGGGCCATGTCCCAGACCAACATGGGACAAAGTTGCATTACTTAATAATCGTATATTAGAAATATATAAGTAGGCACTCTTAACATTTAAAATGTATTTTCGCAAGGAATATTTATTATAGAATAATCGGAATATATATCTACATAACTCTTGTAAAAAATATAAATCGGTAAGTTTTTTTTTAGCACAGCACACGGATGTCCTTTGATACGAAAATATATTTGACTGTTCAGGTTAAATCAATTTCATGGTAGTCTTGACGTCGGCTGTCAACATTTGAATATTTAGGGATTTCCTTGAATTGCGATATCGTCAGTTCTTTGTGACATTCTTTTAGAACAAAGCGTAAAAAACTGATATAAAAATCAAGTTGTTTTTTATATAATATTTTATCTTAATGATACACAATAAAATGGTTATTAGCTGCGATAAGAAAGAAGTTAATTTACACAATGGGATCAGAATACCAGCAAGAAATTTTCAAAGGTGTTTTAATTGTCCTTAATTCAGAAGCGCGTCTCATTGTATTCGAAGACGCTAAATGTAAGAAACACTCCCTCCTTATAGGGATACTCGACGCACAAGTTCCATACTGGTATGGTTTTAAAAGGGCCTGCCTGATGACGTTGAACCTGACGCTTTATACCGTTTTGGCGTTATTAATCCTAAGAAAAAGGAGGCTGTCAGCCATATACTCGGAATATATCAGAGACTGACTTTTTCCTTATATTATGCTAGTATAGCAGCACTCGTGACTTCGGCTGCCTGATCTTGTGTTTTCCTCATCCCACTGGAACTATGTAGTTACTATTTTCGGGATAAAAGTATCCTTAGTATCTGGTATTAAATTATTTAATATCGTGTAAACGCCTAACTGTGCCTATTGGCGCACTGTGTTCAGCCGTTTTTGCTTGTTTGGGTAGCAATTATTCGAACATATAAACTTTCATAATATGCATCATTATTAGTATGATATTATTATAGCCAATTGTGGACGACAATTAATTAAATTGAAACAAGCCACCCTGATATAGCAGGTAGATATTTATTCCGAGATTTCGATTTACATTGGTAATGGAATACATTACTTTGTAAAAGTTTTCAACGCTTCGCCGGCACGCAAAGTATTTTAAGACAGTACTTGTTGAAGATTTGGCAACTTTATGCGAGTTTTAGTTGAAAGCATTCCTTGCATTTCCCATTTCTTTTATATGAAAAAATGTTCAAAAAGAAACTTTATGTTTCATCCTGCGAGAAAATTAGACCTTCAATCGTAGACTTCTCGCCTCAAAGCCTGCATTAAAAATGTAATTATTCACTGAATTAATTTTAACTTTCTATTTTATGATCCGCTTAGGTTCTTAGCTTTTTTGTTTTAATCTTACGATATACCTTTCTGCGTTCTTGTATACTGTGTCATATTGAACATTATATACGTACGCCCGATCATTCGATTTCAATCTTAATTTGGTTCATTTGATATCATGATTTTAAGGGTCAATTATACATCATTATTTATAAAAATCAATGCCACTTTTCGTTGTAATTTTATAACTCAAAAACGGGCTCACCTGTCCAAACCAAATCTTTAGGCTTTGTTCGGACTATTTAGTAGATGGTTTATGTGAAGTTTGCACAAAATCGGTAGAGCGGTTCTTCATTTATCACATTTTTTGTAACAAATGAATTCAATAAATGGCGGCTCAGTTATATTTCACTTTATACGTAGCGAAGCACGTACCGGGCCGTTAGTATATATATATAGAGGTTTTGTAAAGAGGCTATTGAAAAGAATTGTGGCAAATCTAAATGTACTGATATAATGACTTGTGATATTTTATATTATGATTACTTATTACCAAACCGAAATACCGACGTTTCCCAAAAACTACACCTGCAGCTTTTTAATAAAACGTTGCCATATCCTTCTCCAAAATACATATTTACATTGTTCCTATCGCGTTCAAATCACGCAGCGCTCAAACGAGACCACCGGAGTATTGTCTGCAAATATCCGGATCAAGAGATCAGCCGTCATTGATAAAGTTATCAGTGGCACCGTAATTAACCAGGTGTCGCGTGGGAGGCGTTGCCAGGAAACCGATTGTAATTCGGATAACTGCAATCGGGCCATTCGGTAAACGTGCGGCCTCGGGGTAGCGAACTTCGAGGTACCGATTTAAATAAAATTGCGGTGTCGTAAAGTCTCCGGTGGGTCATGTAGGAATATTTTATGTTTCGAATCGGATCTTAAAATTAATTGTTCCCATTGTTGTGTCCAGATTAAAAAAAAACAATAAATTCCCCAGACATACACACCAGTTGCCTAGCTCCAAACTAAAAATACATATATCATGTCTGTGCTAGATGACGGATAGACAGTCATACTTGAATACATTTATCCAAGACATGTGCTATACTACAGTTCATTATACTGTATATCCATGTACATCATAGGTGGTTCGTGGCTAGGGTCTCTGACAACTTTTGCAATACGAATACTCAACATAAAATATTGCAGCTTTAACTGCTACGGCCTACGGAATTGATACGAAAATAGTCCATTCGATTTAAATTGATTAATAGAGTATTTTATTCCGAAGCTCGTGCGCATTGTAGAAATCGTTTACTACTTACAGCCTAGTTGGATCAGATCTGACTCAAATAGTGATTGATGAATGAATGACGCACGGGATGACTCAAGTCTGCTTGTCGCTATATATCTTCTGTATTAAGTTCTTCTTCTAGTGTAATTAAATCAGTGAAGTCATTATTTTATGTGTTTGAAACTGACAATATGGAGATAGTGACCATTGACTCATCATCATGCCCGCAATCCCCATAGGAGTATGCAGAGATCAAAAAGCGATGAAACTATTGGCCAAAAATAAAATTGAGATGGGTTAGATGGAAAATTGTGTAAGTCACAAACCCAATACTACCATTAATCGCCTTTTGTATTTATTTATTAGAAACTTAGTTCTTAGTCAATTTTGGACCATTAAAGTGCTGTAATACATACATACATAACATCACGCCCGTAGGCGTAGGCAGAGTCATACGGGCAGCTAGTGCTGTAATAGTTGTTTAAAACACTAAATATATCTACTAAAAACACTTAAGTACTCAATTTTCAAAATAACAACTTGTTATGCAGCGCCCACCCAATATAATCCCGATACGGCGTGCATTAGTGTAGGGAATTACTTGGCACGTCTGTAATTATGCTACCGTAGTTAAATTGTTTCGTGTTTATGGTTCAGCGTTAATATACCTTGATGCTTAGTTTAGGTTTTAAAAGATAACTACTTTTCTAACAGGGTATGCGAATGTCGTAGTTAGAAAACTAATTTGCTGCGGTTATAATCGTGTGCTTTGTGTGGTAGATACTTACACGGTTGAAAGAATGGCATTTTGTTTGTTTCATGTATAAAAAGCATCTGAGAACATATACTTGATGTTTTAGGTAACTCAGATATGTGGTCTCCCAACAGTATTTACTTTGCTCTAGGACATAAGATACTTAATGTTTACGTGAATTAAGTGATCCCCAGAATAGTACTTGCAGAGGTATCTCCAATAATAAGAACGTTGCGTATAATGGGTATTGGTTTGGTATGTACGTACTTTTGCATTTGCAAAATTTAAAGTGTATTAACCCGGAAACGAGGAAACATATCATGAGGAAACCTACAATGTAGATAACCCTTTATTTATATGTATTATACAGGGCCATGCGAAATTAAAAATGCTTATTCGTTTGATGTTCAACAAAAATATGCTGTGGGCTGAATTTTGACCACTATCAGGAAATTCAGGAACAAACCTACCATTTAGTTTACCATCAGGAAAACATACGATTCAATTTTGATTCAACCGCGATTCCGAACGAAATTCAACATTAAACCTCCCTTCACTTCGGTTGCGCTTACCATTGCAAAATTTAAACAAAGAGTGAATAAAATTGCAATTGTGAACATACGATGCGTTGCTGTGGTGGTACCACTGCCCACATATGGTGCAGGCTGCGTTGCCTTGTCCGCCCAACGCTATCCGGCTGCACCGAGAATTGATAATGCGCAGGATAACACCTGGGCAGACGCCTACAGCCACAGGCCCAGGCAAACTAGGCGCATATTTTTTTATCTCATGTTTTACCTTTGCATTATTTAGATTGCGCGGAGAAAGGATTTAATTTGATACCTCATACCACCCTAGATATTATGCCTTGAGAATTCCTCTACCAATCGTGTATCTAACTCAAGGTTTTTCAAATACATATTATGGTTCCTAAGATATGCGTGTTCAAATATATTCTTCCTATTTATATTTTAACGCAGTATTTTATACAATTCATGTTTCACAAATCTGTCCTAAATATTATCTGATTATTATCGCCTGTTATATTTTAAAGATAATTTACGCATTGATATTTGGCGTTGTTAATTTGTTTTTATCAGTTTTTACCTAAGGCGTTGGGTACAAGTTTGTTCTTTTTTTTCCGCCATTTTTTGTTAGTCCCATTCAAGTCAGACCATACCGTCGCATGGGCAGAGAATGTCGCCATAGATAGCGTTCGTGGTCAATAATTCACGATTTGTTAAAAGGATCTTAGGTATATTTTACTGTGATGTCTTTGTTAAATACTCGTAAATTGGATCATGTTTTTGCGCGAAAACGACTTGTATATTTATTATGAGTATGTAGGTACCAAATTACCTACTAAATACAGAATGGTATACATGTATAAGTTGTCTGAATACATATTCACCTACTAATATTGTATCGTGGGCATTCCAAGTTTTATTTAACTCTTAGGGTGTTGTAGTAGTTAGAAAGCACTTTAGTTGAATATTTACAAAGTGCCTACAATATCGAAGCCGATACGAAGTTTAGTAATCCAAAACTTTCTAAATTACTGTTTGTGTAATTGTTCAATACGCCTAAAGGGTTCTTCTTGTGTTAAGAATATAATTTATGAATCACGGTAGGTATTTCTGTAACATAAAGAGGTAAATATAATTATAGAAGTGGCCGTGTTGGCAATGTTGCTAATTGGCCGTTATTAAATAAATTAATCAGTCGTTCATTTATTGGAAGATGTTTTGATGTTTTTATTAAGTTATTAGCTCTATGTAAATATCGAAATGTTTATTAAATTTGTTATCGACCTGCGAATTAATGGATGAGGAAGATCATGAATTAGTTTCAAATTAGTCGCTGCAACGATTATACATTAACTTTACTTAATACAATTTATTTTTGTTTATTTGTTGTCATTATAGCCAATTAAATTAAGTTTCAACAATATTCTGTATTACCTTAACTCTAATTAAATATTAAATAAGAGAAACATATCCCACGTAAGGACCTTATTATCTTTAAATGACAGTCTTAACCAAATTAAATATGTGTATCTACTGAGACTTAATTTGTCGTTTACAAGAGTAACCCTTTTGAAATTTTAATGACTCGGTTAAATAATATCAAAAGATTTAATGTATTACTTACAAACTAATTGAGGCCGAGTGTAGATGTTTAATTAGAGATATGAATAAGTGTTCTGAGGCGCATTAATACCATACACCGGTAGCGAATGATGTTATAGAAGAGATATGATTAACTTAACAGTGACCTTTGCGTCAACACGGTTACTCAGACGCATTGCGCATTGACTGGCTCGATGGTGCGTTCGGTAGTGAACCTGCCCCATGCGCCAAGAGTAGTGGGTTCGATTCCCACCCAGGACAGACATTCGTGTGATGACTACTTGTGTTTGTTCTGTGTCTGGGTGTTAATATCCTATATTTAAGTATATATATGTTATACCACTGTTGATTCTAATATCCGTAACACAAGTGCTTATGATGTCGTCGTATATTTATTATTTTATTATTGCACTACATCGGATTTTAAGGTTCTGCGCCATGGTCTCATTTTGAGTTAAAAGAAGACCATGGCGCAGTATAATAAAATGTTTTGAAGGATGTGCTATGTGCTAAGCGTCACACATTCCGAACACATTTTCCTAGTCATGCGCAATCGAACGCAAGCCGACGCATGGAAAAAGAAGTGTGCTATCACACGTGGCGCAGTAAATTGAGAATTTAGTTGACGCAATTGTTACACATGTCCATAATAATAATATACTGGATTGCTGATTATCTGCCAGGCCATTCGACATTTCGCTGCTTTTTAATTAAAGCCAAATTCGCATGATTGAAATCAACATGAACGTTGAACATTATGTTCATGTTTACTAAAATATTTGCACGATTTATAAATTGAGGACTCTTTTTTGCGACAGTTACATAACAATCAAATAAAGGCTCAACGTGGCTCGTTATAAAATGTCAGCGCCAACGTCAGATGCAATTTTACTGAATAATGTTCATTAATAATTAGCTCGCTTTATACTTTATCCGGGCATTCGTTTTTATCGGACTGTATAAAATCAACCCTAAGTTAATTACCCGATGACATTTAGTCATAGAAGATTAGATAAGTGAACAAAGAAAAGCATTAAGTGCAATGTTGTCGATTCGTTTTGTACGAGAGTGTTTTTAAACACATTGGCGTTTTTAAATAGACTTTTTAGACACGTACCGCAGCCCGGTCGGCTAGCAACACACGCGATTATAGCATTAACTTTGTTCATTAGCTTTTTTCATCACAAAACCTTGTAGATAACCGACTACTTGACTAATATATTTTCAAGGCGAAATTCTTCGAAAGCGCAGGGAAATGGCCAATAAAGTGTAAGGGTGTGCGTACATAACGCGTTTGAATAAATAAACTTTTGTAAATAGGCTTTATATACCCTATATACTTTTAACGGCTATAAGTCTAGCTCAAGGTACAAGCTTGCTCGCCCGTAAACACCTCCACTCAGGCGATGATGGGTACCGCGGAGTTTTAGTGGGTATACCCCGGCCACTACCACCTTTGGCCGGAGCAGCGGCCCCCTACTCAAGGGCTCCCGGGAGTCCCACACACCACCCTGCCCTCCCGGGTAGGGCGACGGTACGTAAAGCATTTTTGTCCCATGTTGGTCAAGGACTTAAAAATAATGTGCCAAATGTGTTTTTTGCCTAGCATGTTGTAAAAGGCGACTAATGGTATGGGATTTTAGGTATGTGATTGTGTAGGCGACGAGCTAGCCACTTGTCACTACTTGTTCACAATTTTCCATCTAACCCAGCCCAGCCATTGTTGTTCTGAGACTTAAACAAAAAAGGTACCTACTGTGGTTCTTGCCTAGCATATCGTAAAAGACGACTAATGGTAGGATATCAGGTTTTGGGTACTTGTCACTACTTTTTCATAATTTTCCAACTAACCCAGCCCAGTTTTGTTTTTGGCTGAATGTGGTTAAAGGGGCCTGCTGCCCCTTTGACTCTGCCTACCCTTTCGAGTATTATGGGTGTGATGTCATGTATGTATGTATGTATAAATTTCCTTTAAGCCATCACAAGCAGCGCCCCGCGGCTTCACTCGCGTATTTCCCATTCCGTTGAAATACGGGGATAAAATATAGCATATGTTATTCGCTGATAAAGTAGCTTTCGATTGGAGAAAGATTTTTCAAATCGATCTAGTTGTTTCAGAGCCTATTTAATTCAAACAAACAAACAATGAATTATTTCCTCTTTATAATATTGGTATAGATAAACCATTCAGTAGTACTACGCTCTCGTGAAGGTCATTTTTTTCTTTACATTATTACAACTAAATAATAGTCTTTAAATTTGATCTACAACATACATTTTATGATAACCGTGGAGATAAAGTATCTCAATGGACCGTGACTAATGCAAGTTGCATTGAGTGATCTAAAGTGAAGTAGATCATGAGTGTTTCGTTACGTACGGTGATCGTAATCGATTGTCTTTTACATACCGTACTTTGTTATATGATAAATCTATGATAACGTTACGTCAACTTTGCGGTTACGATTTGAAATAAACATTGTTTGTGGTTGGTCCATATATTTATTAGATAAATTTTCTGTTTAAACTTTTGAAATAAGTTTTCAGCATTTACTTTGTGATTGTTTAATTAAAGTACATTTCAGTTTAAACTATCAGATGGAAGAAGAAGATCGGCATTAATATTAAGACGTCAGTGATAAAATTAATTAACTATCATAACATATATTTGAATCAATCTGCGCTGCATTTTTAATTTTGATTATTAACTTGACTAGACAGATATACAATGCGAAAGTGGAAGGATGTAGGATGTTAGGAGTCTTAAAAACCGTACAGCTTGTATGAAAAGTATCATTAATGTTGAAGAGGCGAGTAAGGTGTGTAAGGATCGCGCCATATGGCGTTCGGTTCTCAGCCTACCCTGCTAGCGAAGTGGCGTGAAGTTTAGTTAAGTAGTTGGTTATTATAAACTTCTATCGAGTAATTTAAAATCTACATCGGTGCTATCAATGCAGGTAACCACGGGATAACGTACGAACGAGCATGACATTCTGCGGTTTGTAATTAAATCGTAGCGAGATAGATACTTGCACGTAATTATAGTTATTTACGTCAGTCTGGCGCCAGGTCATATTACTCACTTTACCAATGATATAATATAAACTCGACATCTTAACAATGCCTTGTAAATTGTAACTCGATGACTAGTTTTTATCGATACCTACCTATTTGTAGCGGACAATGATCTCGGAAGTCCTCTAAGTTGTAACTTAGCTTGTGCAGATTAAACGAGTAAGTACAGTACTTAGGTTTTACGTTGAAAACGATTAGTCACTAAATGAGGTTGTAATGAAACCTGACGGCTAATTTGTGTAATAGTATAGGGTTAATAAAGAGTTTTTCAATTTACTCGATTGATAAAATGTAAAGGAACTATGGGAGTTTTGCTTAATATGTGTTTTAATTTATTTGTATAGACAGTATATAAGGAACAAATTAAAAAAGTTCTAATTTTTTTACAGACTTGATTCAAAGCGTATATGAATCAAGTCTGGACCTAATTGACATAACTATTTAAAAAAATAAGTGTTATGCTATTTAGGGACCATGTGCATCGGAGACAGTTATGATAATACTAGCTGACCCGGCGCACATCGTAACGGTTCGCCCCGTTCTCGGATTTTCAATACCCATTTTTTTTTTCCGTGCTACTTTTTTATTTTTTTCTTTCATAAGAACCTTCACCCTATAATAACAAATACAACTAAAAAAGAATTAGCGAAATCGGTTTAGCTGTTCTCGAGATTTGCGCTTAGCAACACATTCAGCGATTCATTTTTATATAGATATTCGCGTGCTTTGTGAAACTGGTGTAACTGCATATTTTATAAAACCGTCATACTCATTTATTTAATGTATATTATCATTACATACATACATACATAAAATCACGACTATAATCCTCGAAGGGGTAGGCAGAGTCAAAGGGGCAGCATACCCTTTCAACCACATTCAGCCAAAAATAAAGCTGGGCTGGGTTAGATGAAAAATTGTGAAAAAGCAGTGACAAGCTGCTAACCTGTCGCCTACACAATCACACACCCAAAACCCGATATACCATTAGTCGCCTTTTACGACATGCTAGACAAGAACCACAGTTGGCATATTCTTTTTAAGTCCCAGACCAACATAGGACAGTGGGCTGGGTTGGATGGAAAGCTGTGAAAAAGGAGTGATAAGTGGCTAGCTCGTCGCCTACTTAGTCACATACCCAAAAGCCCGTAAACCATTAGTCGCCTTTTACGACATGCTAGGCAGGAACCACAGTTGGCACATTCTTTTTTTTGTCCCAGATCAATATGGGCCAAGTCCCAGACCAACATATCATTAACAATTGCTAAACCATAATAAACAAATGAAAATATATAACTAGCGGTCTTACCTTACCAATCATAACTCAAATATTTCCATACTAATGCTACGGCACTGTCGGAGTGTCTCGCGAGTCATCAGTCACTCACTAACTGTAAATTGCGCGATAAGGGCTGAGGGGCGCTCTGCCCTCTTCATTAGGCGTACAAACAAGCGGGGATGGAGATGGCCTCCTCTATCGTCACCCTCTTAACCTCATCGCTGTTTTCGGTGTCGCGAATTTTAAGGAGCAATTTAAATGCAATAGTCATCTTAGCTTGAACTGCCAATCGGTACGTGTTGAAGCTGAGACCAGTGGGTACCGATTTTCTGAGATTAGTCCCGGTAGCTTATGGGTTTTAACAGACTTCAAAAAGGGAGGAGGTGCTCAATCCTACTGTATGTTTTTTATGTGTGATATCTAAGAAATAGTTTTACACTTAGTGCTACAGAAAACACCACTTAATATATTTAATCTTTTAGAGTTCTGACGAAATTCTATAATCAAATCTACGCGGTGACTTAGTTTTTGAGGTTAATCATGGTAATATGTGGTTTTTGTATATATATATAAACCACATATTACCATACCAGAAGAAACTACGAATAATACTCTTTTTAGGGTCTGTGAATGGTTCTAACTTTCATCATCATTCATTCATCTGCGTATTCTAGATAATTGGGTCGCTATTATCAATACGCACCTATACCTAGCTTTTAAGATTTTATTAGTCCTAGTAACTTGTGGTTTTTGTGTTACAGAACAAACCACGTATATACTTAGTCATTTTAGGGTTTTATACCTAAAGGGTTCTAACGGGACCCTATTATCGAGCCTTCGTGGTCCGTCCTTCCTATCTACCTAAAGGGCTGTAGCTTTTCGACCGTAATAGGTACCCAGTGAAACAGAATAATATTATGAAGCGGATATTCTATAAAAACAATGAGTTATAAAAAGTGTCCATTTATGAGTGAGTCAGTTTGCAAGCTTTTGTTTTTGGCATTGACAATTTTTTTACTTGTCGATTTAAAAAGCACTTAAATCATTGTTTATTCTATGATTAGTTACTGACTAACAAACCATTGTTTAAATTAGTTCAATGTTTTGTGAACATAATACACTTATTGTTGATTGTAATTTTGATGATTTTGTATTGTATGTTTGATTATACTTCTCATTATAATCGTAGCAGAAGCAATATCGCCTAACTAAACGCTGTTTCAATGACGATATTCGCATATAATGTTGTAAATAGCTTTGCCTGTGTCTTCATTAGGGTATCTATTAACTAATTAAGTTTTTTTTTATATCGAGTTTTCTTCCAATGCATTTATAATGTATGGCCTTTATACAAAGTAGACGTTGTACGCCATTACGTTATTAGTTTATAAATTTAATATTATCTATTGATATAGATAAGTTCAGATTTACACTAAGTAATTACTAAAACTCTAGAAAAAAACAAAATAGTTTCCAAGGAATTACTATTGTTTAAAAATTCTCAACTAGTACTTTAGAAATACACCCAGCATCATTGTAATTTAATTAAAAACTCCAATTGAATCTTTAAACGGCCAACGACGAATTCAAAATTATCTTTTTACAATAAACGAGTGTTTCCTTTTGATATTGAGATTTTGTGAGGTTAATTTCGAGAGCAATCGTAATAATTCATCTCTGAGACTGATCACATAATAATGGAGTTGGGAAGAGTCTGCAGACCCCTCGACGAATTGATTTCTATTATTAAGGGGTCGCGTCTGGAGGGGTTGCCTTACTATGAGGGAACTTCGTTTTCAAGGGCGTTGTGTCAACACCTCAACGGGGGGTTGAATTGCCAATAATATAATACAATTCGCCGGCTATACGTACAATTTGAATATGTGTTTTCTTTCGTAAATATTTGAATCCGTTAAGATCCTGGCAGTAATATTTACTAGTATTTGACGCTGAACAAATTGAGATAGCAATGAAATTACTGTGAGATAGGAAACCTTCGCTGGTATAAATGTGAACGAGCGAAACTGCAAAGTTTATTTTTCTAGTGTTTCACGTTTTGGCGTTGGATTTCCCTATCGTCCCAATTTACGTAGTCTATTTTGGTTCGACCGTTTGTAATCGTTTACATTTTTGTTCGTTTCACAGGTGTGCGCGCTGTCGGCTCGAGAGAGAGTATCTGCAGAATCACTAGCGCTCACCTACGCGGAGGCACCAGGGAGGCCTCTGCCTGACGTCATCGCCCAACCAGGCCTCTCCTACGATGAGGTGTTGCATGATGACTTCAGGTTCGACCTGGACGCGCACGATGTCATGGTCTTCTTGCACATT
Organism: Glyphodes perspectalis; assembly: GCA_951394215.1. NCBI lineage: Eukaryota > Metazoa > Arthropoda > Insecta > Lepidoptera > Crambidae > Glyphodes > Glyphodes perspectalis. The sequence continues at coordinate 6,533,773 of OX596201.1, forward strand.
CAGAAAACCGGCGGCACCTCTTTTGGGAAACATCTAGTCATGGATTTGGATTTAAAGGTAAGCTACAATGCTTAGCTTCCGAAGTTCTTTAAAAGCGTACATCTCATGGCGGTGCGTTAAGTAGGTATAAGAATGTACGGAATGTTTTTACTAGAATATCATATGCTGGTTTTCACCAGCGGTTAGATTATGTTCACTGTTTGAATATGTAATCTACGTAATGTAATCTTGGCGGCCTCTTTACAAAATTGCCTGGGCCCTTGTTTCCTACAGCGGTTCCATGCTAAACTAAGTATGTAGATTCCGATTCCATTCCGCAAAAAAAAAACCAATCTCTTTTTAGGCGTTCTTTCGTTAAGATCACGTTCACCGAGAATTGAGATCCAAACTAGTTCGGCAGACTAGTCGCATCATGCTAAAAACGATTTTTTGTTACCGGCTAAAATGTTCAAACCATTTTTGGCTCTGAATTTGCGTGCCGACTTTTCCCCTCGTAGTGTCGCCTTTTGTTCCCGCCGCGATTTCGAGCGGGATCAAAGAGTCAAAGGATGAATCCTCCTCTATCAATTTTAAACGTGAAAATCTCCATGAAAAATCTGTGAGAAACGTGGCAGACATGTGAAGTGGCTGGAGCTCTGCGAGTGGGCTATTAAAGAGAGCGCGCGTGCGGTGACTTCGCGGAATTGATGAAAATGGAGGATACGCTCAAAGGAAATGTCGCGTCATGTTCACGCCAGCTCGGCTTGGTGACTTTGCCCTTTAGCCGGGCTCTTTGAGCTGCCTCTTTAGAATACACCGCACTGAAAGTCACACGTCGGGGTTAATTAATTATAGAGTACGATCTTGACATCGATGACAATAATTAATTTCAAGATATCAATTCCGTAGAACGAAAGAAATTGTACTTCAGAATCGTACTTAAGGCGCAAAGACTATATGTGTCATAGATACGATTTTTTTACAACTAGCCGTCGCCCATGCCTATTATGTTCTACACGAAACCTACGTCTTTTTAAGTAAAAATTTGTTCCATGTTGGTCTGGGACTTAAAAAGAATGTGCCAACTGTGTTTCTTGTCTAGCATGTCGTAAAAGGCGACTAATGGTATATTGGGTTTTGGGTGTGTGCTCGTGTTAGCTAGCCACTAGCTAGCTAGCCACTACTTTTTCACATTTTTTTTTATCTAATCCAGCCCAGTTTTATTTTAATTTTAAGGGGCCTGCTGCCCCTTTGACTCTGCCTACCCCTTCGGGTATTATGGGCGTGATGTTATGTTATGTTAAGAAGTTTAGTTCCAACAAGCAGATATTATACAAATAGATTATTATAGAATCAGATGTAGAAAAACTCCAATTTTTAAAGCGTCTGTCTGTCTAGCTAGATTATTTAGCATTTATTTACAAGCTCTGGTTTTATTAACATTACGGACACTTAAATTTTATTTATATGTAAAGATTAACTAAATTGTATTCTGTTTGTTTACTAGTAGCATTCTAACTAGACGATATAAGTACTGCAAGTCGCCGGAGTCATACATCATCTATGAAGCCATTTGCGTTTCACCAGCTATTATTACTACAGACCGACCGAAGATATTCGATTTCAATCAAAAATCAGCCTAGATTCTTCGGGTAAACAATTTTGAAACATCTCAATTGGCTTGCCAGTCAACACAGACTTTAAGTAACTTTGAAGTTCTGTTTAGTGATTCACTGTGTTATGCATTGCTTTATTACCGCCGCTTAGGGAATTGCGAGGAGGTCATTAAGTGAGAATATTTAAACGGTATACTCTTTGGACCCATTACGAAGTGCTACAAAGTTTTGTCGGTGCTGGCGTTACTATGCCGAAACTAATTGTTTCAAAATACTACAGTTGGGGAGACAACGGCGTATACAGTAACAGTCATCCTACGGTTTGTGAGTGAACTTCAAAATAGACGACTCATTCATATTCGCTCAATATTGATTTTATAATAGTTATTGATAATTGCAAGAAGATAGTCTTATCAGCGACGGAATTGTTTATGTATTTTCATAGTCGTCGCCATAGATATTAATTTATTTTTAAAATAAAAGAACTTTCGATATTGCTTACACTCCTATTTAAATTGAATTTATAAAATACTAAATTTTCTTTCATTTTAATGTAATCTATATCATTTCTTATATTATAGCACACATTATATATTTTTTACAATTGAAATCGATTAACAACAAATCGACTGATAAACCGACTATTACAGACTGTGTATTCCCTTATCAAAGAGCCTCATGCATAATCTAATTCAATAACAGATATAAATTGACTGACACTTATTGTTTTTTTGTGACTGTCATCCGTTTAGTTTTATTGATACATCAATCTAAATAATATCGTGCCGAGGGGATCGGTCGTCGGTGTCACAAGACTCACAAGTCTATTGAACTTTGCACCGGGATGACTAATCTGGTCGGTACGGTCGGACAAATAAAAAGGAATATCACCATTATATGCCTAGCGAATTAAACCTGCATTCAAATGACCATGGGTATCGTCAGTGATACTGCAATTCCGCGTAATTAACAGTTGATCATAAGGTCTAATTTTCAATGTTATTACAGTCAAAGTTAGACCTTATGATTAAGTGTTATTTACGTGATAATGCAGTATCACCGTCGATATGTAACCATGATCCGATTTATATGATTCCCCTACTTAAGGGTTACGAAGATCAGATAGGCAGTTGCTTTATAAATTAACCAGACGCGCTAACTCCTTGATCATGGTCAAATCGGACCCCGACTAAGCACGGGATCCGACATCATCTGCTTAGCATAACGCTAGGCAGATGATGGTCGTCATCTTCCTAACGTTATCTCCTGTTCTTACTCGGGGTGCGCTTGGACCGTGACCATAGACCGAGTAGAGTAAGCGAGCCTGATTATTACAAAATATTGAGTAGACGGCAGTCTTATCTTTGTAGAGGTTGGACCCGTGAACCAAACAGATCGGTTAAAGGTTACGCATTTTATAGTTATTAGAATGCGTATGTTTACTTACGATATTTTCAATTAAATTGGGGAATACCATTGTCATATTATTTGAATAGACAATATTTACAGCAGCATTTACAGCTAGAAAACAAACATTTAATTAAAGTGATGATAGAAGTATAAAATAATCATCGAAATTACTAATAAATAGTTATATTAATATTGTTATTTAACATATCATAACGTTTGGTGCAAAAACATATTCCCTAGGATCTTATCAAGAAGAACTTTCCTATATTTATATAGGAAATTGTGCAGGTACTCTTGCCCTGAAGAAATAGTATTAAAAAAAATATGTTAAACATAATAAGCAAACAAACATGTTAGCTCCTTGAAACACTAAATTGACTTTGACCTTTGAAAAATGGCGTGATTTAGATAAGTTGGTTAGACTCCAGTGTTAAATGTGGCTTTCTATGAGTAATGCAGTGTAAAGCTGCAAATGCACAGTGCGCTAAATTATACTCAATTTATTTTAAAGTGAGCGCTGTGTTTTCAACGATCGTGTAAAAATAACAGGACGACAAATTACAACACAGATATATAACTTAAAAATAATATACCTGTGTTGAGGGTAAACGAAGGAATGACGTTCACAAATAGGTGTTGTTTTGTATTATCGCCATCTTAATATATACTAGCAGCGGTTTCACCCGCGTAGCTCCCGTTCCCGTGAGAATATGGGGACAAAATATAGCCTATGACACCCACAAATAATGTTATCTAGAGATTCTACAAACCTCACAAACACACAAACTTTACCTCTTTATAAATAATTTCACCCGCATAGTTCCTGTTCCTGTAGGAATATGGGGATAAAATATAGCCTATGTTACTTCCGGATAATGTAGCTTTCCAATGGTGAAAGAATTTTTGAAATCGGCACAGTCGTTTTTGAGTTTATTCATTACAAACATACACACACACACACACACACCTAAAACGGTGGAATATTAAACCATGTTGAAGTGACACTCGGCAAGGAGCGCGTCAAAAATATTCCCATGCAATATCGGAAGATTGAGGTCCAATTTAAATGGAAATAGGTATAAACCCCTCTTTATCGCCATTTTGGGTGTAAAATACGTCATATTCCTTTCAATGCTACGAATGGATTTCTTGGCCACTAAACGTAACTCAAGAAGGGAAAAAGCCCAATATTTCATCGGCGGTTATGGCTTTTCGTAATGTATGTTATGCTCAAGCACCGAAATGCTTTAGAGCTTTGTGATTCTATTCGTAACTCTGTATAATGCGCGCTAAACATTGTTAAAAGCAAGTGAGGTGTGTAAGGATCGTACCATATGGCGTTCGGCTCTGCCTACCCCGCTAGGGAAGTGGCGTGAAGTTTAGTTAGTTAGTTAAACGTTTTTTGCCAATCCAAAGATAACATTGTGTTAAATTGAACCAATTTGTCGGGGTATATGAATTGTATCGTTCTATTGTATTCTATAAATAGAATAGACGTGATTGTGTAAGTGTATATGAAATATATATGATACTTACTATACATGGCTTCGCTCGCGTTAATCTTAGTAGACCCGGAAAAAAATCCTTGCGCTCACTAGACTTTTTCTGGATGAAAAGTACTTCATTTCCTTTGCTGCACTTCTGACAACTTATGTGCGAAATTTCTCGATAGGTTCAAACAAGCACCAACTACTTTTACAACTATTCTATGTAGTATTTTCATTTGTAAATCCTACCTAGTTGGTATGTAATCTTAATACATATTATGCGCGAACACTTGATCTGCATGCCTCTACATAAATATTGCTGACACATAAACTTAGCCATCTTCCAATCACACTTGTCTTACTGCAGATCTTAATAGCGGGAGATATTCGCGCGATTGCCGATAATTGCCTTTCTTGGAACAGCAAATTGAAACAGTAATGAGACAAATATATTTTTTTAATGAAATAAAAGACCGTTAGATCTGTGGAGGTCGGGGGTCGGCGATAATGTTGACAGATGTGTCTTATTGCAAGACCGTTGACTCGTCACGTACGCACTCGACATGGTATTCAAATAACTCCTCCTTTATGCACTATTCGATATCAAAAAGCCTTTCATGCGACAGGTGTATAGGGTCAAATATTTCACATATGTCTTTAAACTTTAAAATCTAAAGCTGGATACATTTGTACCACTAGTTCGGTTTATCACGAAGAAACCTGCTCACTCTTACACATAAACAAGATCTTTCTAAGGGTTAATAAGGCAGATAGCTGTAATAAAACTGGTTTGCTTAATCTAGGATTGGTTGAAGAGTACTTGACTAGATCTGGGAAATTAGACTAATAAGAATGTACTCCATAAAAAAACGCGTTTGTATTTAGTCACGATAAATAATTTGAGAATGTTTCGAAAAAGAAAATTACTGGCGAACTATTACGATCGCGACGGCTATCGTAATAGTGAATTAGAAATGAACAGAAAAGTGCCGCATTACTATTATATTATTTGGATTGTACAGCAAAAGTTAATAGTGAATAAAGTATGAAGAGTGCGATTAAAGTGTTAGTTTAATCTTAGGTGGAAGCGCGTTCGGAACGGGGCCGCGTTTTCAACCTCAGTCTAAATATTTTAAAGCCCTGCTACTTCGCTATATAGGGCTGTGTTAAACTTGTTACGGTTTTAAGGGGCCGTTCATAATTACGTTAGGTGAATTAGGGGTGGAGGGGGGTCAAATATGTCTTATTTTTTCTTACAATGGGGTGAGAAAGAAAATGCCTAAGTACCTATTTTGGTACAATAAACACTATTAAAATTGTTACTTGAAAAAAATAAACTTCATAACAAACCAAACATGTGTTCATTTTTTCCTTTAGATTCTTACGTAATGAATGTTAAACAGGGTGGGCTAACTCTTATCTTCTATTAAGGGGGGGGGGGGGGGGGTTCCAAAAACTAACAAAAGTAGTCTTACGTAAAAAATAAATGGTCCCTAACGGGAACTTGATATCGCTATGTGCTTAAGCATATTAATATTAAACGATCTACATGTGTCTGGAATAGAATAATATATTTAGGTAGAAGTGTATTTAATAGGTAAATATTAGGAGCGTATGGATATTAGGTTGAATGTTTGAATTCGTTGTTGAGTTAAATACTTACATATATAACATCACGCCCGTAATCCCCGAAGGAGTAGGCAGTCAAAGGAGCAGCGAGCTCCAAATAGCATCCAAAAATAGAACTGGGCTGGGTTAGACGGAAAATTGTGAAAATGTGACAAATGGGCAGCTCGTCGCACACACAATCACATACCCAAAACTCGATATACCATTAGTCGCCATTACCACATGCTAAGTAACGAACACAGTAGGCGCATTTTTTTTAAGTCTTAGACCAACATGGGATTTGAGTTAAATACATTAAGGAATAAAGAAAAGTGCTCTTATCTGCAGAACGATCATTTAACGTCAAATTATTTGGTATTAAGGATTTCTCTGTAGTAATGCGTAAATGCCATTTGTGTCGAAGTGATCGATGGATTGTCTCTCGGCTCTCGTATTTATTTCCGAATATTTTATAAATAGGTTATTAGTGAAACTTTTGGCTATAAATAAATTATATTGAATTAGTCATTATTATTAATGTGAATTAGTCGGGATAGACTTTCTTTCAGAGAGTTAACGATTTTTTCATGAGCTGTACAATTAAATTAATTAATAAATAAAAAACTTGCCATTAAATATACATACATACATACACAACATCACGCCCAAAATCCCGATGGGGTAGGCAAAGTCAAAGGGGCAGCAGGCCCCTTTAACTACATTCAGCCAAAAATAACCGCATTGTATATAAATTGAATATATGAAATTTACAATAATATGCGGTACATTAGAAGAATGTGGGCAGCTAGCAATATCAGTTTAGTTACTGCTTCAAAAGAAAAACGTCCTCGAGGTAGATTTTCAACAACTTTTTTAACTAAAGTTGCTTGTGAGCTTGCGCCTTTATAGCGCACTTGCATTTTAATGTCTTCCTTTGGGCCTACACACACGCTTGAGCGGCTAAAGTCTAAACCGAAATCATGCCCTCGGAAGAGCTAACCCTAATTTGTAGACACGCCCCTACCATATCGGTCGTGGTTTCAGACGAAAAGTTGTAAATGTCACGGTGTCTCGTTCAAAAGTTGTTTTATTTGTGTCACGGTGGCTTACTCGTGACTGGACTAATTTAAATGTGCCTCTAATGTTTATAAAGTGTATTTAAATACGTTTGCGGAGTTAACTTTTCGTTTGACCCCTGTTTGACGTGTGTCAAGTTTCTGTGAAAAAAGTTTGTCGGGAAAGTTGGTAGGTAGGTAATAATTGGTAGCTTTTCGCCTGCCACACGGAGTTTGAGGTACGAGTATATAATACTAACGTATATAATATGTAAGCGTAAAAAATACTATTTTCTCATAATTCTTTACCTATTTCTTTTAAAGGACAGCCCTGTCATTGTTTTTACTTGGATTATTGTTAATAACTACTGCACACATTTTTATACATTTCTTTGGTACGAATAGAATATTGAATAACCCAAGAAGTTTATCAATGAACTGGCATCGCCCCGCGTAGTTCCCGTTCCCGTGGGAATACGGAGATTAAATATAGCCTATGTTACTCGCTGATAAAGTAGCTTTCTATTGGTGAAATAATTATACAAATCGGTCCAGTAGTTTCGGAGCCTATTCGATACAAACAAATAAACAAACAATCAAATCTTTCCTTTTTATAATATTAGTAAGATACCTATTAGTTAGTTAACAATATAATACGCAGTAAGCCCTCTTGAGTTGCTGTGCCCTGCCAGGGCGTCACATGTATACCTACTTTTCCATTGTGCCATCTCTAATGTAATGTGACATGCAATAAAGAATTTGAATTTGAATTTGAAAAAGTATAGATATGACATGTTGGTCTGGGATTTCAAAAGTATGCGCCAACTATGTTCTTTGCCTAGCATGTCGTAAAAGGCGACTAATTATGCATAGGGTAGACGACGAGTAAGCCAATTGTCACTTTTACCCACTACTTTTGGCTAGATGTGGTTTAAGGAGCTTGCTGTTCCTTGGATTCTGCCTAGCTCTTAATGGATGTTAGCCATTGGAGTCTGTCACGCCCTGATATTATATCTTGCTAATGCCGTACAAAATCTATAGAAGCATTGTGTCTCGAGTTGTGATGAAAATATGAAAGCAACGCAGTTGATGAAAATGTTTTCAAATGTAAAATTCTTTATAGCCAGGTAGATACTGTATAGGTTCATCCATAAAGTACTTTCCATTTCATTCCATTCAAAGCAGTTTTTAGCCGGAGGCCTTTTTTCGCTCAATTACAGTAATCTACATTTTACCGACTGTCGCGATGTTTGTAAAGTAGATCCATTAAGCTATCATCATTAATCAGAAGAATGAACGTCTATTATGATGGGGCATTTGTGAAGTTTTGACAGTTTGTGCTAAATATACGATTAGTTTGGAAATACATTTAAATTTTAAAGAACAAATGTTACGAGTAGTTTGCATGATAGTTAAAAGTTTTAAGACACGATACTAATAGATAAATCGCTGCTTTTTAATATTAAATATTGGTAAATTATAGAGGGCTTTTATGTTATTGCCTTGAGTCACACAACAGAATATGTTTCAGTAAAAATATATATACGGTCGAATTGAGAACCTCCTCCTTTTTTTGAAGTCGGTTGATACCAAGTGACATTAATAATAGTTACAGTATACTCTAGGACGACGTAAACATACGATGTAAAGCTAATTTTTTTTTTAATCTTGTGAATTGGCTTATTTATAAAAATGCTGAACATGTTAATAGGCAATCCACTTTCAGATGGCTTATCTATTCGTAACTCGAATGCTGGAGCTCACCTGGCCATGTGTTACCATTTGTTTTTACATCCATCATTCATACCACATACATATTCAGTGTGTACGTTTGGCGAACCTTTGTTATTTTTTGTCATAGTATAGAGTGGTCGACCGTAATCCCCCGGGAGTGGTCAGAAGTGCCCAGAATATTATGGTGAGGAGCAAAAATTTACTCAGAGGGACAAGTTATGTTAATATATGCATATTATTATTACATATTAGTTAAGTGTTGGGCTAATAATAACAACTATATGCTTACTCATCAACTTCCTAGTGTTATGTCCCGTGCTTAGACGGCGTCTACTTAGACCATGATCTAGGATTTAGCGAGTTTAGTAGTTACATTGAAGCGACTGCCGATCTTAACTTCGTAACCGTAAGATAGGGGAACCAGACAATTTTTGGATCATGGTTACAAATCCAAAGTTGTTTGAATTTGCAGGTTTCATCACGATGTTTTTCCTCACCGTATAGCTAGTGGTATACATACGTACATAGATTTGAAAAAATCCAGAGGTACATGCCTGGGTTTGAACCCGCACTCCTTACCCAACCCGTGTCCTTACCATTGAGCTACCACCGCTCTCAACAACTATATACTTGCTCGTAATATAAAAATAAGAGCTGACTAACTGACTATAAACGCACAGCGTAATGTCTGGATCTTAAGACCTTGCACTTTACACAGAAATATTGTAAGTAAGCAGGAAATGTAGTATGAAAGGGTTTTTTGAATTCGACTGCTAAGGGGTTAAAATGGGGGTTGTATTTAACGTCCAAGTGGACGAAGTAGCCGACGGGACGCAAGTAATAAATACATAAGTGTGCCTTTTCTGCCTCAGTCTGACTTGTGATAAGTTGTTCGGTTTATTTAGAGCTTAGCATTCTGTAGCAGATTCGAACCCCCGACGCGACCTTTGGTTTTGTGATTAGGGTACACAAAACCGCAAGACGCGTCACGGATCCACAACAGACTACTTGTATAGATAAAGGTCATTTGCATACGAGTCGTGGATGTTTATAAACATGTTAAATTGGGTAGTTATCTTATTTCGAATAAAATACTACAAGTACATTTTTAGTGTTGAAATTGATATGCTAGGATGATCAATTTATTTGCACCCGTGGTTTCTCCACGCGTTTATAGTTAATATGTCGTAGCGTGATGTTATATAGTCTGTAGCCTTCCTCTATAGTTCCCAGATTAAGTCGTTCAAACGAACAAAAAAAAATATTAGCTTTATACATATATTAGTAGAGATAACCATTTATAATGTAAAATAAAACGGCTTAGTCTTGGTCCAGCGTCTGATACCATGACATAAATGTGGTTTGCCGGCATCTATTCTTATAATAATGTCACTAAACGTATATAACACGGTCACCGATCTCATACCAAACTCTCGTTTAAATTCTTTGTAATTACTTCAACTATTAAGTGCTGTGGACTAGACGAGTATAATAACCTAACGATTTTATTTTTAAACCGTTCTACAAAGTGACGAACACTAGCTCTGCTAATACATTTTGTACCGCTATTTTGTAATACGCCCGCGATATTTATAAAATCCTCTGCACTTTTGAAGTTTTCCTCATGTTTGCAGTTAGCTTTTTGCGCGATACTCTCGTTGCAAATTTGCACTTACCTTCGTATGGAGAAGCGCAACAAATGTTGCTGTGTTTAAATTTCATTAACATTTTTATTTCGAAATATTTAAGCAAGTGCATGTTTGATGGTATATCTCTGGGAGCGTTTGCTATGCTGGGTCCAGCTGCATGTGCTGGTGCATTTCCGCTGGATATCAATCCTTAGTAGGAATTGATGCTAGCTGGATGAAGCAATCCAGCTGGATCAAGGACTGTTTTAGATCTGCTGAAACCAGGGTCATGTGCTGTATCCAAAAAAATAATACCCCATTAATGCAATCCCTAATCTCCATGTTGTAATATATCGCCTTATGTAATAACATTTTCGAACCAAGAAGGTTTTATTATGGTTTCTTTTTTTTTTGAGCCTGATTTTTTAACGGTCAGATTAAAGATAAATTTAATAAATGACAATCCGTATGATTGTAAAATATCATGGCCTGTTTCCTAAGTAAAACACCGTATGACATCCGCAAATTGGTGACTTTATACTTTATTAGTCAATTAATTCTTAATTGACTATTAAAAATTGGCCCTTTATCTTCCTTTTTAAGACTCAAATCATCTTGTAACTTTTGCCAAGGCGTTTTGTAACGTTTTCCGGCATTCACCAATAATTCAACGCCAAGAGAGGAGTTAGTTAATTGAATTTCTAAAATTTACTAAATTGATTCTAAAATTTAATTAAAATCAAATTTGCCACGTGTTTCATAATCCCAAATCACTCTCTGATATCATTAATTCGATGGTAAACACGGCTTTGATCGTCACGTGTTGCAAGTAAGTCTACGAAATAAAATTTCCCATAATTACAGAAGATTGATATGGAAGAAGTTCGTTTCCGTATATTTACGGGCGCAGACAAAAACAAGCTTTACTAAGTTCCGTAGGGCCAGCCGCGTCGGATAACTGTTTCCCCTCGTTTGGTCGTGTGGTTATTTAATGAAACTTTTGCTTGAAGCCATGAAAGTGCAGTATGAGTTTATACGCTTTTTTCATAACAATCTATCGTGCCCATTTTTATTTAGATCTGATTGTAAGTAGGTATAATTATCTAATACGGCTTACAATCCGCAATCAAAGCGCTTTTGCTTGGCGCAATAATTCGTACCTAGTCGAGTCCAACTCTGACTATATACCATGACTCTTATTATATTGTATTATTAAAGGAGCTCTATCTAATCAGATATTCCAATTCTTATATGGGGATAATAAATTCTAAAATCGTTACTAGATTACAGAAAGTACATATGTGTATATTATTGTTATACTAGTCAAAGTACTTTCAATATTTATACAATCATATCCCTTTAAAGTTCTAAATTTACGTGTAGAATTTAATCAACAATTAGTTATTGGCTTATCGTAGTAATAAATTACAACTACGAAGAGCGGATCGTTCCTTTTGTGTGCATTCTATTTATTTTTCATATATTTTGTAGTGCTTATTAGAAAAATATAAAAAAAATATGTGAGAGTCTATTGCTTAATTACGCAAAAACGACTCTAAACACATTTGATGTCATTTTACTGAAATTCCTGTAAGTGATTTATCGATTGTTATCATAATATGTTGAAATAACCTATTTACTATTGAACTTCATTACTCAATGGTGTCGAGGAAGAAGCGCTCTGGATTATCTGTGACTTCGAGTCATTCGTGTACGCCATGAGTCATGATAGTGACCAATATCAAATTTAGCTACAAAAACATGTTCATCATCTGGCATTTTTGTCAGGTTTATACTATTCAACTATTGTAGTTTTAGTGCAGATACTCTCTTTCTTTATCTGTTTGTCTCTCTTTATCTTCTTTCTCGGTCGTAATTGAAGAAACAGACAAATAAATTCTCAGTGTATGTTTCTCACAGCCGGTCCTAAATAAATTGTATAAAAACGTGATATCGCGTCCGCAGGATCGGCGCAAACTTTCCTGGCTTCACGACAGCGAGTCCCAACAAAGGATAAATGTATTCCGGTTCGGACCCAACTTTAATTCTATGTGCATAGCATACGTATATAAATTTCTAGTTAACTCCTAACTGCTTTGTTTCTCTGCATTACAATGTGCCATTACACGTCCGACGCCTATTGTTAACGCCGCAACACTTATATTGTTGCTTTTCAGTGTATTTTTAAGCAAAATCTTTTACAATCCAGCCCCTTTTATTAATAGAATTTGAATAACAACTACCCTTGCATAGAAATTTTTATTCTACTCGATTCGGAGCAAAATTGCGGGTATAGAGCTTATGAAATAACTATAATAATAAACTTGCGGAATAAGTTCAGGGGTTGGTCTCGTATTAGAAAGAGGGGATTTTGTAGTACGTTTTATTGTAGTGTACTTTGTTTTGATGTGACCTAAATATAAGCGCCATAGTAAAATTTACATTACGTTTAACCCAACGATTGTAAGCTGAGATAAAAAAACAATCTGGAGTTCATTAAAGACACCAGTGGAGTCGATGAATTTAACATAGCAGCACGCCATGTCATTTGTCGCCTATGCAAAGCACATCTGTTAACATTCCTATTTAAATTAAACTCTGGGCAGTAATTGAGATAATTTATTTTAACGGCCGCACCGTCGGTGCTAACGTGGACGACAAATGGCCGGAACGAATCGGCTGTTGATGAAGTTTTAACATGTCTAAACAACCTTCGGGATTCGTAGTTTAAGTGTGAATTGCCCGTTCTCGTAGAATTTTCTTGGGTCCTCATCTTGTGCGATTGTCCGCAGAGGATATCCGCTCCCGGCTCGGCGATACCGTTTTCACTAGTAATTTCCGCACAGTGCGAACTCTCCCTCAAAAGAGCACCCTCCCACTCGGAGGAAATGAAAATCGCGCGCGTTTTAAATCCCTCAGTGAATTATTGGCTTTTGTGATTTTAATTCTGTGCTCCTACAATTTTGTACACATTTATGTGATTATTTTTTTTTATTCACGCCGTATTATTATTTTCAGAGGCCGTGCAACTGTCAACGGGCGCGAAAACGCTGCCATTGTTTTCGGCCGCACAGCAACGAAATATGGCTCTTTTCGAGATACTCCACCGGCTGGAAGTGAGTACCCTTTGTTCAGCTAAATAAATTTAAACACCACACGGCAACAAAAAGTCACAGTCGTCGCGATCACAATGTTTCATTTAGGTATTTTATTTATTCAAAAGTTTCCGTAAAATGTTTATGTTGACGCACAAAAATTGTAAAAGCATTTGTTTGGTGAGGGTACAAGCTGTATAAACTGCAACATGTGTCGCATTACAATCTCGTAAGTATCAGCGTCTCGGCGGCGACAAAGAGTTGAAACTGCCTTATTGTTAGGAATATGTTTATGTCCGGGTAACAATTCGGAGGTTCGAAATTTGAATATGAATCACATTGTTCCGAGGTTGGAGCTGAGGGCTCGATTACATCAGGGGGTGGCGCCGCGAGCCGTCCTTGGGCTCGTCATCGGGATGTCCGTTTTCGGCATGTTAATGTTTTCAACACGCTCGAGTACTCGATCGGTGTACTTGTGACATGCAAAACATATCTCGCGACTATTGTCCGCCGCCCTTGGGAATTATAATATGTGGACGTTCGCGCGGGACGTGGCCGGCATTGATGATTGCAAACGAATTTCGATTGGATTAGTCGTCTCGTCTCGTCGTCAAGTGTCAATCAGGGGTGCTAAACTTGAAAATGCGGTTGAAACCGCAGCACATGCTTCTAGCATAATAAACGAGATTCGTAGGTCCTTAGTATGTGGTTAACTTAATTAAGTTTGTACATAATCAAATGCCCAAAGTGTTCAAATCAAATGTCCAAACAACTGTGTTCCTTGCCAATCATGACTTATAATCATCCTCTTGCCCTTCTCCCAGTTCATCTGGGGTCGGCGCAGCATGTCTTCCTTTCCAACCAAAACGTATAAGGCGGCTTATAGCTATATTTGGTTAGTGATTGTATCGGCCACGAGTTAGCTCAACTTAATTTTGTTTTTGTCAAAAGTGCTTAAAGTAGGTAACTGCTCTATATCTTCATCTACATCTTTGGTGATTACGGGCGTGATAGCATGTATGTACAGAATCTACGACTTCGATAACATATCCCATAAAACTTTATAAGCCTAAGAGAAATTAGCGTAAGATTATACCCACGTGCCCCAGTACCCTGGAACTAAATCGTCATGTCGCGCGGTCTAACAGTGTCATAAAGGGGTTAACACTATTGTCGTAACGGTCTGTTAAATTATTCGCGGCGGCCACGTTGACGGTCCCTGGCGGCCATTACTGCGAACATTGTCTGTGAAACAATTGGTGTGTAGCAGTCGTTGATCAATTTGGTGAGCGGTCTCGTGTCCTCTCATTGCTATGCCCGGCCGGCGGGTCGTAAATTATCGCGCCATAATGACAAGACCGGCTAAATCGAGAATACCGGTGGTCTATTCAGTTGCGGCACGTGTACATTTTTGTGGTATTCTTAATCGAACCACTAATAGCTTCATTGTTAACACGGACGAATCTAATGAGTGAATAAACAGTATTTTTCGAACCACCTATGTACACTGGAGCGGTTGGTAATTAGCTCTGTTATTAGATATGTAGTGATAACAAGAAACTTCTATCGTGTACTATGAGATAACATGTTGAAAATCACCGAAGATGATAAGGCGTGATTGTATATTGTAATTGTCCGTGTGGATATGTAAACAAAGGATGGATTATTGTATTTATATCTAATCGAATGGAAAGCAGATAAATACATTATACTGTGGAGTACAGCAGACACTTTGTCGTCGTATAGAGACAATGTTTCATAGAAGAATATTTTTATACTTACGTGTATAATACTGAATCATTGTAATTGTAATGATAAAAAAAATAATAACCAATTAAAAGCAATGATTATTCAGGATAGTATGGGCCGATGTACAACTTGACTCTCAAAATTATTAACAATACAAAAACGGATCCTCAATGCGACGTAAGGCAATTGGAAGCAGTTTTTTATTTTTTATTTGTCTACGATTGTACGAGGCCCATGTTCAGTTTCCAAACAAACAACTTATCAACAATACAAAAACGGACGCATTCAAATAGGCCTGAACGTAATGTAACCATACTCTGTTTAAGTATTACGAAACTTTCGTAATGGATATAGATGGCTTCATTGTGACGCTGTATCCCGATTCGCTCGTCAATTTGACGATTATAGTCAACACGTCGCTTTGTATTTAGAAAATAAATAAATAAAAGCAAACAGTGTCACATGGCACCTAGAATCTAGATTCAAATGACATTTACTTCTCACCTCAATGGATTGCTCTACAGACTAAATTAGTCCGATACACTCAGTGCCAAATCGGTTTGATTTTTTTTATTCGTCACCCTTTTGTATCAGACACATATTATAGTCCAAGAAAATAGGCCTTTAAATACGAATTTGAGGTAAATACTTGAATTTTTGATATAAGTTACTTTGAAAGATTTAAAAACGATCTGTGAAAGTTTTTTGTAAAATCACCCCCGAGAACATTTGAAAAAAAAATAAAAAGTATTTGTTTTTGAAATTTTGGGAAAACGGTAAGTAGTAGAAAAAAAAGGTTTATATAAAAGTTGTAGAGCATCAGATTTTATAAAGAAATGCCCTGTTTATGTTTTCGCTAACATTAAAATTATCCGAGATAGGGCGGTTAGAAGCTTGGGGATGATAGTAAATAGTCCGGTCAGTTTTCCATTTTGATCTGAAATGATAGGACCAACGGGAAAATTTGTGTGTGCACTAAATATTTAACAATCCAGAAATTCAGGTCTCTGACACATCAGGTTAGCTAAAAAAAAGCGCGGAAGATCGAAAAAGGCGAATAACTCATGAGTAGTGCAAAATATTTAAAAATGCTAAAGGTAAAAGCTATAGATAATTGAATTTCCTACAAAAATGGTATCTGCATATTTTTTCATAAGTGCGATGCTTTTCGCAAAAAACACGCCTAAGTGTAAAATTATTTAAAAATGTTTATCTTACAAGTTTTTCTCAATAAATAATAATGCGTATAAATATACATTATTAAGTCTATTTTTCAATAATAAGCAGCACTTTAAAAAATATTTTTTCCTTACTAAGATGAAATTTTTTTTTCTCATCTAGACGGGTTTTTAATGCAGAATTAAATCCTTTGGTTTATGCGAAATCCGTCTACTTAGTACCTGTAATTTATTAACTTTCATTGAATAAAGAGAAATGATCAGTAGTGACTGCCTGACCGAGTCAGGATTTCTTGCCAAAACCGAAACCGAAACCGAACATTAGGCAGCTCTCTTAGTTTTGGCTTAGGTTGACATAGCATGTTGAAATGAAGTGTATCTTTACTTTTATGTCTCCTGACCCGGTGTCTATCTGTAATAGTGAGATTAGAAAAAAATATTGGTTTACTTTTTTTTCCTTTGTTTAAATAAATTTGAATGACAAATACAGCGCGTTTAAGTTCCCTGTGACGTCACTTGTTCCGTAAATGCGCCGCGCTCCAGATTTTTGAAGCGCTGTATCTTTGTAATTTTCCAAGTATTCGATAAAGCAAAAAATACGTATTCAATATTTTGATAATTTTACTTACGAAACAAAACAAATATTTGAATTTTTGCCATTTGCCAAAAAACCCTTCACAGTTTAACATTTTATCAAGAACAAAAGCCTAGAAATCCAACTCACTGAACAAGTTCTTAAGCTAGACAAACTCATCGACCAACCGGATATACCAATATACCAATACTGAGGAACCTCTTAATAACAGTAATTAATAAAATTATAATAGAGTAATGCCAGCTTATACAGTTGCTTCTTGGAACATCAATAGCCTGGTCGTTTATGTTATTATGTTGAAATATTACTCCCATAGCATAACATTGATGTACTGCTTGTCTCTGAAGCACAACTAATATTCATAAGTGCTTTATTGAAGTCTATGTAAATAAAGATAAGTTCAACAGCATTAAAATCAAGGACTATCACATTTACTCAATCTTCCATCCAGACGGGACTGCTCATGCAGGAACTGCTGTGATTGGGAAAAGAAATATAAACCATAAAGTACTACCAAAATATAAAACAGTACATCTGCAGTTAACATGGTGCAAGATGAACATGGTCAGCTAAAACATACAACATAGGAAAATCAATTCACTGACTATTTTAGGACCACTTGTTATAGATTTATTAATTCAGACGTGACTCCCATGCAAAGAATGTTGCATTTGAGTCTGAATTCTTTGCATGGGAGTCACGTCTGACTCTTCCAAGAGGACGAGAGCTGAAGAAAACCCTTGACAAGAACAACGTCTACGTATTCAGCACAGGTCAAACAAAATATTCGACAAGCTCTATGGTGCATTCCGCAGTGATCCTTTTTTTTTTTCCCGTGTAATCCGTCATTAAGTATTTAGTAAGTATTTACGCATGGTACTTATCATCTTATGTTGGTGAGCTGATGATGGAAGGTACAACTCCTTAACGATTAGGTATTAGTTTATGATTCTTTAAATATTGATATCTTCGACAATTGTAAGACGATTTTTAGACTTTTTTTTTATTCAAAAGGGTATATCCTTGAGTTGGTCTTATTGGCACCAAATTTGGATCTGATGAAGGAATCTTAGGCAAATCGAGGGAAACCCTCAAGTATTATAGGCGTGTACAATCTATTTTAGTTATTTTCTAAAACAATTCAAGTATTTACGTCTGGTATTCATAATCTCATGTTGCTGAGCTGATGATGGAAGGTACAACTCCTTAACGATTAGGAGTTCGTGGATAATTCTTTCAATATTATAGGGTCATATTGACTGTTATTCTCGAGATAGTCTCAATTTCACCAATTCTTGGTCTAGTGATGGGATTCCATGAAAACGAGGGCCACCCTTAAATTTTAACGACATGTTAAGTGTTTGATTTATTTTTTCTAAAACGATTTCAGTATTTGCGTCTCGTACTCATCATGTTATGTTGCTTAGCTGATGATGGAAGGTATAACTCCTTGAAGATTAGTAGTTTTAAGTAATTCTTTAAACATTAAAGGCTCGTTATACCTTTTCGTCTTTAGTCTCATTAGACCGGCACTGTCTCATTATAGCAGCTTATTTTGATGGTCTACCTACCTTTTAATAAATTTCACTTTCACTTTACTATTGGGTACCGACATATCTGCGGGTTTTGCATGGAAGTAGAATAAGCACGCGGTCGAGGTGCGTGCACTGCGTAAAATCTGCGGTGTATCGCTCACAGACTGCGTTCGGAACAATGATGAAAGAAAAAGAGTTGGTCTGAAAGACAACGTCGGAGTTAAGGTAAGAAGAAGCATGCTCTGATGATCCGGACATGTGGGATAAGTAGATGACGAAAGATTGAGCGAAAGTGGAAGAATGAAGGAGCCGCGGAAGGTCCAGGCTTACCCACCATGACCAAATTGGTCGTGCGGTAACAGAAAAGTGAAGGTCAAAATGTTAAAGGAGCAAGTGAGGTGTGTAAGGATCGTGCCATACGACGTTTGGTTCTCTTGTACCCCACTAGGGAAGTGGCGTGAAGTTTAGTTTAGTTAAGTTCAAAACCATAGAGCTAGTATGAAGGAATTATTAATGTTAAAGAAGCGAGTGAGGTGTGTAAGGACCGTGCCATATGGCGTTCGGTTTGCTCTACCTACCCTGCTAGGGCATTTTCCTAGCGGGGTAGGCAGAGCGAACTTACTTCACGCCATTGCATGAAGTAAGGTATTGACGCGACTACTATAAAGCAAGCTGTGCTTAGGGTTTCTTGGTGTAAAACAAAGGGGGGTTATTAGAGGGGCATTTCCCTAGCGGGGTAGGTAGAGCGAACTTACTTCACGCCATTGCATGAAGTAAGGTATTAACGCGACTACTATGGAGCAAGCTGTGCTCAGGGTTACTTTGTGTAAAACAAGGGGGGTTATTATATATCCCACAAAATATCCACATTATACGCCACACAATACGCCATAAGCATGCTAAATCGCTAGTCTACAGAGTTAACTGTCGGGAAAGAGATATTCTTGAGTATAATCCACATCCAATTGAAGTCATCGAGGTCACATATTAAGGCCTGGATATCATTAGGGACTAGGGGACTTGTGAAACTTGGTGCCACTGCATCATCAGATGTCTTAATAAAAGCTTTGACCAAACATTAGAAATAATACTGACGGGACTAAACTAGACTAGAGCTCAATGGTAAGGACACGCACCTCTTAACCGAGGAGTGCGGGTTCAAACCCAGGCATGTACCTCTGTATTTTTCAAATCTATGTACGTATTTATTACCACTAGCTCGACGGTAAGGGGAAAACATCGTGATGAAACCAGCAAATTTAAACAACTAGGATTTGTAACCATGATCCAAAATTTGTCTGCTTCCCTTATCTTAGGGTTACGAATGTCAGATCGGCAGTCGCTTCAATGTAATTATCAGACTCACTAGATCCTAGATCATGGCCTAAGCGGATCCCATCAACATATCGCTATGAAGATAAAGACTGACACTACATGAGTACTTACAGCTTGATGTTTCGGCATATCGCGTTTAGTCCAGTCAGTATTATTTCTACTGACAATGCAACGAGAAAGTTTAAAATCGAATATCTATATTCAACAAATCAAACAAACTCAAACTCGATGGGTTAACGTTACAATTTTTTGCTATATCGAATACTCGGAAAATTACAAAAGTACAGCGCTTCAAAAATCTGTAGTGTCTGGAGTGAGCGCGTCACGGGGACCTTTAACGCGCTGTATTTGTCATTCTTATTTTTTTGAACAAAAGAAAAAAAGTAAACCAATATTTTTTCTAATCTCACTATTACAGATAGACACCGGGTCAGGAGACATAAAAGTAAAGATACACTTCATTTCAACATGCTATGTCAACCTAAGCCAAAACTAAGAGAGCTGCCTAATGTTCGGTTTCGGTTTCGGTTTTGGCAAGAAATCCTGACTCGGTCAGGCAGTCACTACTGATCATTTCTCTTTATTCAATGAAAGATAATAAATTACAGGTACTAAGTAGACGGATTTCGCATAAACCAAAGGATTTAATTCTGCATTAAAAACCCGTCTAGATGAGAAAAAAAAATTTCATCTTAGTAAGGAAAAAATATTTTTTAAAGTGCTGCTTATTATTGAAAAATAGACTTAATAATGTATATTTATACGCATTATTATTTATTGAGAAAAACTTGTAAGATAAACATTTTTAAATAATTTTACACTTAGGCGTGTTTTTTGCGAAAAGCATCGCACTTATGAAAAAATATGCAGATACCATTTTTGTAGGAAATTCAATTATCTATAGCTTTTACCTTTAGCATTTTTAAATATTTTGCACTACTCATGAGTTATTCGCCTTTTTCGATCTTCCGCGCTTTTTTTTAGCTAACCTGATGTGTCAGAGACCTGAATTTCTGGATTGTTAAATATTTAGTGCACACACAAATTTTCCCGTTGGTCCTATCATTTCAGATCAAAATGGAAAACTGACCGGACTATTTACTATCATCCCCAAGCTTCTAACCGCCCTATCTCGGATAATTTTAATGTTAGCGAAAACATAAACAGGGCATTTCTTTATAAAATCTGATGCTCTACAACTTTTATATAAACCTTTTTTTTCTACTACTTACCGTTTTCCCAAAATTTCAAAAACAAATACTTTTTATTTTTTTTTCAAATGTTCTCGGGGGTGATTTTACAAAAAACTTTCACAGATCGTTTTTAAATCTTTCAAAGTAACTTATATCAAAAATTCAAGTATTTACCTCAAATTCGTATTTAAAGGCCTATTTTCTTGGACTATTACTAACATCTACATTTGTTATCGTTTCTTAAAGTGTCTTTGATAATGGTTGATTAGAGTGTTCTTTAGTAAAGTCAAGGTTACTTGCTTCTAAACTCTCAAGGTTTATCATTTTACCAATAACAGGAATATACTTACAATAAAAACGCAATGGTACTTGTTATTAAATAATTTAAGTAATGTAGTATAATTTACGTCCCGATTCCGATGTAAATGAAAAATTGTTTTGCATCAGATTGAAATGTTTGTCCCTGGAAAGCATTGGTGTCGAGTAAACACGAGCAAAAAAGTTTCGTTTGTTTGATCAATTTGTAACGATTTGGCGAAATCCTTCGCAATTCGGGCCTGGAGTTCTAGAAAAAATGCTCGCTTCGTTTACAAATTTTGAATGGTAGCCGCTTTTCGTGCCGACAGTCGTTTTTTTATTCCGACATCCATGAGACTGAAATTTATTCTTACTATGCCGCTGGAGCGGCTGTTTATGCTGCGTACGTAACAAGTTCAAGCATTCAAGTATTAAAATATTCCACCGACTAGATATTTACAAGATACATCAACTTGTGGTGAAGTCACAAAGGGTCATTTTATACGCGAGATGGACAACTCTTAAGATCTCGACTCTCGGCCGAAACGACCTATTCAAATACTCCACACCCTCGAATAAAATATTCATTACGTTCTCCCACCTGACAAACGGAAGAGACGTATGAGTGTTGTTAAGAAGGTATTTAAGTGATTGATTTTATGCATTGCCAACGTCTAAACAAGATAAGGCGTTTGGAGTTTAGACAAGGTGTTGGCTGAGCCCGGCGCAGTGACGTGTTCTCACGGGGTGATAGGTGGCGTAGCTATCGCCTGCTTTGTAAGCTATTAATTCGGCTGCTACGCCGGCACCGGCGGACCTCCCAAGTTGCGGGCCGGGAGGTCGCGTTCCTCCCCTTGACTGGTAGTCTTTAAAGCGAGATTAGCCTCATTGTGCGCTATGTTTACCGACTGCAGACGTTACGCTCCGGGTAAACATGCCCTTAAATGGAAGAGGAACTATTAGCCGGTGTGACTAGTAGGCGTTATTCTTTCTAAACGCTGGATAAGCGTCAGATTAAGATCTCGGCTTGTTGGACAAGATTGAAGGCCGCCCGGTTTGTGCATAGACATAATGGATGCCGCGTAAATAGTAACGTCTCTTATCGCTTATCACCTTCATTAATATTTATGGCATCATTATCCGTATTGATTACCATCGTTATTTTAGTCAATGTAGAGTAACTCCATTATTCCATAGTAGGTACGTTATAACATATTTTTCCGCGTCGAAATGGATGAATGATTTTATTATACCTACCGGTTTGGAATATGTACTTTATTCATACAAAATAAATCACATATGATTTACGTAACTCGTTTGTACGTGTTAGTATTATACATAAAAATTCTAAAATATGGAATCCAATTTGCCATGTAGTTAGTACCGGTCACGAAAATAAAATATTTTGCTACATTTTCAACATTCGTTGTTGAAGTAGTAGTATTTCTTCGTAGTGTTTTTCAATGTATGTTTCTTTTGCAACATAAGCGCTGGATTATGAAAAATACGTCAATAAAGTCATTTTTAATCTATAAATTCTCGAAATTTAATGCTCTATCTACATTGGTTTTTTAATAGAAATTAATAATGATTACGAGTACACATTTCTTGGAAATGTATCTACTATAATGGCTACTTTATGAGTATGCATTATTTATTCGTATAAAAAGTTTTTAGTTAGAAACTTGCTCAAACAACTCCGACATGTATTTTTTTTATTTAGGAGAAAGAAGGAGTAAATATACTTATTTTCTTTTTAATCTCTTCGACAAAGGATTGCTGATGCATTCTCAATTCTATACATTTACTTACTCGATAACCTACACGACTTTTGCTGATGCAAATTCGCTCGGATAAAATCACAGCGTCTACTATCGTAGGTGTTAATGAATCGTTCGGTAACGCTTATTCATTACGTTCACCTCATTATGTTCATAACTGGGCCGTTTGATAACTCCGGCGCTGGTGACGGCGTATTTGTCATTAGCGATTGGCCGACGGGTTGTTTTAATGAGTCCGCGTCGTATCTCGGGCCCAATCTATCACGCCGATAGCGCGGTGGCGGTGGCGGTGATGATTATCAAGAGGAGCGGATTCAGTATCGATGCTTTTTCGTGTTATTTTCTCTCGATACTTGGCTAATCGATGCTCTTTTTTTATATTAGTTCGTTTTGCCGAGTGTTTCCTATAATATCAGGCTGTTAATATCGCTTCAAAATTTGTAAAATTAATTGTTTTCAAAATTGTGAATCTTAGTTTACCAAGGTAGATAGATATTATGAAATTAAAAACAAGAAGCTGGCTGTTATTCGAACCACTATACGAATTATTGTTTTTGAGTGACTGCGCAGAGAAAAATAAGAAGAGGATATCATATTCAGCAGATTCAGCTATAATTTCGAAAAAAGTATAATTAACTTCCATATCGTAAAAAGTTTTTATAAAAAATAAGATAATGATGATATACAATTTCTATAAAATCATCGTTATGTACCACAAATTCATCACCATAATCTCTATCCGATTCTACTCGTACATCGATACTTTGGACTCGATACCGCGTCCCTACGGTTACGGTTATCGCGCGATCGTAAATTAACCGGGAACTATCTTTACTAGCGCGTCGTCTCGTCGCCGCCTCGTCGCGCCCATCGCATTGTTTCCAATACCCATGCCTTCATGGCTCGCATGGGTGCAGATGGTAGATTAGAATAGGGCTGTCTGTGGAATACGGAATAGTTCACGAGCGCACGGGCATAAAGAACTGTTTGAACTTGGCAAATGAGCGAGACGTCTGTCGAGATTCGTTTTAATTGATGGAATTGTGATTCGATAAATCTTATGATGCGACTGCAGTAACTTTTTGTGTTGCAATTTTTCCAAATGTTTGAAAAATTCGTTATGATTATTTTGTTGATATCATACGTGTTAGGCAAAGAAGCAGCCTTTTAATAATCGACATGTGAATATCGATACATGTGCATAAATAAATATGTTTTGTTGGCATGAGCATCAAGTCAAATAAGTTAAATAATGTTATGTAATAGGAATATGTTGCAAAATATTGCTCAAAAAATCTGCAACGTAGGTACTTACCACTAGACCATAAGTTAAAAATACAATACTATACCTACACTTATATTAATATTGTTAGTGATAGCGTCATTTGTATGTTGTTGTACTAATTTTAAATGGTTCGCGGAATAAATCAATTGGAAAGTCTGTATTTCTGCGGTTTCAAAGTAGGATCAACTCCTTGAATTAACAAGTATTGAGTCAAGTTTGTTTCTTAAATTCACTCTTTCGGACAAATACCTAAAGCTCTGATGAGGTCGAGGTTTATTTTAATTTATGAATTTACGCTATTGTGTGCAATGAACTCCAATTGTTTAGCTTATTTGGAACCGCAAAACCAATTTCGAACAAATTGTGTGGCTAATCCTAGGCGTTTTTGTTAGTTAGTCATCGACAGGCCAGCGTTTTTGTTAATATTTTTTATAGAATGGTGTGATTTCGATTTGTTGGCAGGTAAATGTGATCCCTAATGCATGATATCTATTTCTTGTACCTCCACAAATTATTATTGCATTCTCTTCGTTTATATTTAGATCTTTTTTATAATATTTAGTAATGAGAGTAGTCAATGTAATTTCGTACACATGTTATGTACTTCTAGAGTTCACAAGTAATTTGGTTCTTGTCTAAACAACTTGTTTACTTGCTGCTTTATATTGTCTTGTGATTGAAGTCATTGATACTTACTAAATTTGACCATTAAAATAAGATAATAATACTCATTAAAAGGCATTATGTAAAATTTCAATTACCAAATTATAATAACGCTTTGTAAGCTTCTTCGTTTTATACACATAGAATATTCAGAAATTCTAGGTAAACTACATAATATATTGAATACGCAATATCCCTTAAACGTGAGTGTCTTCAAATATTTTGCGTAATTTTGGTACATACTGGGAAATATGATACTTAGAATGTCTTATACAAAGCCGCGACAGCGGGAGCCGTCGAGTCTTGTGTAAAATGTGCCAATAATATTAGTCAAATAAATAAGTATTCGATTTTAAATCTTTCAATTAAAAATGATACGAGATTCCTATAAATATTTATTGAAAATCTTTTAATCGAGACTCGTGGTCGGTCGTCGGCTCGCGTTGCAGACATTGTGATGACTTAAATTATGCATTATATTCATATCAGCACATCCAATTGATTGCCATTCAGATCTCATACGCATTTTATTCATCGCATTGTAACTTTGTTGTTGAAAGAACTCATCATGCTTGGTAAATGAAATGGAATTTTCACATCGTCTATTTAAGAATGTCCGATGCGTCATGCAATGCATTGTTTCTTATTCGACATTCTAGGAAATCGTATTTTTCTTTATGCGAAACCGAAAAGAATTTCTCTTTGTTTTTCTTTTCATAGCCGATTGAATTAATAGCGGATTCATACTACGCTCGGTGGAAATAATACGATAAAAATGTCAAAATTATGCTGCGGAGTTACTAATGATGGAATTAATTAGGAAAACTGTTAATAGTTTCCGCTTTTTTATTGGATACTTACAGTGTTCTAACGTTGTTAAACAATATGTTACGATGTCGAATCTAATTACAAGATATACACGTGTTAACCTCTGCTTTCATCTATTAGTTTCAATGCCTATTTTTACGATGATTTTGTTAATATGTTGTGTTTGAATTTAGAACCAAAACTTTTACATACAAAATATATCGTAATATGTGCAAATTACATAGTTGCTCAATTGAGTTATTATAATTAGTTCACATGAGTCAACTTGTTCGAGGACCAGGATAGAATATCTTAATAGTTTGATAAACAAATAGAACCCGGAGAATTAATCGTTCATTCACCCCCGTGTGCAGTTGTCAACTGGCCTTAGAATAAGCCTGTACCATATTAGGTATACTTAGATATATATTGATAACGTCGTGCGTTGTGAAATTCACTCTTATTCCTATGGGTTTAAAGGGGACCAGTTTTAGAGCAGGAAGAGCGATTAATTAACTTGTTTTATATTGGCAGCCGCTAGTCACACCAGTGACATCCTGTCCAATTTCGAAGGCATTGTTTCCTTTATAGTTTTGTAGCTTCGGTGTCGAGGATTACAGCGGGACCAGCTGGACCGTGTTTGGTTTGTTGTTCGTGTCCCGTTTGTTTATTGCTACCAGTTGTAGCACTTGTGGCTATCGGGAATGGATATGGAGGTATTGTTTTGCTTTGAAAATCTACTGTCGTATACGCTTTGTATAAATGAAACAGCTGGATAATGCATACCAATTGTCTTATTCCAAACTAGAGTTTTCTTTGGATTGACTATTCAAAGTAAATAAGTTGATATTTAAATCTTACAGAAAAAATCGATAAAACTTACAGAAATTCCACCAATATATCAAAGTCAAAGTCAAAGTCAAAATATTCTTTATTTATATAGGTTTCAAGGAAACACTTATAAATCGTCAAATACAGGTAAAGCCACAGCTATATGATTCTACCACCGGTTCGGAATGTTGTCAATCATCAATTTATCAATCTATGGTATACTATGGGCATACGATACAGATTTTTCAATTTTGATTCAACATTTAAAAAAATCTTACGATATACTTAGATTTTTTTTAATGGTAACTATTTCAAGTAACTTTAAATAACTGATTATATAATTGTTACGTGTTATCTATGGTTTAATTTCTTACAATCCGTAAATTACATACATAAATGCATGGACTGCACCAAGATCAGATAACACATTTAAATTTCTTATAAATAATTTTAAACGAATACTTTTCTGTTTCTTGCTACGACGTTGCACGAGTAAAATAAAGTCCAAGTAATAGTACAGCAAAATAAAAGATATAAAACATATAAAGAAAAATATTAATATAAATATATAATAAATTAATAAATGTAGTTGCCATACTAAGGATATACCTGATCTATTAGATTAGACTTGTCGGTATAGTTATAATTATATTATTGTATTGTTCTTCTTATTACTAGATTAATGGAACATCCTACTATGTAGAAGACAAAGCTGTTAGAACGAATCCATTGATCACCAAAAATAAATCTCAGTCAAGAATACTCTATAAACAGCTCCCCTAATTTTTTGTTAAGCTTAGTGACGTCAATGGTTTTGACAACCTATTAATCTGAACCCTATAAAACACACGCACTTTAACTAAATGTATTCTCAATACCAGTTAAGCTCTTTGGCGTGATTTACTATTGAATCTGACTGACGTCTTATTTCCATTAAATATAGGCTAGGATTATAACGGAAACAACGTTATTATTCGCAAGAATGTAATAAATTGTATGATAATAAAAGGGGAATTGATATGTTTATGAAGATCTTCTCTAATAAACCGTGTGATATTGCCGGGAAATATATGCGGATGACGTAGAACGGAGAATTCTTTCCTTCCGTTATTGATCACGTTAGCGCAGTAAATTATGAGTTTAAACCTCGGCTTCATATGGCCGCCCTGATTTGTCCCTCGCTGGGTTCGTAACGAGGGTGTGACACTCGCAAACTTCATTTACAGTCTAATCTATTAACGCTGCCTCGTCTGGGCCGATTCGAAAATTCATCTTGTTTCCAACGCTAACTAGATTGGAATAGTTTGCTTAGTTGGAGCAAATAGTTGTTGCGTCATCCCCTATCCGACATATATGGGTGTAACAGGAAGAAGAATTTCTGCAATTATCTGTTAAAATCAGTTGTAAAAAAATCCAAAACTAGTGTTTAAATTCTTTACAATGAAACTATTATAAATTAAATCAGAATTTCTCTCATAAAATTTATGCTTTAACCAGATTGTTCATATGTATATTAAATTATAACTTGTGACGTTAAATGCGCAATAATTAACCACTAACCAGATAAATTATATCAAAACTACTTTAGAAACGTCTGCACATAATTTCTTTACCTACATCAATTAGTTGGCAGCAAAATAGCTTTTAATGGAAAATGGAGTTGTATTTCTGAAATGACACTCGTGTTGGGCATTAGACGGGCGCGCTCCACTCGCCGTCGGTGCCGGTGTACAACAATAAATTAACGACAATTGCACTAATTGTGCAGCTAATGGCTTCGCTCACTGACGCATTGTCTAGCTCCGCTATCCGAACAATAATTTATCACAGCGATCCGGAAATATTTGACGCGTGGGAATGGCGTTAAGCCCCCAACTACTATTTGCTGTTAGCGCTCGACTACTAATATTTTGCTACCGGTATTTCTTTATTGCATTACGTGATACGAATCGTTTGAAGCGCTAGTTACAGAGCTAGCTTCCTTTCTTCGGTACAAATCAACGTTTTATTGTAGTCGTACTCGTGCACCCTAGCGTGGGTGGAAATAACTGATGTTTATATTCACCCGGCTAGGAAGTCGGGGCGTGAGTCGCAAAGCGACGCGCCTGTGGCCGATACTGAAATTGCCTTCAGTGTGTGGCGTTCGCGTGAGGCACACCAGCAATCTACTGCCGATATAAATCTACGGGCCCGCCGAGTTCCGAATAAATTGCGAACTATGAGTATACGAGCAAATTGCCCTTCCACTCGCCCAAGCCCAACGGCCTATCGAAACTACCGATGCGAATTCTACGATTTGTCACGTCAACTTCCGATTGTTGTTTTTGTTGAACGGCTCTTTCCTATAACAATATTTATATGTCTTTTAGTTTGAAGAGTCCTGTCGATGTGCCTTTCTATCGGTAATTCGATAAACTGCGTCGTCTAACTTTATTAGACCTTTGCGCACTCATTGGAGTGGACGCGGAAAACAAGCACGCTCCGCTGCGTTAAATCAATTTGTTCAATTATCCCGACAATAACGCCTTCTTGATTATTTATTACTCTCCAAACTAGTAATTGCTGCGCTCGCTTAAAATGAACTAAAGAAGTAACAGTTGGTACTTTCATACTACTTTTCAATAAACTTGAGCGAAATTGAATTTTTGCGAGTGGGCGGCGAGGACTGAAACACAATCTGCAATGTGATTTATAAAGTAGAGAATCCCAGTTTATAGCGACATTAAAAACTCGCTGAGCTTAGTCCTCGATGCGACATTGTACGCAGGCAAATGGACGTTGTAAAGGAAGATGTATACGAGATGATGTGTTCTTAGTGTCTTATATTTCCTCTGCCATTGGCGATGTTTCTTTATTGCTAACACTATACAAAAACATGCCTCTATATCAACTTCCGGCCATTTGCGAATGAAATCTCAACATAGCGCAGCTAATGGAATAATTCACAGACATTGTGCTCGCATAGTTGAACAAAATTAGTTGCATCCTCATGCATGATATGCCGTCTGCAGTGTGCATGACATGATTCAGTTCTGATGAGTGGCGTGGTCGGTCGTGAACTTGCCGACTGCGGTTCATTGGAACATTCAATTACGTCGCTTGTTGTTGCAATATCTCCTAATATATTATCCCGTTGCTGAAGCACTGCTGTAAATTAATTTTAGTTTACATTCTCCTTTACTCGTTCTATTTCGGTACAATGACTGATTTATTCCATCTTCATCTCTAATTTACGGTCTAATTACATTGCGATTATTTACTTATTTCGGAATTCCTCGGGCTTATTACAGTTGGAACTAATCGCTCGTGTCTGCCGCCGCGACGCGACGTCCTAATATTGTTGTTTGCGCTGGTTTGGTGCGTTCCCACTCGGGATGTGTGCGGTTAATTAATGCGCTCACTTCCCTCCGCAGGCGCATCTCGGGTTCGCCATCTATTCGTTTCAATATAACGCTCGGGCGAGTCAAGTAAATCAATTGGTTCCGGTGGTGATTCCCACAATGAAAACCGATTGTGACGCTCGTGATTGAGATATAATCAGATCCTTTATAGAGTTTCGACTCCTAACATCTGCAAAAAAATTACGACCGTCTCGCCGTTGGTAATTTGAAGTCGGGATTTTGAAAATGAGATTCATTGAGTGGAGCGATTAAACACAGTCACCAAAAGTTTTATATCAGGGACGTGTCGAAAGACACCGGCGGCAGTGATCTAATTGTTTTGGTTCGGAGGCGGATCGGTGGCATGTGTTCCCGACACGCCTCGGGCGGCCTAACAAATAGGGCTGTCTACGAATAGTGGATATGAAGTCGTTAGTTTAATGCCTCGCGAAATGACGCTCTAAATTTGAGAAACCTCGACCTCCCTCGTGTACAATATTGATGCTTTTGAATTATGTCGTCGTATACGGTTTTATTTACGATCGTAACTTTAAATAGTAGGTACTATTCGCTAGAGAATTATACGTATCCATTTGGTGAGTTAACGTTATTCTTGGATATTATATAAACTTATATTTGGCATTGGGAATGATTAAGCCAGCATCATAAAATCTCATCGTTTTTTACCGACTTGAGTATGTTTTTTTTAATCGAAGTTTTTTTTTGGGTTTCCGTGGCGTCCCTGGTAACTTTTTCACGCTATCAATCGTATTTACTGTTTGTTTTTCTAGGGCAAAGAGTTTGTAGGATTGTGGTCGGTTTGAGTGCGCGCACAAGCTGGGCGCGAGTGGCATCAGTACATTTAGCTTTTACACAGACATGTTTTCTCCAGAGTCGTTATTTGTTTTGTAAACGCTTGCCAGAGCAGTCGTTATGTACTCCCCTTAGCTATTCCGTAAGCGGCAGTTAACTATGAGTGCATTAGTTGTATGATAGATTTAACCTGAGCCCACGGATGGGGGCCACATCATGCGAGTCCCGTGGGCATTAGGTCCGGGCAGCTATTTCGGCGTCAGGATTAATGTTCCCACTTCGCACGCGCCATCAGTGTCCTGACCCTCTTGACATAACTTCCGCATATCCCCGATAGCTTTGCCGCGTCAGTTCCGACCTTCGATAATAAGGTTTGAGACAAAAAAACTCCTCCGAGACTTGCCTGTCCTAAACTATTTCTGTGTTTGCTTTACCCGAACATGTGGGATCCGAGCGGCCGCCACTTAAGATGTTTGCCGAAAATTTACTGGGGAATTATGTAGACATAAAATGTGGCAGTAGTAAAGATCGTCGTAACGCCCGCCGTCGCGTCACGCTCCGAAGGAATAGCTTTTATGCTATTGTAAATTCTTTCAACAATTTCGACTTGAAATACATAATTCGGGTGTAATGTTTCCGGCTGGTTCAAACGAAAAATGTCTTTGTTTGGGCGCGGATGCTTATTACGGTAGGTCCGGAAAATTCGTTCCGGCATGAAAGCGCCGGACCGTACTTAAGTGGGGCCATTGTGCGACTCCAGCGCACCACTACAATGTAAACCACTTTTTGTTTTATTACGTCGATGTATCAACTTCGCGAACACGCGTTTATTTAATGACTCGTCCTAATCTGTGATTTTCCGGGGATATAGCCGTCGTTATTTCACCTATTTTCGTACGTAATGAATTCCCGGGAAATATACTATTCGTTACTTGTGTGAATGGCGCGTTCGTTTCCCTCATATCTCTTCAGCGAATTCAATGCGCACTGGCATTGCGTATAGTTTTGTTCTTTATAATGAGGTGTTGATATAGATAACACAGTACAAAGACTTTGTTGGTAGGTATTATGAAACAAGATGACAGACGTATATTTACTTAAAAAAGTTTTAGTACACTTTCTGTCTTGTTTATTGTTTCAGTGCTTTTTAATAACTTTTGGCCTTCAAAGAAACTAATATATTTCAGTTTTGACCAGCCATAATTCCCGCTCACCCATCCTTTTTGTAGCGATCGACTGCTAAAGTAATGATTCAAGCAATTGCTTGAATAGTTACGTCACCAAACTTTATACAAATTCTACTAAACCTATTCATATTTATGATATTTCTTTAATCTACGTACTACATATTAATAAGAAACGCGAGGATAAACTTTTATAACTAAGCGAAAGATGTTCAACAAACATAACCGTCCAGAATAATATGATGAGAGCAGAGAATAGTATTTGTTATATACGATAACCGCCTTTGTTCTTAAACGTTAACTCGCCAAACGAAGTAAAAGAACGTGTTTTCAAAGTTCGCGCAGGAGCTTTTGAGGCGATATATTGGATTTGTGTCAACAAATATAGTGGGGAGGTCGGACTGGCCGGGCCTTTTGGGACCGACCCCACTTTGTCGGAGATACTCGCCAGATCGAAACATTCCGGTTGATTAATTTAAAACGATCGTGGTACACGGTGCGCGAAGTCGGGGAGAAAATGGGTCTAATGCCCGTAGTCTAAGACGGCCGGTGCCTTCTTGCGTGTCAACGTTTTCCACGTATGTGATTTTCGGGTTTGTGATGCGATTTCCGTTGGTCGTTTTGTTTATCTGTACGAATTAGTCAAATTGAAGTCTGAAATATAAGGTTAAAGAAATTTATTCTCAAAAAAGACAATTCAGTCGCTTACATGAGAACATATTTAAATTAAATTACACCATTTATACATCGTTCAAACGTTTTGGTTCTATTAAAAACGAATTCATTACTGTAGCTAGGCCCATTCAGCGCATTATTTTTCTAATCTATTGTTTTAGTCACGTATTGTGCAAGTTTAGTTTTAAATGCACTAAATGAGCCCACATTCCTTAGATTTGTGGGTAATCTATTGTACAGCTGCGCTCCCTTGAAGGTGATCATTTTTTTGCCGTAATTTTTTCTTACTTTGGGTAGTACTAGAAAACCTTCCCGGCGGGTGCTTCGCGTAGTGTGATGTTTGCGTGCGCCTAGGGTTATGCTAGTATGGAAAGAGCGTTTTAGAATCTTTCTAATTAGTATGCATGTATTGTAGATATAAAGTTGTTTGATGTTCATTAATTTAGTCTCTGTGTATATTTTTGTCGTAGGTGTTAGGTAGTGGTATTGAAATAGAGTTTTTATAGTTTTGTTTTGGGCAATTTAAAGTTTAGTTCATATCAAAAGAATCAGCTGTTTGCTTAATGGCAATAAAAATATAATTACAGTTTATAATTTTTTGTATCTCTGTCTATCGGTCAGTTTGTTTTAGCTAAGTTCCGACAAGGATAATCCGATTTTCACGAGAGTTAATTGATATTGAATAATTCTGAGTACTATTTTCAAAACAAATTCTAAGGGTTTCGCAGAAAAAATCATTGTATTTGAATTCAGCGATATGAACAATGCTTTTGCAAGACGAAAAGCGAACATTAGGAATCTCCGAGCTAGAGACAGGACGGATATTCGAGCAGGTGGCCCATAGCTCGGGTGTACCCGCAGTAACAAGCTTGTTCCGCTTCGGCGGTCAGCCTCCATTTAGCAGAGGTGTCCCTACGGCCGTTCTGAGAGCGAAGCCGATTGTTGACGAGTTGCTTGCTATTCACAGATTGTCTGCATGTTACGTTCACTTAATCTAACCTATCCTTCCAAATACCTAATGATGTCAATAGGATTGTAATTACGTGATCTGTTGTAAATGTAATCGTAGAATGTGCTGTCACTGCAGTGTTTATTGGTTTTTGTAAATTTATATCTTGTTCTCTATCTTCACTTGAGCTGCTATTTTCTTTCAAAATATGCATTACATTCTTTTCATCTATGTATACTTCGAAAACGTATTTTTGTCAAATATACTGGATGACTTTTTTTACCGTCAGGAAAATTTACATGTGAGATAGGTAAATGATATAGATGACGATAGCATGATCACTTTAAAAAAAAATTTTTTTTTTTAATTTTTTTAATAGATAACCTATCCTTATAACCATCTAATTCTAACTTAATTTTGACTAACATAACATTTAAAAAACGAATATTGGAAAAAAGATAATAAAAATACGAAACCACCAAAACTCAAACGCATATTCACCCTACTCCGAATGCGCTAAACATCAATGAATTCGCTCGTGTTTATCTATTTCTTTGTTGCGCAGCGCACACTTATTATTATTACTGATTTCAACCCCGCGCGCCCGCGCACGCACCCGCGCCGGCCAGGCGGCCCCTTTGACCTTTCTTCAGTCACTCACCTGTCGTGCCTTGTGATATACGCGTGACCGTGTCGGAAGTACCTATCGTTCGCTCGCCGTAATTACGTAGACGTACGTTATAAAAACTTACGAATATTCAAATGTGGAATACCTAGCAATGGTTAGGTGTTATATTCAGTGTAGTGAAAGTGTAGAAGCAGCGCAACGAATGTACGCAGAACCGAGCCATCTACAATCTTTGCGGAACAGTGGTATTTTGGCTCCGCGGATTCCTAGTACAAATTTAATTTTGAGAATCTACCAAAGATTGTCAAATCTGCATCCGTACCATTTTACACGTGTACAGGCATTACACGCCGCTGATCCCGGACCCCGCATGGAGTTTTGTCGCTGGCTAACCTAACCTATGGAGCGACGAATCCATTTTTACCCGTGTGGGCATTTAGTATGTTCATAATGAACACTGGTGGAGCTTCCGAAACCCACATAAAATAAAAGAAGACTCGCACCAAATCAGGTTCAGTGTCAGTGTGTGGGCTGCGATAATCCACGATCGTATTATTGGGCCGGTCTGGATTGAAGGACGATTGACAGGTGCTACATACCAACAGATGATTCAATCGGTCATTGACCCTCTGTTAGATGACGTTCCCCTGACTTATTTACGAGGCCTCTACTTTCAACACGATGGTTGTTCTGCCCATTACGAACGATCTGACCGCCAGTATTTGGATGCTGTTTTCCCTGATAGGTGGATAGGCCTTGGCGGGCCTGTGAACTGGCCCGCGCGTTTACGGGACTTAACGCCGCTAGATTTTTATTTGTGGGCCGAGTTGAAGCGGCTAGTGTACACTGAGGAAGCACAAAGTGTTAATGACTACAAAACAGCGAATAATAGACGCTTTCGATATTATAAAAAGTGATAGAGACACTCTTCGCAGTTTAACAAACAATTTGCAACGACGTGCTAGTTTATGTTTGGAAAGAAACGGAGAACATTTTGAACAACTGTTAAAATATCGTTAAAAGGTAAGTTTTAATTAGTAATGTAAATACAATCAGTGTGATTTGTAAATAAGTTGATTCCAATCTTTAAGTACGCCTCAATCCATTCCAATACAGCGTGTTGTAAATAAGTTAATAAGTCGTATGTAGGTAGGTACTAATTTCTTTTAACTTAACAAAATGTAGGTAACAAAATGTAACCTACTGCATCTTTGGCGGTCCTAAGTCCGTAAAAGTATGAAGGAAGGATTGAAATGTACTTTAAATTTATCCTATGAATAACACGAAAAAAATTTGCGATTTTTTGTCTCGCTGGTTTTTTTTTTTTGCAAGGATTCAAAATGAACGACATTCAATTCATTCACGCACACGCGGGGCGGGCGGCGGCCGCGCGTCCCCCGCGCCGCGCTACCGCTACCATTTTACTACATTTCCTACAAATAATACGCATGCACTAATGTATTTCAAATTCATGATTTTTTTTGGATATTCCAAAATTTATAAAATCAGTTGTATTTTATAAACACACACATGTATAGAAATGGTTTTAGGTACACATTACACAGTTCTTTTTTCCTGACGGTAAAAAAAGTCATCCAGTATAGCTCTATTGAAATAATCAGGTTGATTGCGTTAGGTGAATCGAATAAGTGATGATAGTTTTCCCTGTGTATAGCTAAGCTAACTTATAACTCACGGTTCAAATACCTCACTAGACGAAGTGGAATACGAACGGCTCCTACCGGCAAATATTAAACGAATTGAATAATAAAGCGGAGTCTTCCCGGGTCCCTGTGATTTGTTACGAGCAATGTGCACCGCTCGATATTAGTTCCAATACTAGTCTCCGGTGCGGTATCGATATTGAATTCTGATACGGGCGGGTCGCGCCTGCGGTGTGCTCACTGATCATGCATCGACATGATTAGCTTTCGGGCCGGAGCGAGCCGTGCTTTTGGAAATCATTGGTTTGCGGATTTATGAATATTTGGTGGGAGAGCACGGAAATGTCGCTATAATTCAGACTGGTTATGTGCTATTGCTTCATTACACTGTTCTACACATAATATAACTTCTATACATAAGGTAATGTAATGTTATGTTATGTTATGTTTAAGTAATCATTTTTGGTCTATTCAGAGCTTGTCCCATGTTGTTCTGGGACTCAAAAAAAAATTTTGAAAATCAGTTAACAATCCTCAGAGATATCGAGTAACATACATACAAAAAAAAAACAGTTGAATTGAGAACCTCTTCCTTTTTTTTGAAGTTGGTTAAAAGAATATATCAACTGAGTTCCTTGTCTCGGCTCTCGTCAACGGTTACATATTGTAGACATTAGGTTTGTCATTATTATATATGCGACAAGCTTGCCGCTCGTTACTACTTATTCTCAATACTCTGTCTCACACAAGTCAATTTTATTTTTGGCTAGATGTAGTTCAAAAATCTGATTGTCCCTGGATTCTGCTTACCCTTTCGGGGATTGCGGGCTTGATTGTACCTATTGTCCTATTGGACGTGTTTTGTTATATTTTATTCCTACTACGTCATTTCCAAAGCTGATTTGTCGTAGGGCGGTGGAAAACTTTACTGCCTTGTATTAAATCCTGCGGATGTACTTTGCCAATTGGCATTTACAGGTCATATATCTGCCAAGACCAATTACAGATTACGAGCTAGAGATTTTACGGCCTTAGATGGGGCCTTGGCAATTTTAAGGCCCATGCGCGACGCGTTTCGGTCTCTATTACCAGTCGAGTCTACTTAGGAAACGAACTTGTCTTGGTTACTGTGGATGATCTGGTAGATCATGGTTTATTGTTAGTCATTTGTTTAACGATTGGAACAGCTGGATTAGTAAGATTGCTATTATTAGTATTGTAGTAAGTCTAAGACTTTTTGTTTGTCTGTCGAGATTGAATCCAAAACTTATTTAAATTTTATAATAATGGTGTTAGAGCTGAACGAAACCTTTCAGCACAACCAGGAATAGAAGCCATTATTGTATCGAAACGAACTCGAAGTTGTTTCGGTATTATACAATACCGTAATTAACGTCAGTTATTTCGAATTGAAAGCGCGAGTCCATTAATTATCCAATATGTTATACATCTAGTAGACACGTTTCCCGCATTCAAAGTAATTTATGCGTCAGTAAGTGATCGTAAATTTATCTATACGTCTGCGTGTGTGCTATGGGGAAGTGGCGTCCTCCGAATGAAATTTCATTATGTTCATTGTATTGGCGCCGGCACCAGTGATAATACGGTGATCAATCAAGCGTGGCACACAAATTCACCGCAAACACAGTGAACAGAGGATGGCAGCCAGGACGTAGACCACGAGTGGCGTCCAAATAAGTATAGTCTGTTTATCTTTACTAACATTTGCAGATCTACATACTGAGAGTTACTCTTGTAACGTAATATTTGGAGTAAATTATACTAGCCTTTTAACAAATTTTTCGAAACTAGAAAAGTAATATATTCTTGTGTTAAAAACTTAAAAGGCATGTAAAGATATTTTTGTAAATCCTGGAAACATCTACATTACTTGCCATTATGACATAGTATGTATAACATGTACATTTATAACAACTTATTAAAAATAAGTGCTAATTCACGTAAACATAAAAGATTTGTTCTCCCCTAAGAATAACATTCTAAACCGGGATTGCTTCACGGAGATGTCCTTCAGGGAGCTGCGATCTCGCGCACCACAAGCGCGCCCTGCGAGCGCTGCGCCTCCCATACGTGCCATTCGGAAACAGGATGAAAAGCAATTTATTTTATTGCCCTCTACATAACCATAAGAACTTCTGCCCCAACCAAATGAACGCTCGTCACTGTTTACATCTTTACCATTAAATTAACCACCCATATCAGCTTAATAACATCCGTGATTCGTTTAATCAAAGTTTAACTAATTCCAATCGTTAGAATCATAATTTCGAAATAAACGGCCCCGTTTTAAATTTCAAATATTGCGACGACTGATTGAAATGTCGTTAACATCATGCAATTCAAATAATGCAGTAAAACACTAGCCAGGTTCATAGGGAGCCGTCGGTGTTTACCATAAACATGTCGTGTAAAAATGCAATAAAGTTAATCAAGCCAGGTCCACTGTTTCGTTTTCCATTAGCATCGAAAAAGGGAAATAATGACAGGTCTGACCGGTCCCTAGTTAGAGATTAAGTTCTTCTGCGTTCCATATGCGATCGGCACCCGGCGCGCATGCGTGTGTGAAGCCGGCCGGCGCGCGCGCACCGACATTGCTTTCCCACGGCCGATTGAAAAAACTATTCCGCTGATATCCACATCCATTCCCTATTATAATAATCTCTTAGCGAAGAAATATCAATTATTTAACGCCCACAGCGGGTAAGCCACAGACGAACTACTAGTATAGTATAGGAGGCGACCGCCAATATGGTAAAGGTATCTAAAAATGGTTAAATTCAATTATAACAAGCTACAACAACACCCGCGCTGATGTCAAGTATTTGTTTCTGGCAATGTGCAAAATTTCTCAAGCAATTATTGTTGTAGAGGAGACAAGAAATATAACGTAAGCGCTAGAATATATTCTGAATTGGAAAAGAAAGAATGTTGGAAGCTCAAAAGATTGGCAATGTTTTGCTCACGTATACTGATATTATATGATTTATATAAAATTATTTAGCGTTGTAGCCCAGTATTTTATACAGAGTCTATATCGACAACATAAAATCTAAACATCTAATAATTAAGTCCTCTAATTGCCGAATCTAGAATGTAGGTTTTGTACATGTTCCAATTACAATAGATTACATAAAAAGTACACGTATTCTAAATGCGCGATATAATTATTTGACGAAGTTTAAAGCTGCCTATATCAGCAAACCTAAAAACGGTCTACAAGAACTCTTGTAGACCGTTAACCGTCTTGTGTAACGATAACTATCGTTCCGAAATTTGTCGTTGCCGCCTGTACTACGCCGTGTTTTACTAAACTTTACTAATTAAAGTAACGATCTGCTTGATGTGTTTGACGCTGTATAATAGGGAACCGTAAATGACGGATTTATAATAGTGTTATATCGTGTTTCGGGTACGTAAACGTATAATTGGATTCAATCTATTGTATTTGTGGATGGCAGAGGTTAAGCGCCGCGGTCGATTTGTGAGTATCGTATTTAACTGTTTGGACAATTTATCGGTATTTAATAATGTTTGAGTTTAAATCATATACACGGTGACGTTTTAAACGTTGCATCATTTAAATATTACCAATATTATAAATCTACTGATTTTATGATAATATTCATTCTTATACGTTGTAACTGAAACGTTAAAGGTTATTTTTAATATTATATGTAGTAAGGGGTTCATTATGATTATGTTATAATTATATAAATTAGCGATGTAACGAAAATAATATCGTTTTCAAAATAACCTTTGTATAGTTTTCACATTCTAACATATTCCATCATATTATAAATGTGCTTAAATTAAGTGATATATTTTTGTAAAAACCTTTTCTCCCACACTCAGCATGTGCTCATTTATTATACATGCTAGGAACACGAGGTAAGCGTTATTTGACAGACAAATAAACGAACTTATTGCTTAACTGCAAGTATAGCTACGCATTATGGCACAGAGTCGGTAAGATTTATGTCATCCGCTCATGCTAACGAGCTACGATTCTATAATTGAATATATTTTCTGTTCGTGACAAAAAATTCTCAGGGGGGTCGAGTGGCGGCGTCGGTGCGCGTTTTATATTAATCACAGATACCGTTAACTTGTTTATAGCGCCACGTATGGTGAAATGATTTTACGTACTACCAACTTTCTAGTTGTTGATGCGTTTGGTTTGTCGCCAGTCATATTTTATGCTTGTGTTAATATTTGGTACATGTCGGAATATTAGTGCCGTGGGACCACCATTGGTAGTGAGTGTCGTAAGATCCAATTTCCATAACATCGGGATTATACGTTAAAATATAGACGACTAATATCGGATGTCGTGCTATGAAAATATTGAGAATTGTAGGCTACGTTTGGAATTGCTTAGAGTTTTATTGTTAGGTATTGATTTCCTATTATAGTTTGAATAGGAACTGCTGCTAATAAGAAATCTGCGTTATGGCTTTTAGCAAAATAAGTATGTACGTACATACAATAATTTATGTATGATCTAGATTATAAAGTCACTATGAGATTGTATTGGAATGATGCAATAGATTTTATATAGATAAGCGTATTAAAGCCAAGATATCTCAGCGTTTTTAATTAGTAAACCAAAACATCTATTTTAATTCGGGAAGTCAGATAATAAGAATTATATCAGAGGTCCATTTAGGAGCACTGCATTGAATAACAGTGTGACACATTTGCTTAAGGATTAAAATTATCTTTCTAGTCTCTTATATCAACTGCGATAACAGTGCTAATCTTAAGACTGCGCATCGTAGCACTGCACTTTGCTACGATGCAAGTTGCGACTAATCACATACTTTTATGTGATAAATGTTTGTACATGAAACGTGTTTTTTTATTTATACATACGTTATGTATGTATTGATTAAAAACCCCCATAATCCCTAAAGGGGCAGGGTTAGACGGAAAATTGTGCAAAAAAGAAAATGTTTATATAATATTGTTTATAAAATGTCTTAAATTATCGTGCTTAACGAACTCTTTACATAAAATAACATACCTATGTATTTGGTTATCTTAATTTTTTAGATAGATTTGGATGTTTTTTTATTAAAATTAAAAAGGCATAACCTAAAGATGGTCGCACACTGTGGGCCACTTCCTATCACGTGCGTGTACCTGCGAGTGGCGACATTAGGCGCTGAACGGTGCATTAGGGGCACGGGTCACGTCCCCGCCGCCCAGCAGACGAGAGTCACGCGCAGGGCTTCCGTCGCGAGTAATGACATGTGTCGCTCTTATATCACTGGCTATGCAAACCGTGTGGAATATGTGAGCGTCTTACCTGAAGACGACGAGTACTTAAGGTGATTGTGTTTTTTGGTCTTTCATGCTGTGCTGTATATTTTTTAAATTGTCTTTAAGGA
Source organism: Glyphodes perspectalis (assembly GCA_951394215.1). NCBI lineage: Eukaryota > Metazoa > Arthropoda > Insecta > Lepidoptera > Crambidae > Glyphodes > Glyphodes perspectalis. Next base: position 6,575,338 of record OX596201.1, read on the forward strand.
AACGTTTTTAAATAATTAATTGTCTTTTTAAATTATAGTATGGTAAAATGTGAAGAAAATTGTTTGTATGGTTAGTAAATTAACTTTTAGAGATTCCCAGAGATTTGAAATGTAATAATTTCTACAGCCAATAATAATAAACATAACTTGCTCTATTACATTATGATACTTATGTTTAGGGTTGCCACCTTTTTTTTTGTGCATTTAAAGTACATTGGCTATTTAAGGTAGGAAAAAAGTACATTGTGTGTAAATAAAGTACGATTTATTTTACTTTGTCGTTTTGCTTAATGTTAAGCAACTTTGAACTAGTAATTATCACCGCTAATCAACCCCAGTAACCGTCGTTAAATTTCTCGCAAATCGCAGTCGAGTTGAGAACCTCCTCCTTTTTTCTTTGAAGTCGGTTAAAAACTAACATATTTTTTGTATATTAGACATACGTAAAATGTATCCTGGAGATATCAAATTGTGCGAGATAAAGTATTTTCGCGTACTTTATTTTCCTTATTAAGTATAGAGGACAATTGCCCTAAATAACGTACAATAGTTTATAATTAAGTACGGTTGGCAACCCTACTTATGTATGATGATACTTTATGAAATTCTATGAAATCAAAAACCTTAACATTACTGTACACACTAATAACATTGGAAGATACTTAAATTTACGCTTTAATCGCGAAAAACGTTTTCGCAAATTATTCAGAAGTAAAGTTTTCTTGTAACAATATTACATTAATGAACGTTGAAATTCGAGTTACTTTGTACTGGTTCAGAAATAAATCATCTCTAATGAGAGTTAATGTTTGCGTTGTTCTTAACTTGATGATAAATGAGTTGGTACAGGATTCGTGCGTGTCCCCCCCGCCGGGGTCCTCGGTTTGTCGTACCGGGGGGGCTTAGTAGGCCCTGACATGACAGGGCCGAAGCGAAGAAGGACCCCGAGGTGAGCCGCAACTGCACGACTTGCTACCGGGTAGTTGCGGCGGTCCGGCTGTGGCCCACTGCGGCCGGACCAGGGTTGCCGAGGAAGAGGAGGAGCTGAGTGTTGTCGTTGCTCGCCTCCCTATCCTCGGCAACCCGACAGGGGCGCGCTGGGTCGTGCTGTGGTGGGTCGCAGAGGGATTGAGCGTCTCGATGCTCTCCCTCTGCGACGACAGGGCTAAGCCCTCAATCTGGGTCGCCGGGAGGAAGGCGGCCCCTTCGACGAGGCGCTCTCCGCGTGCCCCTCTGGCTTAGCAGAGGGCACAGTGCGAGAGTGGGCCCACGACGCTGGTCACGGGGATGATCGGCGTCTGAATCCTGGGCGGAGTGGTTGAGACATGCTGGGTGGCCTGGCATGTCTCGACGCGCGCGCGTGCTCGGTGCTGTGCATCCGACGACTGTTGTCGTGGGCTGCACAGCATCGACCACCGCCGCGCGAGGTGGGCCGCGTAGCGCGGCACGCGCATCACCGGAGGAGCTGTCGTATAGTCCCGACGGTGGGGATACAGGCTCCTCCGGGACTGCGCCGCTGGAGGCCACGTTGGGGTTTTAGTCGGTTCGAGTCCGACACACCGCCCTCTGCTTCCCCGAGTAGAGGGTGACGGCTCGTGGGAGTTTCCCCAACTAAAAAAAAAAAAAAAAAAAAAAAAAAGGATTCGTGCGTGTGATACGCAACAAATTGTGGTCAGCGTAAGCGCAGTCCAATTTTAAATCCTCACAAAAAAGCACATTTACATATCTGATTATAAAAGTTGTATATTATTAAATAATAATACATTTTCCCGTGTTGGTCTGAGACTATAAAAGAATATGCCAACTGTGTTTCTTGCCTAGCATGTCGTAAAAGGCGACTAATGTATATGGGGTTTTAGGTATGTGATTGTGTAGGCGACAAGCTAGCCACTTGTCACTACTTTTTCATAATTTTCCATCTAACCCAACCCAGTTTTATTTTTGGCTAAATGTGGTTAAAGGGCACTACTGTCCCTTTGACTCTGCCCACCCCTTCAGGGATTACGGGTGTGATGTTATGTTATGTGTTATGTTAATAAATTTTCCAGACTGACACACCAATTCCCTAGCTCCAAACTAAGCTTATGCTTGTGGAATGTATACATGGTGAACGGATAGACATACTTAATACGTTTATAAACATCCATGACTCGAGTACAAATGTCCATGTTCATCACACGAAACATTTGCCCCTAGCGGGATTCGAACCCACGATCCTTGGTTTCGTGGGCACGGTCTCTGACCACTCGACCAACGGGCCAGTCGATATTGTTTACCATAAACTCGCACACTGATTATAGAGATGACATTTTTTAATATAGTATTGGAACGATCGAGAATATAAGTCACTCTTTGATTTTTGCGTGTTTTATTTTATAATTAACATTTACGATGTTTTTATGAAAATTGCCTCTTTCAGTTTTCAGCATGTGGTCGAAAATCTGTGAGTAGTTGTTCGGTGACTGTGCAAAGTTTCTTAGCTTCGAACAGGTCTAACGATGGAGGCAGTCAACCTCAATTTTCCTTAATCCTTTTTCTTTCTTCACTCCGACCTTTCGTTTTTCAGACTACTCATAAAAGCTTTTGTTCTTATCCGCCCTCATATTTGGCATGGGAGACGGGATATAACGCCTACAATATGTTTGTTCACACTACACCAGTGATTCTAAGTGAACATCTATACACCTATACGTCATGTCGCGCTATACAAAAATACGAACGCGACCCCTTTCTTCCGACCGTGAGGGAAACTTTAATAGCTTCTTTTTGCACATGGTCGGTCCTGCGGGAAAAAGAGAAATAATTTACGCGTCGGGCGGAATGTCGGCGACTAGTGTGATATTGCGCAGTTCCCGTCGGGGTAATGCTTTCACGTCGGGATAAACTGTAGCGATGCCGCGTGAAGTGACAAGGCATGCGTGCCAATAACATGAGCCGCGGGAGTGGCGCACTGTGCAAACAGACTAGCCAACTAGAGTCTGGTGCTCCGTAGTTACTAATTTCGCTATCGGTAACAATACACGGGTTTATTGGTATGAACTGTGTATCATAATTTGTTAATAGTTTTAGTATTTTGTAGCAATAAATTGAGAGTGCGGAAGAACACAGTGAGGAAACCTGAACACTTTGTCATGTAACCATGACCTAATTTTCGAAGCTAATTGCGTTTACCACAATGTGTTATAAAGCGAATTTTAACAATAACATCGTGAAGCATTTAAATATTAGGTAATTATATAAGAAGTATCATCAAATAAAATAAACAATCAAAAAAGAGCCAAAAATCTGTCGAAACAATGTTTTCGAACTTTTATCGATTTTTTTTGTTCCATGTCTTATAAAAGCATATATTTTTAAATGTAACATTTTGTCCAGACTTTTAAATACCCTACAAATAGCTATATATTGTTGTTTTACTAAACGTTTTAACGTTTATGTCAAGAGAATCATTATAAGTGACTACTACACTAGTTAACATTAAACGATGATAATATTTTAGATCCGTATATAGAAATAAAACCCATTTGCAATTTAATAATGCTAAAGACTAGGCGCGTATATAATGAATGTAATAACTGCCTTCGCAGCACAGAACTAAAGGGGCTCGGAATACTGAAAAGGTTTACGTAATTACTCGTACGCCAGAAGATTATTCATAAAGTACGGTATGGCAAACAGAATGCCGCGTAGTGTGATATTGCAGTCCGGGGAGCGGCCGACTCGAGTAATGCTTTCACGTCGAAATAAACTAAAGCGATGCTCCGAGCTTTGAAGTTGACAAGGCATGCGTGATTACGCGTCAGCGTACGAGCGCGCTCAGGGCGTTTAATAGCCGTGAATGTTCGTAGATACCGCGGCCTATCTACTATGACGTATGAAGATTAATAAATATGTCAATGTTGACGTATTTTACTACTATGCGACAATGAGAGTAAACACATCGACCTATCCGCAAAATAGAGATAGCCACTTACGATATGAAACCAAAGTACTTTCGTGCTGGCCAACGAGTGTGAATCCATTTGTTTTAAATTAAATTTTTGGAAGTATTAAATGTTTATATATTTTTTATTTCACCTATATTTATGAATATCAATATTAAACTAACTACTAACGTACTTATATGTAATTTAGGTACACACATAAAATACTTTAGAAATAGCCTAAGGAATAAAATAAGCGGTTTGGTTTCAGCATACGACTTTATTATATGAGTAAGTCGACAATAATTATTGTAGAGACATGCTTTGTCTTCTTATAAACATATATTTTAAAAAATTTATTTTTCAATTGTTTCCTTGTTGTTGCTGTCTGTGTTGCCGCTACTTGTACGTAGTATATTATTACTCTGTGCCGCTACTAAACTAAACTGTCTAGTATATAGTACCTAAAGAGATACATTTACATTATGAAAGTACTAACATAATTCTATATGAGGGTTAGTATTGGACTCCCATCAATCCCATTTAAACTAACTGTCAGTAGAAGTGAAGTGAAATAAATTACTTTTAAGACGATCTAGTGTAATGGGTAATCTAGCTTCACAAAAATACTGTCTCGCCTACATGAATTGTATAAATACGCGGGAAGGACGTTCCATATAGTTCCCAGTAGACGTATTGTAATACATTTTATTGTGTCGAGTGGAGTGCACGTCGTATCGAGTGGTATATTCAACAGTGTTACAGTTATTTTTATCTCTTCAGAAACTGGTTGAGAGACCGATATGCTGCGACTAGGATAGACTAAACATCCATTCCTTCGATTACACTTGGGAGCAGGCGTATCGGCCCGCCCTGGTAAGCAATTTAGATTTGGTTTCGTTGTTTTCACGTTGGTAACTTTAAAAGAATGTGCCAACTGTGTTTTTGCCTAGCATGTCGTAAAGGCGACTAATGGTATATGGAGTTTTAGGTATGTGATTATGTAGGCGACGAGCTAGCCACTCGTCACTACTTTTTCACAATTTTCCATCTAACCCAGCCCATTGTCCCATGTTGGTCTGGGATTTAAAAATAATGTGCCAACTGTGGTTCTTGTCTAGCAGGTCGTAAAAGGCGATTAATGTTATATCGGTTTTGGATAAGTGATTATGTAGGCGGCAAGCTACCTACTCGACACTACTATTTCACAATTTCCCATCTAACCCAGCGCAGTTTTATTTTTGATTGAATGTGGTTAAAGAGGCTTGCTTTTCCTTTGACTCTCTCCTTCGGAGATTATGGGCGTGATGTTATGTATTATATATATGTTTTCAAGATGGCTTTTGGTGGTAGGTGATTTTGAGGACTTGCTACGAATTACAAAAGCGACAAATTTTCTACCTACACATTTTTAAAACATTTTTATGCCATATGGCGTTTGGTACTCTTTGCCTACCCCGCTAGGGAAGTGGCGTGAAGTTAGTTAGTTTTAAATAAAGCAATTCGATTTATAAACTAATGAAAAATGTTTTATTTCGTCTGATCAAATATTATCTATACAGATAGAATTAAAAACATATGAAAAATATTGCTGCTACAATAGATTTTATTACCCGAGTTGTTTCTATTCATACTCATTTTTAAAGTAACAAAATCCACAAACGCAGCTATGATTCACATTCAAATGTGTTTCTGTGCCGGTGCCCCCGGGTGTATTCTATTTCTTTACGATATTGGCACTTCGCGGTCATTTATTGTTCGACGTCGGAAACCCTCGCGTCACTCGATTCGATATCGTCTAACTGGTATTCTAGTGTCGTTCCTCGAACAATCTGAATTCGAACGATCATGTTATGTTATTGTCTTTATTGGTGATCTGTTATTTCGAAACATATTCCGCAGCCATGTGTTATTCAAATGAGATCTCCAAGATTAAGGATATCCAATCTTAGCACGGTATAAATCAATATTTATACAATTCTTGTAACTTATAAATTTATTTAATGTCTTAAATGATGTATAGAAGTATCCCTTCCACTACTTTTTATGTGTTTTGTGAAAATAATAGGTATGTGTGTCGGTATTTCCAACGATCATTAACGATTCATAAAAACAAACTGGAGACAGATCTTCGTGTTTTTATTTATTATTGAGTTGCGATAAAAAATGGAATGTGTGTTAGACTTTTAAATACACGCCGGGTTATGAATTCTGTATGTTTACTTAAGATTCTTAGCGAGTTTCCGTCTCTTTCTGTCGTTTGCACATGTTTAATCCATAGATTGACAGGTTACGTTTTTTCTTGTTAAATAACTTTGCTTCGATGTAGCTAAAAAGAATAAAATTATTCATAGATACTAATTTCCAAGTTTTATTTTTTATGTTAGGCATTTACCATTTAAGCTCTAACATTGATTGAATGAAGTAAATCAGTGATAATATAGAAGATTTATTTTTAAATAAATTTTCAAGAAGGTATGACATAAGTTTGTATCTCCCACTATCCAATATAGCAATTTAATTACGCATAGTTTCACATAACGGCCGGTATTGGCTCGGACTATGATTGGTCGACGCGGCGTGACGGTTGGACAAAGGGATTCCGCGAGTCGAAAATCGCAACAATGAAACAATGAACCGGGCGCGCAGTACCCGCCTCCTCTTATAAAGCCTATGCTATGTTTCAATTTAATCTCCTCGCTAAGAATGATCGTCATTAATCCAAATTCGATACATTCTGAAATACGAGCTCTCCTTAACGGGATCGTGGTATCTCTTGTTCGCGCCGTGTCGGGATTATGAATTAATTAACATGGACACGTGCAATTTTTTTCTAAAAGCAACGATCGCGTGTAAACATCTCTAAGACGTCGATTAACGCCTGCCGTAATTAAAGTGAATAATTCATGTCCGCAATTTAGTTGCGCATGATCGACGAGCTTGAATTGTAAGTCAAATCAGTGCTTCTTTTTCGTTCCCGTAATGACTTTTTTATAAGGTAAGTATGTGATGATATCACTCAGGTATTAGCTTCGAAATAACTAATTTAAATTGTATGCCCATATCAATACTTTTCTAAATACTTATTTTTGCTTTTTTTTTTATCTACATGTCAAAAAGGGGTTGCATCAAGAGAGAAAAAGATGCGATACCATCGATGACTGTAATAAGCTGCACGCTTACTACGGTCTTACAAAACAATATTTTAGTTGTTTTTCTCGTAAAAGAGATTCTTGGCTCGGGCTATGAATCGATTTGTGCATAGTTTCACCTAACCCCGCCAGTATTGGCTCGGACGATAGATTGGAGCGAGCCGCGTGACGGGCTGACAAAGGGATTCCGCGGCGAGTCGACAAGTTGCAATAATGAACCGCCCGCGGCCGCCCCCCATTCTCCACGCTTAGACCTACACGGGCCCTTTGATATCTCAATATACTAACCTATTCAGAGGGGGACAATATAACAAGCTAGTTGGAAAGAAAATAGTGCTTCGCTTTGACAACACTTTAAATACTTCCGTGAAGATTTATTGGCAGTTTCATACATATATTGGCAGTTACCTTCACGCTGCAATCCGCAAACGGGTAGACAGAGTCCAAAGAAAGATAAGCTCCAAATTCAGACAAAAATGAAATTATGTTGGATTAGAATTTATATGAAAAATTGTGAATTATTGGCGGTTGTTTAAATTACCTCGGTGTGAGATATTAACCTGAAGTCGGTATTTTATAAGTGACAAAAGCAAAATTTAGAATTGCCCTAACTACCTCCTAGATCTAATAGCTTGGACGATAAAATGGCACTGGCGTTATTGATATTTCCATAGTACAATAAAAGGAGCCCGCTTATCCAGACCGTGTTGGCTAATCATAATAAGAAAATAATTAAGTGTACCTTCGCGAACGACGTCGTAAGCCGCAGCTCTTATAAAAGTTCGCCTTCAACTGTTTTGATGTCTAAAATTAAAGAAGGGGTCTTGATCGTGACAACTCCATTTCGTGCTTAATAAGATATTTTTTTTCACAGCAAACAGTGTTCGTGATGCTTGCTCAACGAGCAGAAAATTAAAATTTTACAAACAGCCCCGGGGATTTTGTTTTCGTGGATATTCCGTTCTGGCTATTAACTTTGAGGGTTAAACAAAGTTAATGGATAGCAGTAAATAATAGCTATCGGGATACCTCATTTCGGTAGTTAATGATTTTCGTTATTGTTTCAATATTTATTTCGGCACTTTGGGAAAATTGTTGTTTGTATGCTATTAACGAGGGGACCAAAAGTAAACATTACACTTTATAACAGAGTGTAATAGGCTTAGAAACTTTTTGCCGATAAAATCTAAACGATTTTGGTACAAATATTACAATGCCAACACATAAAGTATGTCGTATTATCGATTTCATGTCATTCTTAATTACCGATGCGGCCATATTTTACGCATCGAAAGCTCTTGCTTTGTTTGGTAAAAGGCCGGGGAATACGCAACAGTCAAAAATTCAAACTCAATCTTGTGTAAGCAATGAAAAATTGTGAAACTTTTGCAAGGGTGACCAATAACATCGGTGGATCATGGCCTTATCTCGCCATGTTTCACGATAATCCGGCAATCGCACGGAAAAAGGGAAAGCAAACAAACCTTCCTCTTGAAAATAAAGTAAGTAATTTATTACATCTCCGCCGGCCTTGACTACGAGTTTCTACTGGAATATCGAGTTCCATCGCCTTAATAACGGGAGCTATAATTTTATATCGAATGGGCCCTAAGGAGGCGAGCCGCTGTTTCCTTGCATGTGGTGAGGCCACATCGCGCGAACTAATCTGACCTTGACCGGCCGCGGGGGGAAATAAAGTTTCCGCGTGGCCGCGCGCTGATTATGACGATTCACTCGAAACTTCGTGAGCTTTAGCAGTTATGTAAATACATCTGGAAATTATGGCCCGTGCGCCACCCCGACGTGAACGTTCCACTTGGAACATCGGAATAATTGCTATTCCAATTGCTACTTGTATTTACTTTGTCGTGTTAATCTTGCATCAATCGCTGTTAGCTCTATAAATGAGGTACAATAATATAGTTCTTTCTTTATTTATAAAAAAAATATTGACTACGAATTGCATGCATGAAACCACGTTTGAACGGAAATGAAATATCTCATATTATATAAAAAGATAACATATTGTTTCCTTTACCCGAATCCGATAGAACTATTATTTGAAACCGTTAACGTCGTCATTATTGTACTGTTTAACCGTTCCAAAGCAAAACAACGTTTATTTATTAAACACGATAATTAAAATTAATAAGCGTGTATTAGATTGTTTATTTTAGAAAAAAAAAAAACAGTAACTTTATGTAGGAATACGAATGTTATCTGTATGATTGTGGGACTGAATTGTATGTGCGCCGAGTGAGGGTCGGGAAGTCGCTTGCGTTTCGTTTTATCAATATTCAGGCCGCATCTGCGTCGTCCACATTTTTTTCCCGTCTCATTCGGCGAGTTAACACGTCTTCGGGAGGATGTCTAAAAAACTTACGATCCGCCGCGCCGGCCGCCTCGCGCCTTGCGACTGCATATCAGTGTTTACGTATGCAATAACAATAACAACTAACTATTGCACACATTCGGACGATTTGTACATTCAAGAGATCTCACAATTCCTTTATGTTTTTATTTTGGCTAAAATTTGGCTTACCTGAGCCTGATTTAAAATTAGAATTTGATAGTAAGATTACGATGTCGTATGTAACATTAATGTGAAAATTAGAATTTGATAGTAAGATTACGATGTCGTAGGTAATATTAATGTGATAGGTACTTTTACATGATTTAATAACAGTAGTAGGTACCTACTCCCAGCACTGTATTGATCGAATCCGAGATTCTTGCGTACAACATGATGTTACAACTATTGAACCCACTAGGCTGTAAAGTAAAAGAACTTCTTCTCATATCCTTATAAACTATAACTACTAAATAACTTACTAAACATGTGCAAAAATGTCGTTTTTTATCGTCAGGATATTTTTGAATTGAAAATGTGCAATAAATTGCATGGAAGAGGCTAGATGAGTAGGAAATTGCCTTTCCATTTCCTGAACCATTCGGCCCACGCCGGCTCGGGTCACAACTAAATGTAGCCAGGAAATAACATGGGTTTATACTCCTTCTATTCCTTGGTGTTGATAGCTAATAAATTGATATAGGTGTGGGGTTAACTTTGAATCTTACAGAAAATATCGGCAAACATTCAGTTTTTTTGCATACTAGGAGTATCTAGATGGTATTTTTATGTAAGTATGTCCCATTGGACATACTTACATAAAAATATCATATAATATAATAGTAGCATTCTACTACATGATCCTCGTAAAGTTAAGTCGTTAAGGCGACTAATGGTTTACGGGCTTTTGGGTATGTGTCTGAATAGGCGACGAGCTAGCCACTTGTCACTCCTTTTTCACAGCTTTCCATCCAACCCAGCCCACTGTCCCATGTTGGTCTGGGACTTAAAAAGAATATGCCAACTGTGGTTCTTGCCTAGCATGTCGTAAAAGGCGACTAATGGTATATCGGGTTTTGGGTGTGTGATTGTGTAGGCGACAGGTTAGCCGCTTGTCACTGATTTTTCACAATTTTACATCTAACCCAGCCCGGCTTTATTTTTGGCTGAATATGGTTAAAGGGGCATGCTGACCCTTTGACTCTGCCTACCCCTTCGGGGATTATGGGCGTGATGTTATGTATGTATGAATGTATGTATGATCCTCGTAATTACATGACCAAACCATATTATCCAAGGTTTGATAAGATAATGTAAATTTAAATCAATTACTCCAATTGTTTGATAACGTTATAACTGTAACGATAAATCATCGTTTCGAAACATATAATAAAGCAATAAATCAAGCAGTACAATTCGCGCCCATCAGCTGAATAAATATACTCTACTGTTTAACAAGGCCATCATAGACAAGACAAGTTAACACTTCCCATCAAATGGGCTCTGGACGCGCCCAACTTACAGCCGAGCCTACATCATCGAGCCCGCGGCCGATCGTCGCGTACGCAATCAACACAACAATAAACAAATTTGGTGCCATTAATGCTTACATTCCGTCCGCGCCGTACCTCAGCACGAACGTGTTAATGAATTCATTATAACGAGGAAACGAGTCCGTGTTATGTAACTGAAATCTGCTCCATTGTGTAGGGGACAGCTTCGGTCACGCAACGTTATACTTAGAACGTTCCCCGCTCGATGAGCGATGGACTTCATCGGAGGGTGACGTTTTGTTCGTAATGATCCTTAATGTCAGCGGCATAGATAGCTGGCGTACAAATAGGTTGGGTATAATGCTAGTAGAAGTTATTGCTCAAGCCAACGCGTGCAATAATTATAAAGGTACTCTGAGAATCGATACCGATAAAATGGAACATGACTTGTTCCTTATGTTTATAGAACACATAAACACATCTGCTAGCAATATTGAGTTATAAGATTTAGGTAAAATTTCAAATTAAATCACAAATGTTTGTTTCCATGTTTGTGTTTGTATTTTTCATTTTTGCGCAAAACTCATATCTTACCACTTCTCAGGCACAAGTATAGCTGGAAAGACTTTTAAATAATAGAAAAGTAGCACGTGATAAATATGTTTTCTATTGATATTTACAAATTGTACAGTAAGACTGAATAAGACTTCATTAAGGTACTAATGTATTTATTTATTTTTATGTTATTTACTCTGTAGCCTCTGTATTCAACTACTACAAATGTAATTTGTAATTAGATGATCACGAAAATGAACGCTTTCACTTCATTAACTATTATGCGAACAAGCATATAACGATTAAATAACTCCAACTCTACTATCAATACTCAATTAGCTGTTGATTAGAAGGTGAGTATTAATTACCACTCAGTCGGAGTGTGCATTGAAAATCGAAACATCAAAGCGAACTGCGGAGAGCTGAATAGAAATGTTATTGATTAGCTACTTGCAGTAATCATATTTGACGGGGTCAGCCAAATTGACAACCGGAACGCGTCCACGTCACAGGAATCGCCTAGCGCGTTAATTACTCGGACTAATGAACTTATAATTGGCAGCGGCGTCCACAAAGGTGTTCACGTTTTTAGTCCGCGAGTTGAAATACGCGGTCCCTTTTGGCCAGTGCATTAGACGAATGCTGATGGCGCGCTTGGGCCAGAAATACCCAACGCACACGCTCACCTCGATATTTTTGTCCTGCTCCATCGACAGGTATGCGTAACGTAACTAACGCAACACCAATCCAGACAATAGCAGTAAAATTTCGACACTTTTTAAGCGCCGCGTTATTTATACGCTTACGTATTTGTTTATAACCCGACTCGGGCGTCCGCAAAAAACTTTTTCGGAGTGCACTCGCGGTTGAAGCTCATTTAGCTCTTTTATTGACTCTCATAAAATTGTAAGTAGCCGCCGGTACGGACATAACTTTATGTCAACGATAACGGAATAATTTATAGCCGCGTGATAGCAAACTTTTACAACGGGAAGCAATAGAGTTTACTCGCTACATTTTTCACTCGAATCCCATTCTGCGGCATGTTTGTCGAAGGGGCGAGCCCTGGAGCTGATCTCGACAAGGGAGTTAGAGTGGAGACGGTAACAGTCAGACAAGTTGTCTGGATTATCCGGATAATGCCGCGGCATTTCGTTCTGATACTGCTTATCGCCGCCTCAAGAAAGAGCCCTTCTGTAAATAATATTTCACCAATATCCGACTATCTCTCCTGAGTACGGACTAAACTAGCATTTGTTTAAATTGTATTCTAAATAGACTGCTATTGGGTGTAATATTTAGCTCCGATGTACAAGCAATGTTTGTGGAAATGTGACGATAAAGTGATATATGTTTTTAATCACGTGTGACACGAACGATGGAGCTTGTCACAATATTTTCATAACAAAATTACTTAATGAGTCAACCATTAACATGAATTCAAGATGTACTACCAAAATGATAAGCATAATTAAGTGTTAATAATTGAAATAACACCAGATAAGTTGTTTATAAGAAAATAAAGAGCAAAGGATAGGGCTTACGATTGTAAACCAACTGGTCACTTGTGCCTACACATTTACATTCATGAACATAAATCACAATGGTGGCTTGGAGTTGGAATAAAACGTCCCAGGATTTCCATGTTGGGAGCCGTCCAAACCATTCGTTGAACATGACGAAAACAACGATATGGCACGGTTCTTCGCATCCACCAACAGATTGCACATTCTGTGGATCCTTCGGGAAACGAGACGATTTCTTCACAACATAAACATACTCACTACACAATATTTGTACAAACGAAATTCCATTTTGGTTTCAGTGAGCTCTCAATATCCTACGCAATTGTTGCCTTTTCATATTATTGATTTTATTTTATTTTCACTGTACCGAATACAGTGGAATTGAAATTGCGTCGCTTATTTTTATATTGTCCTTTATCGAATAAAAGTATGTGCGCTACCCTATTATGTTTTGTCAAATCACTGTTGTTTTAATTTTATCACACACAATTGTTTTTATTTTATCACCGAAATTGTACGACGGAATATTTTAATATTATACGCGTGGTGTAGCGAAAATGTTTAAAATAATTGGAGGCAGAATGTTGCGGGGATGTCATGTCAATCATGCCGGGACCGACGCATTGTGGAATTAATCCCCAATGTGCTGCGCGCTGTTTGGCTAATCCGCATTATACCGCTTGCTACAGACCTACCTTGCGCGTCTGATGCCACCACCCGGGAAAGCCTCAAGTCGACATTGTGTTTTATTGATAGACTTGCCGCCGCCTGCGACTTGTCGCAACCTACGTATACCCGTACCCTAAGGCATTGGGCTGTAAATTTCCTATTTAATATAAGATCAGACAGAAGTAAAACAAACTTGGGGAGACCTTTTCCCAGCCGTGGGACACTATAGGTCAGTTGGTACAATACTAATTAAAAAAACAAAGTCCTTCGCTGCGTCTGTCTGTTTGTCTGTTCGCGATATAAAGCTACAGCACGGATTGTCATCGGTTTTCACCAATAGGTAGAGTGATTCTTGAGGAAGGTTTAGGTATATAATTTGTTAAGTTTTTGTATACATTGGCTGAAATAGAATGATATTTGTAGGAGGTGTCGGAGAAAACCAAAAAAAAAATATATATAAAAAAAAATGCAAATCTAACCAATAACTTCTGAGTTTATCGCCTTCAAATACACAAACAAAAAAACTACTACTTCCGCTTCTTTTTTTTATTATCTTCCATCAAATATACACTAGCTCAGTTGTTTGTAACAAAACATGCATCGCTCTAATATGTCAACCACGTTTTGTATTAAAACGCCAATCTTTCTTTAGATGGCTTGTGAAATACTTGAAAAAATCGTTCCATGTCAATTTTTTATTAATCATATCTTTTGTTAGTCTGGCGAATATATCTTGTTTATAAATCCGCGAGAGTCTGTTCATGTCATCCGTGGCGTCTGTTTGGAGCTTATATTTGGAAATCCTGACAAGATTTATTTAATATGACTCCCATCTAACCCCGAGGAAGTACTTCCACTTTTGGTACAAACGTGACTGATCTTACATTAATTTTCCAATACAACGAAGTCTCCCTGTGTACTTCATATTCGGTTCGATAGTCCTTTGTATCGACTCAATGAATATTAATCGGATTAAGTGAACGAGTATTACCTAATTTAGGTAAGCCTTCACAATAAACCACAAACCTATAATAGCATGTTGACTTAAAATTTAATACATAATGAAATAAACCAATTGATTAGATTGTGATATTAAATCACTGGGATAGAAAATTAATCTCCATATTTGAAAGATTCTTATACTCTTTAGACGCCAAAGCTGCTTACTTGATTTAATATTGGTTGATTATATAATTGGAATATAATTCCCACTGACTTATTATTAGTAGATATTTTAATTCAATATTTACGATGTAGTTGCATAGACAACATTATTGAATGACTTCAAAATTAGCTGGCTAATACGAGCTTAGCGTCACTATAAAAAATAACCAGTAAGTGTATGGTTGTGTAAATCAATTAACAAGTGCTATACATAATTTAGCTGTTAAACTATACACAATTTTCAACTTGTTTTCGCAAGTTTAGGGCGGTATTGAGTGACATTAATCAACGCTTGTATTAGTCCGAACGCCCGTTCGTAAATAGCAAAAGATGGTATTCTTCTAAAACTAAGATTAATTTCGTCCGTGCAAATATTAGACCTAAATCTCCGACGGAAAACTAATGTTACGTAATGGGAACAGCTGTCGTTCTAGTGATCTTTCTCTCTGAAAGTAGTGCTGAATGGGCGCAAGGTTAGTTGGCGTCAATAAGTTAGGTCAAGTGGCTATTAATGATGCCTGACCTTTATCGGGAGACACTAGTGTAACGGGAGGCTTGTAAAAGCTCCAATATATTTTAAACTACTGATTTAACAGATGAGAAGTATTTGCATGTTTTTATTTCTGTCTCTTTTCTTGACATACCAAATTCCATCCTGTCTAAATTTCACTGTCAACTTCGTGAATTTTTAAATATACCGTACCGTTCACTAATTTCAATCGCAAACTAGTAATAATGTGGCAAATTGTTTACGGGACTTTTGCTAAGCAAAATATAGTTAGTTATATTAGTTTAATTAAAATTTTTCGCTCCTGCTGAATACCCAATATGTATTCACGTAATTATTATAGTATGGAACCAATCACCTAAAAGAGCAAGGTATCTGATTCAGTTTTCCATCGGTTCAGTTCGTCATTCACACCAAAATCACTGAAGAATGACCATGGAATTCAGTAAGAAAAAAGTTTCTCATCAGTCCAATCAAGGACCACTGATGCCAAACTAAGCGTGTGACCTTGTTTCAGACTTGATTTGTAGACTCTTAAGTTCTGAGCACTAGACCAAATACGTCTGCTGGGCAAAAAGTATTCTAAATATAAGTAATTCAATAAATCAATTGGATGAACGCATTCTAGCACTCCATGTTGACGTGCGATGTTCGCACTGATGTCGTATATTAAGAACAAATATTTTGTCATTAAAATAGACTCACTGGAGACTATTATTCGTAAAGCGTTGCCCAACGCAATTTATTAGCTCAATAAATCATAATCTTTGCACAAAATAGTCGTCTATAAGATTTATTTCGATCTTATTCTCTCTACTTGGAACGTCATCGAACAATGGTATGCAATTGCATATTAAAATTTAAAAATAGATAGGACCACATTAATGCGTAAATTTTGGCTACAATATTTATTAATAGCATTCACAAATAGTCATAATGATTAAGGAAATAGCAAAACATTTGTATAGACGTCAATGTCGTTATGGAGTTAACACCCCTTTGTATTTAATGGAGTACTCCTTAAAAACAAAAGATTTAAAGAAAAAAAACTAGATTTCTAGATACTCTGTTACGTAAAATAACCACGATCCAATATTTGTCTGGTTCCCCTATCTTAGGGTTATGAAGGTCAGATCGGCAGTCGCTTAAATATAATTACCAGACTCGCTAAATCCTAGATCATGGTCTAAGCGGACCCCGTCTAAGCACGTGACATAACGCTAGGAAGATGTTGATGATATCTGCACATAAAATAACGTAAAAAAATTAAGTAAGAAAGTTCCCAACGAAAACAAAACATCTTTAAACATATTCGTACATGAGCGTGATTTATCCTGATTTTTATCGTACACTCTCGGGACCGTATAAAAGCGTCAGAACATTTCGCAATTGTAATATAAGCATCAACGGTCCTTTCTATAAAATGATATACAGAGACTGTACCAGTGACATAGACGTAATCCTCTCCACGAGGAGATTATGTAATGAGGATTTTCATTGGCTGGGAAAGGGCGAAATAAAAGACGCGTATTTCTGTTCCCATGTCGACGCTGATACGGCGAGCGGCAAATCCTCCTGACCATCCAGTTAGACTTACCATCACTCCGGGTTTTCGTTATCTCCGGCTTCCCGGGATCCGAGGATGTGTTACGGTATTTCCGAACGTCTAATACTGGATCGCTCCGTTGAAATGAAAAATATCTCTTGTGTAAAATTCACCGGCGGTCGTGCAAAAATTCAGACATCGAGAATAACCGAGACATTTATAAAGTTGCTCGTGTTCGGTAGTCGCTGCGACTTCGGTTGTCGTATTGTACATATTAGTACCATACGACAACATATATTGTAGGAATTTTTTTATATAATGTAAGTTAGTAGATACTGACGAGATCTTGTTAATAGTAGTCAAAAGCCAATTTGAAGATGCTCTACGGGTTTTGGCAGCGGCCGCTAATCATTAAAGTTATCTGGTACCGCGGCTCGAGAGCTCGGAGAGAGAGTCGAGATAGAATTTTTAACTTGCTGGCACTAGACTAATTTCTACTTCATTAAATTTTTATTTCTATCTCACCTTTGTAGATAGGTAGTTACGACGGAAATCATTCAGATTCATAATATTATTTCCACTCCTGTTTAAAAAATATGAAAACGTGTACAATTTTATTGTATGTACTTACTGTATCATTTATATCATTAAAATTTAAAAAAAATTATGATTTCGATACTTTTAGCAATAAAATATTAACCAAAATTGCAAACGTAGTCCAAAAGAAGTCCCGGTTTATTTAAGCGTATTATACATTACCACGTTGGTAGTGGCGAAGTTAGCCGTGAGATGCGGAGATAGGTCGTATACGGGTATTAGGGGATTATACACGTCTCGGGCTTGAGCGCGGTACCCGCAGCGACCTACGTGAACACTTTTGTCACGTGTGGTCAAATGGTTAGTATTAGCTCTTAGTAGTGGTGTGGTTAGCGGTGACATTATGAGATAACGGAGATGAAGCGTCAGAGGATCAACGGCTTACGCGACTCGGCGCTTATTCGCTAAATGTCCCGCAGAAGGGGCAATATACCACTTTTGGCACGTGACTGGGCAGTATTTGCGAACTGCTAAGAGTTGTTATTAGATACGGTGTTTCGTCACAGTGTTTATTAGTCGCAGTACTAAAGACTTTATGCGTTTTCCGTCTATGAAGTTTGCCTCTGTTAGAAACTACATCTTACTAGATGTAATCGATTGATTAACGATCAACCACATGATAGTATCGTTGCAGTAGCGGGCATTGCTACGAAATGTATCGCTTTTACTTCATGAGCACATTACGTCTGAATGACATGAATTCCGTATGGACCATTTAAAAAAAACTTTATATATACTACTGTAATAGCGACGACGCAGCGACTGTATAACATTAATTAGCAATTCGTCTGAATGCTTTACTGCAAATAATAACGGAGTGTAACCCCACTATCAATAATAAAACAAATATAGAGGGAATAATTGCGTCAGAGCTAAGCGTTAGCTATGTAGGTACCTAATCGTGTTCGCAGATATCGGAACCGCTCAGGAATGTTGAGATTGCTTTCCAAATATTCCTTATCTTACTTAATTGATGCTTAGCGTGTTTCACCAGTGATTTATTCGTTGTACGAAAACATATCTACTCTACAGCTTGGTAGATAGTGGTATCGTAAATATATTGAACCTAGAAGAAACATGTTTCGTAAATATCTGATATAAATCTTGCTCTAAAACAAATTATGACATAATGTATGTTATTTGATATATTGGCAAAGGTTTTTATGAACACAAAAAAAATAGACAATGAGATTTGTGCATGTTTTATTTGACAGATTGTACCCATAGAAAACAATTTAGACCACAGTGAACGAGACAAGATTGAAAACAAAGTTTGCGGCATTGGACAATTCAGAATGCGCCCGGAAAAATGGCAAAGCAAATACGCCGTGTAAGCCTAACCAGTTGGTTTTACAACTGTTACTTAATGCTTATTTTAGCGCTCGTATCTTTTATGCAGTTGGACGGTGAGGAATACCATTAGTTATTGTATGCCCAGTGTTAATATTCCTGCCAGTGATTCACTCTTTATTAAGATGCATTTAAACAGCGGTAATTACAAAGGCGGGTTCCTATCTGATGTATGTCCATTGTAACCTACAATTTCACAATGTTCGCCGAAGTGACTAATTAATCAGGAAAAAACCAGTTTTCTATAAATTCTGCCGGCGTGCACCGGGACTTGCAATGACCTGAATGCCCGTAAGACCTTTACGCGAAATATCAGAGGCAAAAGCAGCTTTTCATTAGGAGCGCGCATCATGCGGGCTGACATTTCGTGGTGGCTATCGATCAACGAGTCATTATAGTTTTTTGTTCAATAGATAACGATCGTGCCCTCTTAATTTTCTACAACGTGGGGTAGGCTCAAATAGATTGAGTCGATCGGCAGTAACGTTTATCACGAAACACCGGGCTTCATAAAAATGGGCTATAAACGTGTTACACGAAATGTGGGCAAAATTGTCCGTTGGACATCCGTAAATTTTTAGATCGGTGACAAGATTCGGATAATGGGTCTACCTACGGCGGTCATTTATGTCACCGATGAATAATATGGTGCGGTTTCACAAATTGGAGTATAACTAATCCGGCGCGGCTGAGAGGTCAGTATACATTAAACGACTTGCTGTGTCGATGAGTGAACTAGCGTGCGATGTTGGCAGCGACAAAGCCCATAAATACTTCACTGAGTGCTCTGGTGAGCTACCATATCGAAGTGGCAGCGTGCCCCCTAATGTGTTTTATCGATATAATGCGTATTTGAGTGTTTCTTAAAGCGGTTGCTGTAACAATATGCATTATACTGTTTGTTCAATGGGTTTTGTTTTAGAAAGTAATAAAATCTGTCGTATCTGTGAGCTGACGTAGCCGTTATCGGTAGGCACTTCAATTATTTTTAAAAGCTGTTTGTTAACAGTAGAAGTTAAAGTTTTGGACGCGTACATACTGGATGTATTCAGTTGCTGATTGTGCAGTTTTTTCATTACATTCTAAGTGATGTACGATTTAGTGCGATTGTAAAATTTTATGACTATATGAAATCCATAAATTGTGCAGGACAAATGGGGCGGTTGACTGACAAAGGATATAATAAAATGCATTTTACTGCGTGTTCAATGGGGTTTTCTCATAAAAAATATTACAACTTCTCATATATGTATTACATCACCCTGATAAAATTCTTTAATAAATCTTTCATAAGTAGATTTTTGCGATATTATTTACAATCAATCAACAAAAATTGAAAAAAAAAATTAGCAATCATAAAAATATTATAATATAAACACGCCTTGTTAAAAACATCCCTTACTCCGCTCATTTCGACGGATGCTAAACAGCGCCGCCCTGGATTATTTTGCTCATAATGGCGTTAATTTAAATGAATTGGCCGGGCTAGCCGGGGGAATAGCGGACACATTCGCGATTCCATTAACGGTCGCCCTTTAAAAGTGCACCGGTGGAGTTGCCGGGTCGTGTTACACAACACGTCGCGTCGACTGGCCCTGGAGAGTTGCGCGTGGATGTTAGCATCGGATGTTATTGTACGTAGTTGGTATTAGTATTTGTAACAGTGGGAGGAACATGCTGTTGTGGAATATCGCTACAGTAAACACAGTGTTTGATGACATTTTAAATGTTATTTTATGCTGTTTTAATTTCCAAGAGCCTGGGACCTGTACCAGGCTCAGCGAAATAAAGGTTCCCAGCCTTTATTTCGCTAAAAATGATATTTTCGTGCCGTAGTTTTAGTGTACAAAACACAAGAAAAATATAATTTATGGAGTTTTAGTTTGAAAGTAACGCTAGAGATTAATACATTTTACCCAGAATACACTTCTTATCCTTTGTGGTAAATGGAAATACGTTGTAACTTTGCAGTCTCTCAACAACTAAATTAATATTAACGCGAAAACTATCCAAACTAAACATCTAAACTACCCTTCCAATTTCGAGAGATATGACGGTCATAGCTTTTAAGCGCGGCGCATACCCAATATCCATTCTGTACGTAGCAGCATAAGTTATTGTCATTTGGCTCCGCAGCATATAATTTCGCTGACGCTATGCCATACCGTATGGATACTGATAAAATGGGTAACACGGACGCCGGCGCTTGTGCCGTATCGGCTAATGTGGAAGCTGTTCCTGTGCTAGCCGGGTGGCGGATTGCCAATCCCGGCGCGGCGTCCTACGGGAACCGTTATCGTCCAACACTTTGCTTGTACTAGCGGCTAATGGACAATAACGTTTGTCATCTAACCCGTCGCCGCCGATATTGCGCGTCCTGCCTTTATCACTTTCAACTACCTGTTCTAACAGGTTTTAGGATTAAATTCACTTTTTTTTACTTTTCTTATTCTCGGTAACAGTTATATACACATGCCAAAGGTCGTCTTTAGTAATTTGGGCAAGATTTCGCAGCTAACTAAACATTAAAGCCAAAAATAGACCTTAAGCGAAAAGATTCTTGGATTTTTTCTTTCATTTGTTATCTCTCACTTCAAAATCATTCATCGAAGCTAAATAGAAAACTGTAGTATTCTATATTTTTCCGTGTTGTTGGGAAACTCGTCGTCAATGTCAAGCGAGATAAGTCCATAAAAAGAAAACCTTTTGCTTCGGGAATGTTTCTTCTATTGAAGAGATATCGGCGAAAGCTCTGTAGTTAGTTACACATTGTAGAGATGGATTTACTGAGGCATTGTAACGATTTTAAATACAGATGAGTGCAAGGCATGTGTAAACATTGCAATGTATACATTTCATCTCAAGCATATTGAATTGAATAAAGCGATTGGTATACATAAATACTGAATACGCCTTAAGAATTCTCTAAAGGAAGCTGTTCTGTACATACATGGAGTTATGTTAATTTTTAAATGAATACCAATTGAATTTATAGACCAATATTGGCGTTAATTCTCTAGACTGCTATATGTGTGCTTAATGCATATGCATATGCAACTATTCATGCAAGAAGTTGCTAAACGTATAGACACGAGTGCGTTTAGATTAAATTGCAATTATCAATTGTATATAAATTTTTATATATGAATTATCTTCTGTTGGACTAAAATAAACTAATAGTCTTATAAGGATCGGTTTACTGATTGATATTTGCGAATAACCTGTATAGTTGTAAATGAGATACAATAATCATGAGCTGACTATTGTTTAAATTTATTCAAATGTTGGTTTTATGATGAAACATAATATTCGTAACACCCACGCTATGTATTTCATCGTGGATATGGTTTTAAAAACCAGATTTATTTTGCATCGGTAGAGACATACAAAATAAATACGTGCAACTAAGTCAACTTGCAGAAATATTACGGAATAATGATATTTACGAAAATATACTGATTCTTTGGCCATTGACTTGTGGCTTTGTGCCAGAGCGAATGAATTTATTTTTACTAATACCCACACACTTGGAAATCTTCAGGTAGAACTATGTTCATGTGGATTTTTTCAAGATCACCTATTTGTTGTAAATAAGTCAAATTTCAATAAGTTTCTTGACCTCCACCTTCAGTCTTAACGACGTACTGTTTATCTTCTAAATAAACTTTGACGGGAAATATAGAATTAAATTAATGGTAGCCATTAAATGTCCGTTTGCATGCTGTGGCCGACTGCCAGTAGTACCGTCCTTACACTTATCTATTCCTCCCAGCTCGATTAAACGCACATCGGTTTATAAATAAAGAGTGCGGCGCGCCCGCATCTCGTCTGTCGCCAAGCTGTCTGAAGGTAAACCTCTCGCCTCGATACCATTCGTCCTTCAACGCTTACGCCACTAACGAGAATATGCAAAAGCTGATACGCACCCAGTCTGGTTTGATTAGACTCATTCCGTATGCAACACATTATAAACATGTTCCTCTTATATGGTATACCAAGGGTAATAGATGCTGTTATGATTATTATAATTTGCATAAGCGTCCATTCTGGCTAAATCGCTAACGATGGCTGACTGTGTGAAAGCGATGCGCTGGCAAATGGCGTTATTCAACATTACAAAGCGATTCGACGCCAACGCTAGTGCCAACACAGAAAACGACTATTGTCGGTATTAATCAAGCTTTGATTGGGTCTTTAAATCGGTTAATCCGATCGAGGGGTATATGAATAGAGACCTATGTGGTGGCCGGTATTGTGAATTTTCAATCAGGTGTATAAGGGAAGCAGAAGGGGTATTATTGGGTGTGGATTAAGCGCGGTTGCGAGGGTGGTCAGTCCTGCGACCTATCTTGGACTTCACGCTTCGCTTCTCATAGCATCTGTCTTGGGCAAATATTTTGTTTCTGCCCTCTCGGGGATTTATGTTCCCCGACCGTAAAACATCTGGCCTAACGCTCAGACAAGCTGAGCGTTATTTATTCTACCAATTTGAGACCCTTTGCCAGTAATGTTCGTCAAGCGGAAAGTAAGGAATACAACCCAATAGGACCATCTGAAAATAATACAGACAACCAATCGATCATCGTGTAAGAAATGAGAGTAGAGTGCAAAGTTTGGCAGTTGCGAAGATATATTTAAATACTTTTGTGCGATTGGACTGATGGATGATGAATGAAGCTCCATTGCTCAAAATGTCAAGATGTGTTAAGAATAATTACAGTTTTCTGGTGATTGTCAACTGTTAATTAGACATTCTAATAATATCAATAGCTAATTGTATATCTCATTGTCATTTGTACTCTCGTAATTCTCGTTATAATGTGAGTAGGTTCTTAACTGCTATTATAGTTGGACCAGCTTATGTAACTAGTCGACTGTTCTGATAGTCAACTCTGGTTTGCACAATGTTAGTTTTTCAAAGCGCTTTATAACAGGTCCTTGCCTCAAATGTGTCTAGCTCGGCTGGTTGATTAGTCAACATTTCCAAATCTCCGGAACACGTTTAGCCGCTAATTGCTACCGTCGGGTTTAGTCTTTGGGCCTAAAAAAGGTCAATATCAGTTTAAGACCCATGTCATGCGGTGATTACGGCGGGTTAGGTTTTGAGAAGGATTTGTACACGCACTGGAAATACTAAGCGAAGAGCCGAAGACGTGTCAACTGGTGAGAAACCGATGTTGCTGTAACTAATTAATACCGAACAGACACTATGAAAAAAATATGTATGATTAAACTTATGAAAAAACTTTTCTCAGTTTATAGGATTCGCGACAAAAAATTTAATGAGCCCCAAACCCAAACCTATTGAACAGTTTGGCTTGCTGTTGTCCCGAATCAACTCGGTGGTACTTTCTAGTATCTAGCATCGCGATCACACATTCTTACAAAGTTTCAAATCGATCCGAATCCTAGAAGATGAAATCTACTTTGAAAAGTTGATATCAAGTTACTTAGGCCGGAGGTTTATGCTTGTAGTGGTATTTAAGTGTGTTAAAAATAGACACACCCATGACAACTAGTCAGCTGCGCGAATATTTTTAAAAATATTTTTTCCCTTATAAGTTCAGTATGCAAATTCTGTTCCTGCTTAACATATGTCTCTTTGCTTCAGATGTGGTCTCCACGCCGACTTCACGGAGCTGACGGCGTGCGTGGGCGGCGAACTGGACCGGCACGAGGGCTCGGCGGTCCACCGGCGGTATTTCTACATCACTCTGCTAAGGGAGCCGGTGGCCAGGTAAAGCATATGCTCTTTTTGACAATTCCAATTTTAAACATCATAAGAGTTCTAACTTATTTTCTTGACTTTAAGTTAGAATTGTGTTTTACGAAATTTGATTGCCATGTGAGAGAGCGATTTTTTTTTCCTATATAAAGATTCGATGGTTATTGATTGGAAATCTTATTATAATATTGTCTACTTTCTCTGTTCCCATATAAGTTGTATGAAAAAGTTCGTTATTCTTAACAGCAGGTGACAGGGTTAGATTTTATAGATGATACATACATAACATCACGCCCGTAATCCCCGAAGGGGTAGGCAGAGTCAAAGGGGCAGCATGCCCCTTCAACCACATTCAGCCAAAAATAAAGCCGGGCTGGGTTAGATGGAAAATTGTGAAAAAGCAGTGATAAGCGGCTAACCTGTCGCCTACACAATCACACACCTAAAACCCGATATACCATTAGACGCCTTTTACGACATGCTAGGCAAGAACCACAATTAGCATATTCTTTTTAAGTCGCAGACCAACAATGGACAGTTGCTGGATTGGAAAGAAAGATTTTATAGATGATAAAGACATAACTTTATTACTTTTATCATCATCGTTAAGTCAACTTAAATGTCCGGTAACGATGATGATCAATTGATGTAATACTAACGCTATAGATTATAATATTTTTTATACTTAACTCCCCAATTCCGAAATAAGTTAGATTTGTAAGCAGTTATGTTATTATTACGTATGATGACAAGACCTTAATCAGGTTCGGTACTCTCTTCACACAGAGACGGATTTGAAGAAACAAACAAGCTTAGTTTTATAGCAACATGTTTTTACTGTTTTGGGCTTTAAATTACAGTTTATGTAACTACTGACAACTGAATTAATCTTATTTAAACGTACACTTGCGTATCAGTGATTCAGTGTAGGCGAGAGTGAAGGTTTGCAGGCGAGACCGTGTAGGTATCGCAACGCTGTCTTGAACTGCAATCTAGGCTATCGCGCATTATTTAGCTAGGACTTAATGTTTATGACTAGCACACACTGCTATATCAGATTAGTCACGTGAGCTTCCTTATACAATAAAATTCTAGTTGTTTATTTTAACAGCAATAAAAGTTGTTGCCGTTTTATTTGCAACTAATGGAAATTGTACACATTTTGTCCCTCGCATGAGCATTACACGTTCATGATAATAAAATGCGGTGCGCTAATGATATTGCGCTATTATCTGCATAATATGGCGATGCAAGCTCGACTGGGCACAAATAATAAACTGGCAAAGGCACGCGCAAGTATGTTATGTAACCCCAAGTATATATGTCGTAGGATATGGTATTCTTGTGTAAAAAAATATTAGCAAGATTTTCTGTCAGACTAGTTTTTATTCTGGAATATAAAAGGTGTCAACCTCCTAGCGTTGTGTCCCGTCCGGGCCCGCTTTAGACCATGATCCAGGCTGGAGTCTGGTAATTACATTGAAGCGACTGCCGATCTGACCTACGTAACCCTTAGATAGGGAAATCGGTAAATTTTTGGATCTTGGTTACACATTCATAGTTTTGGAATGAGCAGGTTTCATCACAATGTTTTCTCTCACCGCGGGGCTAGTGGTATAAATACGTACATGGATTTGAAAAATCCAGAGGTACGTGTCCCGGTTTGAACCCGCGCGATTGTGAGCCTCGTATCCTTACCATTGAGCTACCACCGCTCTAATATAAAAGGGATACAAAAAATGCATCGATCTTATGTTTGTTCTGTATTTTAACTAAATAATATATGTTCATGAATATTTATTCGGTTACTAAATAAAACTGCATATATATTTTATTTGCACGTAAATTGTAAAATTGACATCAATGTATTTGTCACTTGTCTGTTGACACAACCTGACTTTTGATCTGTGCTATTTAGATAGCCTCTTTCACACTTTCGATCAAACGTGATAATACTATGTACTTAGTAATGTCTTATAGTATGTAAATATACAAGGTTATTTTTATTATATGCGAAAACACCTATTTATTTAACTCATTAACGTTAACTCATTATTATAAGGAACCAATTTAAAGGATTTTAGACATTTATTTCATTTTAGACACATTAATCAAGCTACATACATATAACAAATGCGCAAGCAATAAGTTTATATATGGTTATTTTTAGTATAATGCGAAACCTCTTACCTTCTTAACTCACTATTCTAAGGACCAAATGTAAAGGAATTCAGGAAACGAGCAACCATTTTTTTTTTACTTTCAATAGAAAAGTTGATACACGCCGAGAAAGAAACCCACGGGCCCGATCTGCTGATTGGCTGTAAGTATCAAAGCAAAAAAATTGTTTGCTCATTTCCTGAATTTCTTTACATTGGTTCTTTAGAATAATGAGTTAAGGAGGTAAAAGCTTTCGCATTATACTAAAAATAACCATATATAAACTAATTGCTTGCGCATTTGTTATATGTATGTAGCTTGATTAATGTGCAACAGAAAGATCCTTGCTGGTCCCTCGGGAAGTTTATATTTACCCGGCTTCCTCATAATCCTCTACAGCCTTATTGCTAAAGTTAGTGCGTGGTTTTAACCCTTTCTAAAGAATAACTAAGGAATTGGAAATTTAAAATATATTTAAAATAGTTAGTTTTTTTATTTCCTTTTTTAATTTCAATAGAATCATTATAGGCTAAGAGTAACATAGATTGTAGCTACATATGGTTGTTGCATGAATAATATAGAGTAATTTAAGTATGTTTGCTAACTGATACTGTATAAAACGGTAATTGCAATCGTGTAATATCCATTATAGTGATATGTATGTATGATAAAAACTTAGTTATGATTACATAGTATACCATATTGAAATACTACTAACAAACTGAATACAACATAAGGTGAAATTAAGTTCTTTCAAGTAAAAGGTTAAGTGTAAAGTATCGGCGTACTTAAAAGTTTATGTTCAACTTCAACTGTTAAATCGGTAGATAAGTGTAACTATCAATAAGTCACCAAAGAAATTATAAACAAATCAGCTAAATTCATCGTATTGGACAAATGCGTGCATGTACTTTAATGTTAACGTCAAACTTGTTTCGGGCTTTGCTCCTGTTGTATATGTTACGAGATGTTAAGTAATGTTAATCGTTGCAGGTACCTGTCGGAGTACCGGCACGTGAAGCGCGGCGCCACCTGGAAGGGCTCGCGGCACTGGTGCCAAGGGCGGACCGCCACAGGTACCACCGCTATTACTCCGCTGGGCTAATGAGGGTATTTGTAAACAGTTCCGAGCGCGCCTAAGGCCGCCGTCACGCGATACTGAATGTATTAGAGAATCACATTTAGGATTCCGTGTTAGGTTGAAGGGTTGATAGAAATGCTATACCAGTTGATTAGGAATGTGATTTCGTTTTTTGGTTTCGAATAGTATAGTAACATTGAAAGTAAAAATGTTGAATATTATGTCCCATTTACTTCAAAAAGTTAATAGATTTTGAATCTAACAAAATCATACTAGATGTGACGAATCAATTAATGTCGCAATCATTTAATGACGCAATCAATAGGACTTAAAAAAATTATAGCACATTTTGACAACCCTACTTAGGAGTATACTCTAAATAAATTGCTCTGTGAATAATAGTATGGCTATTTCATAAAATTTTATGAAATTTATAATAAATAAACTGATCGATTATGTGAATGTATGTAAACTTTCGACAATAAGTTGGGTTACGATAAATAACCTGCTCAGATTTAAACTGTGTAAGTATGGATAACGTATCTGTTATTAGAAAAAAGGTTTTGATCGAATATTCCCAAGCACATTCTTGGTCGACTTACCATATTTGTGTTGACGGCGTTGCGTCTCAGTCGCGGTTGTTTTCACAAAAACTGCACAACCATTCATATTTCATGAGATAGGAATACATTTTACTAAAACAGCCGTTTCTTTTTCGTGTGTAAGGAGGGTTATTCTTGTTTTGAATGTGTGCAAACACCCTAATTAAACTTTTTATGTTGTGTGCCATGTATGGTATCGGGTGACGCAGACGCTGGTCGTGCGTCACCCCTGCCGCATATGGCGACTAATCGTAGCGGCACGAGTCTTAGTTAGTACTACATACAAACATACTATCAAGCCCACAACCTAGAAGGGGAAGACGGAGTCCAAGAGGCAACAAGAATGTTTATCCACATTTTACTAAAAATAAGTTGAAGATGGAAAATTGTAGGAAAGCAGTGAAAAGTGGCTATACCACGGCCTACATAATCAATACTCGATACATCATTAGTTGCCTTTTACAATATACTATGACAGGGAGTATTTTTAGTCCCAGACCCACATGGGACATTAGTTACTTAATACTCCATAATTCTCCTATATCCTCTACCTAACCTCCATAATTCTGCTAATTGCAGATGAGTGGTGGATTACTATTACTACCCAATCCATTAGGGTGATTAGGGGACAATTTCGGCTAGTGTCTACAAAGGGGACTTGTGTTCTAATTTATAACGAATATACATAGGTACATTAACCTTGAAATGAATTGAAGGATAATTGAAATGAATTGATTCCCACAAAAAATTTTAACTCAATCATACGAACAATTAATGATGAAATTAAAGTTTCATTTGATGAAATTTATTTATTTGTCTGTTTGTAGATGAATAATCAATGTTTATTATCTTTCCCTGTCCTCCAGCTACGCCAATTACAATAAAGTATAATTAATTGATTCAGTTATAAAATTGACAATATTTCCATTTAATTTCAAGTGATGGTTGGTTGATTCAGTTGATTCGAAACGAATTTTTATGAAGTACCTACTTAACAATTTAGTTTTACCGGAAACCATATTTACAAAATAGTAAACCGCGCATATTGTTAAAATTTAACATTGTTACATATTTACATTCCGGCGTGATACAATATAATCGATTCATTCTCGTGAAAACGCCACATTTTAACCGTGACTATGTAAACAGACATTTCATTGAACTGTCGAAACATGCGAGACACACTTTGTTCCCCTAGTTGTGACGTAAACAAACCGTGCACAGTTGTGCTTCTATAAAGTTGCATTCAATATTTTCGTCCATTGTTGTATTTTTGATAAACAAGCGTTTTTCAATTCAATCGCCAGTTACCTCGGAAGTAGGAATCTTTTTTCGGGAACAGCGTTTATGATATTCACAGTACTTCGTGCCCTACGCCTTTGATCTTAAGTCTGGTACTTGAATTTAATATAGCGCTTTGATGTTATGAGCACACAAGTGACGCAGTGAAAGCAAGCGCTATCGATACGGAATAGAATTAAAGCAACAGCTATATCCATTATCATCCATTATTACAAAAAATAATAAAATTGAAGGAAAAAATGTCTAGTGTATCGCGTGATGTTAGTTCGTAACAACTTAATAACCTAATAGAAAAACTTAAAAAATACATCGCTGATTGATTGTTTGAGATTATGTTCTTCCATTTTATTCAATAATGGTATGAATGGGTACTAGAGATGGCTAGAGCGGTGGTAGCTCAATGGTAAGGACACGCCCCTCTTAACCAAGGAGTGCGGGTTCAAACCCGGGCACGTACCTCTGGATTTTTCAAATCTATGTACGTATTTATACCACTAGCTCGACGGTGAAGGAAAACATCGTGATTAAACCTGCAAATTCAAACAACTTTGGATTTGTAACCATGATCCAAAAATTGTCTGGGTCCCCTATCTTAGGGTTACGAAGGTCAGATCGGCAGTCGCTTCAATGTAATTACCAGACTCGCTAAATCCTGGATCATGGTCTAAGCGGACTGATGATGAATGGGTACGTTTAATCAACTATTACGTATTTGTTGAAATAAAAGTGACTTGTTATTGCTTTTTAATTGTTATTAAATACACTCTTTCAAGATTAATCTTAATTTACAACGTCTCGTATCGATATATCGAGAGGAATCATTAAATACCGTCTTGAGTATTTATCAGTAGAGGAATGTTAGTATTCGATCATAATCGTTAACGTAATTACGACTTTGGATTTAAAAGAAATCCATTTCATTTTCTTTTAATATCTAAAGAGAAATAATGTGATCCAGTTGGTATAGAACTTATTAAAATGTAATATAGTACCTACATATTACATTTTAATGAGCATACCTGAATTGTGATATAAATTTCTTTTAATTAAATATTTGTAATTAACTTTATCTATCGCGATGTATAGGGTATTGAAAGTATGTTTATTTTATTGTAAGTTACGTAAAGTATTATATCCCCATAAACAGATTTTGATAATTATTATAACTCATTTAAACTTAGTCGGTTGATTGTGCCATTGTGGCATCACTCTAACCACCAAAGGTTTCGGTTGATTTGTTTTTTGTACATATCAAGAGAAGCATACTTCCAAAATGTTTTCCATTTCAAACGAAAATACTCTTTTGTCCAGGCGCCGAAGTGCCCCCGTGCTACACGGGCGAGTCGTGGCGTGGTGTGACCCTGGAGGAGTTCGCGTCGTGCCAGTGGAACCTGGCCAACAACCGGCAGACGCGGATGCTGGCCGACCTGGCGCTGGTGGGCTGCTACAACGGCACCCTGCGGCACCGCAGCGCCGACACCGACCGCGTCCTGCTCGCATCTGCCAAGAGGAACCTGGCTGCGATGGCGTACTTCGGTCTCACTGAGTACCAGAAGGTATGTCTGATAGACTTTGCTAATTGGACTGGCTTGGCCGTAGTCGTAAGATAACGCGGTGTAACCCTGGAGGAGTTTGCGTCGTGCCCGTGGAACCGGTCGAACAGCTTGTTAATCAAGAACTTGATGAAGAGCAACTTGGCTGCGATGACGTACTTCGTTCTAAATACCAGAAGGTATGTCTGATATCTTTCTTGATACATTGATACAGTTGGCCGCGGTGTTGGATATTGGGAAAACATTTTTAGATTTTTTTTTCACAAAAAACGCCAATCGGTTACGATGGCACACCAGAAGGTATGTCTTCTAGTATTTGTTAGGAAACTTGGTAGACTTGGCCGTGATGTTGATACACGGACAATATTGGTGGAAAATTTTGTGTCGGATTATTTAATGGTATCCTCTGCACCTGTAGCTGGAGCCCGAAAAGGAAAATCGACCGTTGGGTGGAATAGATCTGAATCTCTCTAGTGCCTGGCAAAACTCAGGTCGATATATTTTAAGTCACTTGTTAGATAAATTGCTGTAAACGACGCTGCATACCTAACTAGATACCTAGCACGAATATTTAAGACTAGCTTCTGCCCGCGGCTTTGCTCGCGTGGTACATCGACAAAACATAGCCTATGTGTTATTCGCATGTATAAGCTATATCATTGTTAATTTTCATTAAAATCCATACAAATACATACAAATTTAACGTTTATAATATTAATAAGATTCTAGCGGATGTTTCATGTACTTGATACCTGAAAACCACGCTCTATTTGGGTAATTAAGGTATCAGTTTCGTCTCAAAGCAAATAAAGAACAACGTACTTGAGGCCCTTGCAAATTGGACTAACATCGTTTATCTAATCAAGTAGAGCGTAATTTAGGTAAAGTGGAAACGTACACTTGACGAGTGTATCTATGTTAAACGTTCACCGCGTCAGATAATACTATATTCCACTACATCACTCATGAAACGGAGCTTAACTAATATCACGAGCTACATTATGTTATTTCATAAATTATTGGGTGAATATCAGCACATCACACGAATACAGTAAATATTTGACACATATCCAAATGAAATATGAACATCACATGAGTACTTAGAAATATAGAATAGAAATATATAACAGACATTGTTGTTCGTAATGTAAGAAACGTTAAGTGTATCAGAAAATTATTGAAGGTCAAGTGCGAGTGCGAAACTTGAGGATTACGATACATTTTTGTTGTAAAACTGTCACCAAATGAAAGGAAATCGAAGTGAAATGGTTTTTATTTATATCAGCTTTAAAAGTATTTTTTATATCAATACAAAAGTATACAATATGTCGTCCTGGTTTTAGCTCGTGAGTGTTTAACGATTTTAAATCTTTATTGTTATTTTTTTATGTTAATTATTTAAGGCTTACTTTGGCGATTCTTTACTTGCTTAGGCACTAAGATATTTTAGAAGAGCGATATTTTTATTTAAGTTCCCCATTCGGGCTGTAAGTTTGGCTTTGAGATCAAACATCGATTGTTCGAGCTATCTCGCCGCTAAACTTGTATGAACTATGAGATCTGTTTCAAATTTCGCGGTGCACTCCATATTATTTCAATACCATCTCGAGGCACTATTCTGGTTTCTGGGTAACGGTTCTATAATGTAGTAGATAAAAAGGTGTAAGCCGCAGGTTTGAATCCTGCTAGAGACGACTGTTTGTGTAATGAAAATGTACATTTGTAGTAGTCAGGGATATTGTTGTATCCGTTATTTCAGTATCCGTAGTAACGAAACGGTGTGTTGTGAGCGATTTATATTTTCATCCCTAAAATTCATAAGTACTTTTACCTTATTAACATTTCAATACAATCTATTCAATTATGTTAAAAGGTTCCTCCTGACAGGAAAACAAAATGATCAAGTTCAGTTTATTTTACGGCACGGAACTCCAAAAAGGAAGCATAACTCACTTCGCTTATGCTGTCGTAAAAAGTTTTTGTAATAACTCATCGCGGACAGGAAATTAGGCAGGGCCTTGCCACACTGGCAGATCTTTCTAGAAAATGTTAGTTCGAGGAAAACTCCTAATAACACCCCTTTGCGAAGAACAAGCTAGACCGTTACCCCAGTTTCTAGATTATGCAAGAAAATATTAATTATTCATTCTTTATATCTCCTAATTGTATGAATCCCGTAGCGTACCAGTAAAAATGGCTGGTGTAGTAAGCAAAATATAGCGCAAAGATTATGGAGATCATTAAGAAAGGAAATGGACTGAAGAAAACTTTTATGCAAAGCAACTGCGATGTAATATTTTTATGTTTATTATTCTTTGTCGACCTCTCATAGGATTAAAAAAGGTAGATACTGTTGTCTATTTATTTTTACTAGCAGTTTCTTACAAGGCTGCACTGGGTTTTGTGATGTTATGACACTGTTAGGAATATTTAAAATTTAGCTGTCTATTGAGTCCAAAACAGGCAGAGACGAATTTTTGAATTAAAATTAAGAAAGTCCTAAACTGTAAATACTTCATAAAAATGTATTAAAGCATTAAGACGTCCTCAAAAAGTAGAAATCGGTTCAGAAACAAGCTGTTAGCACCTACATTCAGGGTTTAGCTATTTGCTCTGAGAACTAACCTCAACGTAATAAAGTAACTACCTACCTATTATTATTAAATGACAGTGAAATAATCTTAAAATATATTAAATGTACAGTATAACAGTTGTCCTGAACCGTTCTCATTTAACAAACGTACCTAATATACGGTCGCTTAAATCCGATTTTCTAAATAACCGTATCCAATTCTCGGCCTCAGGTATACCAAACGGGAACGGAATTGTTGCGTGATTTATTAGTATTGCGTTAATTCTATGTTAATTAGTAGGCGAGCAAGGATGCTGTAGGCGACAGGTGTAGGCTGGTCCCTGCGACTCCCGCATAATGCGAAAGGTTAATTAATGATTTATATGTTATTCCAAATTCGCGTAATTGGAGAATGGTCGTTGAAATACGAATAATTGGAACACCGAGTGGTAAATTTGTGTCTGTAGGCGCGAACGTTTGATTACTTTGTTGGCGTATAATAGGTATATATATTTTATTGCAACAATAGACGTTTGCACCATTTATATTAATTTTGAAATATCAATGCCGTGAAAAAAAGTATCGTAGTATGTTGTGAAACCATATTGATTATGAAATATATTGTGTGTACGATTTTAAATTTTGCAAAAACTGCTTAATATTTAGTCAGTTGGCTATACGAACAAGTGACGTCATAAACTCACAAGCCCATACAAAATCTATGAAGTGATTGCGTTTTGACAGCTTTAAAAAAGTATCTCAGTTGACTTGTCAGTCAACAACCTTATTAATATTTTTTACAATTCAACCAGTTTCATACTTTTTTGTTATCTGTAAAATGTTAATTGGTGTTAAATTAATAATTTCTTATCCTTGCTAACGAAAAAATATTTTCAAGACCGAATGATGGTTCCCGAGATTAACATACATTAACGCCTACAAACAAACTAGTAGAACTGCTGTTTAATTGTATTAGTTTAGAGGAGTAGCACATAACTTGTTGTCTCCTCCAGGCATTGAGCAAAACAACTTTTCCATCCAGATAACATGTACATGTCAGATTGACAAGAACTATAGTTATCTTCGTATCTTGACGCATGCGTGCAGCAAATTGCTGACCTCTAGTAATAAACAGCAGTTCAAACGGACGGTTTTAATAGCGTTGATCGCGTTTAACCAACTCTGTAATCACTCGATGTAATACTACAGTGGATGTCGTGAAAAACTAGCCACTAAGTTTTAAGCTAATAGTAATAATTGCCAGTTTACGATCCATCAGATATTTTATGTTCCCAAATGAACATTAAAAGTGCAATTATTTAAAATATGCGTAAACGGTTACTCGTAAACGACCTGGTCGGTTTTAAACAACTGTACAAATATACTAATGGAGTAGGGTTCGTTACGTTGTGAAAAAAGTAAACATATTTATCCAATTGGGTTGTTGACACCATTTATATTTAATTTTGGAAAACCAATTCTGAAAAAGAAAGTATCGTAGTATGCCGTTAAGCCTTATTGATTTTTAATCATATTGAGTCTAAGATTTTTACAAAAACTGCTATAATTACGTCAGTTGACTATACAAACTAGTGACGTCACACTTTAACAAGCCCATACAAAATCTATCAAGTGATTTCGTTTTGACAGCTCTTAAAAAGTATCTCGATTGACTAGCCAGTCAACATCCATATTATTGCGGGCATTGCTGTTTTGCTATAATAAGTTCTCACGGCACAGAAGAGCGTTATTTACGTATCTACTTTTGTTTAGCACATGGCCAACAACCGAGCACTGTTGAGTTTCTTACAAATATTAAAGTCGCCCTCGTATGCAATGAGATATGTCAGCCATAAATCATGCACGTTTGTATTTAAATAACGACTCGCATAGTCCTGTAAAACTTTTACAAAAACGTTGACTTCATTTACTTACATTATTTTCGTTACGTTGGTTTTATGATTAAATATTAATAAGGCTATACTTGGGTAAATACGAAGCTAGGTTTGTGAACGCACGATTCAAGAGCATAAATGACAAGGCGAAGCGCTTTGAAGTCTGAATAATTCCATAAATCCGAGTGTAGATACTAATGCTAAGATAGCATTAAGACTGTATGGCTCGTAAGATCCGTTGAACAGCTGAGATTAATATTAAATGCAGCCAGCAAACATCTCAGAGGATCACTCTTTTATGTCGCGTTCCTTTGTACCTTCACCCGTAGGTGGAGGTTGAGAAGGTATTTATTTAAAATCGCTTGGTCAAATTTGTTAAGAGTACTAAGCCATACATTTATACACATATTTAGAAAAAAAAGTTGAATTTACGTTAATATAACAAACTGCTATCTTTTACTTGATTGTCATACAAGCTTAATTGACAGAAGCCTCTCTTAGATCTTAGCTTTCTAAAAATTGTATTGTGCATCTAAATTCCTTATTTCTCGGAATCAAAACAAGCTCACTATGTTGACCCATGTGACTAATCCAAATCCAAATCTGATCAGTCGTTTATGTACGATTGAGCAACGAACATATAAAAATCATTGCAAGCGCAAGGATCTTATCTTTTAATGAATAAGATACGAGTTACAGCTTGAATATTTGTGATACGAATCATTATATTATTCACATCGTTCAGTGACTATAAAACGTTATGATGATGATGGGAAACACGGAGTTTCACTATCACTTCGTGGCACAGGTGTATATGTTACATTTTACTTCGTTTAGATTTTAAAGTAAAGATAGACTTGTAAGTCAGACGCGTCGCAAATGTACCTAATCCACTTGATACGTTTGTGAAAGGGTCTACGATATGTACACATGCATGTGTTTACGAAGACCAGTTGTCGAACAAAAAAAAACAACAAGATTTCGTCATTTAACTGATTTAATCCCACATAGATTAGTCACGCCATCCGCGCGCCATATGTGAAAATCTGTACGAATGTGTAAGTAGAAGATTTGTGCCGCGATATGGCGTTTTAATATTCTTCTTTTTGTTATTGGCCAATTAAGTCCCACTGCTAAGCAAAAAGTATATATTATACTTACTATAATTTTTTATTAAATTTCAAATATAAATGATATTGCGACTTTATTGCCACTGTCGCTTGTATTGTTTACTGACATGGATATGGTATTTCATATTTCGAATTTTAATAAGTAATATCGAATGCAGTGCTCGTACTAATTATTCGCACTCTAACTGCGACTCGAACATCTGCCTACGTACATTACTCGTGCTATAATTAATATTGAACGCACTACGATGATGAGTTAGCGGAAGAACATCAAGGGTGCGGGACGCGATATCTTGCGTCTAGTATCAAGCTGCAAATGCTTGCTTTCAAGTAACTTCTGCTGATTCAAGTACTATTGTATGTGGTGCAATCGTATATCGAAAGAAATTTCCTACGCCACCAAGACAGTTGCTAGTCCCAGCGGTGTAGAAAAACAAGTGGCCAAAATTAAAATATCGATTTGTCTCCACTTCGGAAAGCGCGTTATACTAGTACTTTCGTAAGATTACCATTGTTAGGATAAGCCATGTCAGGCTTTATTATATAATTAGTGGTTTGAGGTTCACTCTTAGACGGTAACCATGATAGTTGATCGCATTGATAAACTACACTTTGGTCAGTGTCGGTGCTGTGATTGATTAT
Source organism: Glyphodes perspectalis (assembly GCA_951394215.1). Lineage (NCBI taxonomy): Eukaryota > Metazoa > Arthropoda > Insecta > Lepidoptera > Crambidae > Glyphodes > Glyphodes perspectalis. The sequence continues at coordinate 6,612,833 of OX596201.1, forward strand.
ATTGAAATTAGTTAAATGCAAGTAGATAGACGCCTGATTATGCAAGGACGTTGATTTGTGTTCACAATCTTGGACATCTTGGATATTCGCAATAATTCAAATGTGAATGATTGCCATCATATCCAATACATCTTTGTATATAGGCATTTCACATGACAATACGAACATGCTTGTGTCATGAGAAGAGTTTTACGATGGCACTACAGAGACTCGAAGCCTTGCCACATTACGATTGACACTTTTTGACATGCTCTTTCAGAATGTGGAAATCAGCAAATAAAATAATTATTATATATTGTTATATCAATTGTCGTGACATTACCCCACCACACAGTTACGAAACCTGGTGAATTTTTTATTCAAAAACTTATCCACCTTCCTCTAGGTCTAATGGTGATTGTAAGATAAGCGCGCAATCATTCATACTTTTGTTAGCGCATCCGAATCATTGTCCACCGTACGATTAACGGCGTGGTGAATCCCGGAGGATAGATGCTCCCGATCTTCGCGTCGCACCCACTGACCCAGCAGAGATAAGCGCGCCATTATTCCCACTTGAATCATTGTTGCCGTATCTGTAACGCCATTTGTCGGCTCCGTACCGCCAGTTTTCTTGTTCCTATGAATATTCATCGCCCGTCCATTGCCATTTGTTTTTAATGTTTGTCCGCCGATCGGGGTGAAGAAGTGTTTTAATTCATTAAGCTTTATTGCTGGGGCTTGTGTAAAATATTGGACGGCTAGCTTTTCAGAGTCGGCCCGGTGGATTACTGCGAATGGATGCCGGAATTTGTTTTGTGTCTGATGGGAATTTACAGTCGATGTCGATAGTACATATTGACGCGTAAATACAGTATGGAGCTTTTAATAAATATAAAATGTTAGTGCTGCCGTGCGAAAATGAATGCTTTTTTATGTGTGCGTTTGATATTGTTATTTGGTGGACTGTGCAGGCTGCAGCAGCTGTAGTAATCATCTCGAGCCGTTTATTTGACTCCTCGAGTCTTTAATTACGGGTGAGGGATTTTTATTTCACATTAAAAAATGCTGTGATAGACACAAGGTTCACCTAAATTGAAGATGTGATTGTCAAATACATAATTTATGAATAGGATTAATGTTGTACCCATTTTTAATTTAAACAATGAAATACGCAGCCATCTTTAATGTCTGTAGCCGAAACTAAAAATAACCTTTGGGTGAATCGCACCACGCTACCAATCGATGAAGTACAAAATAGTTTTTCCCGGTTCATACCATTATGCGAATCGACGGCTTCAAAAAGTGATTCGTAAATCGCACAAGGAGACTTTACGATACGTCTTGGGACGAACAGCTCGTGGAAGGAAAGGACAAAAGACTCGTCGCTACCTTTGGTTACACAGTATTACCACGAACACGTTAGCTATTTGTTCATGGTCTGACCATCAACAAATTTCTGCGGGTATCTGTCCTTGTCCAGCATAAGTCTTTGCTCTGTGACGGTTTGACCATAAGTATTTTTGTGCAGATATCGCAGTACGTGTTCGAGGAGACGTTTAACCTGCGCTTCGCGGTGCCGTTCACGCAGCACAACGCGACGGTGTCGGGCGCGACGCTGGCGGCGCTGTCTCCCGCGCAGATCGCGCGCATCAAGAGGCTCAACTCGCTCGACCTAGAGCTGTACGAGTTCGCCAAGAATCTCATGTTCAAAAGGTGAGTACATTTTAATACTTCGTGAAGTTTGGAACATTAATGTAAGTCATCACCTTCCTAAAGTTATACCAGAATGAACTTGGTTATCTGCGATGCAGTTTTTTTACTTCAACGGGCACGGTCGTTTTAATTTTTGTATCGTACCTAATATTAGGCGAACCACAGTGCTTAGTTGTGCCGCTTATTATTAGGTACGATAGAAAAATGAAAAGTAAAAAACTGCATCGCAGATAAGTAAGTTGATTCTGGTATATATATCAGTATATAACACTGGTCTTATGTAGAGCTAGTACTAAAACTCTTTTTAATAATAATAGCTCAATTAGTGGACTTGAATGACAAAGATCCGGGGGAAATCATTGATATTACGCTCAAGACCTATAAGTAAGTACCTAGTGCAACAAATGGCTCTGTCAAAGGGAAATACGATTCTTTTTCCTCGTCTATTGACATGAGCACCTTATGATGCCACCTAAATTTTCGATCGCTGCCTTATAAGCGACGAGCTCGAAGAAATTTCCATTCACATATAAGCGTAAATCCGATTCTTCTCTTTCAATACTCGATATTGACACTTCACGTTCCTGCTCCGCGAGATCGCGACACGCGTCTACGGGTGAGCAATGAATAGAGCTTGTTTTCTGACTTCGCATTGTTCGCTTGTGCGATAGTATCGGTGCGTTTTGTCTTTGTCGCGCGACAGTGTCGTAGCTTTTGTAATCGTTATGTTACGTGTGTACTGCAAGTTCGAGCGTTTTGAAGTTTGTGGATTATCTTTTTCTTTTTATTGTTTTTAATCTGCAATGAATTGTCCGCTGTAAGCTAGTAGTAGGTGGCTTTAGAGATCTAGCGCTTCATCTTTCAACGAGCTAAGCTTGCTACTATTTGCAGTTACTGACAGCTCTTAATAAAGAAAATGTGAAGTTGATTGAATAAATACAAATAAAATAGTAAGCCGGCTCGGATGGACGGACTTTACTTCTTTTCGGATTTTGAAAGAAGTTGTAAGTTGCTTGTTAGTTTGATTGGTTTTGATTTATAATTAGGAATCCCGCTGGTATACGGGCGTGTGCGTCCCGATATTCTGGAATTCTTTAGTTACCCTTCCGCGATCTAAACATGCCTGTATGTTGTTTTAAAGGACGACGAACTTAAATATATATATACACACATATGTTTTTAAACTATACATATACTCACATGTTATTAAACTATTCAACATTGCGCTGAAAGCAAACAAAATCTGCCGGTTAGTAAATAACACTTCTAACTAGGGAACGTCCCGACCGAAAGGCTACTCTGGTTGTGAATTTATATTATAATGAAAACACAAATAGTGAAGGTTAGCACATAGGGTACCAATTTATGAACATCACAGAATGAGTTGAAGTGGATTAACTAATAATAAGGACAGTTTGGTCCGTGTCGTCTATATTATCGTGTTAACATTCAATTTGTTCCTCAAATGTTAGTAATACGGTTGAATATGCCACTGGTTTGGGGTTTATAAAAAAGATTTTTTACTTCTTTAATTTTGAAGGTTTTGGAAAATTATGCTTTCATACTCAACAAAAAACTAGGGCAATGACGGTCTTACTACAAAATATTGACATCTTTAGACATATGTTACATAATAAACCATTTTAAAATTAACGCCGCCAGTTTTTGTTCCTATTCTTTAGTGGACTTTAAACCAAATCTGCAAGTATCTGGGGTTTCTACTTATTTTTAAACCTTTTAATATTGCATTTATTTGTCAATTATTTATAACAATGTTATAAGGCATATCATAAATTAATAAAAAAAGAATTTTGAAAATCGGTTTACAATTCTCAGAGATATCTAGAGTAACATACTTACAAAAAAAGAAATCAGTCGAATTGAGAACCTTCTCCTTTTTTTTAAGTCGGTTAAAAATAAAACGCAAGTTGCTCAAATGGATCACAAGAATACTAACCACCGTTTGACAACCGACCACATTGTATTATATGTATTGTTCTACCGCTGGGTGGTACCCGTGGTCACGCACCACAGCGACAGTGTCGGCGATTATCTCTCAAGTCCAGTCTATTCAACTTCGCAATAAAATAAGCGGTTCGATAGAAGCTCTCCGCGGCGTGACTGGGGTTTATAATGACCCCACTCTAGTTGGACTAGCCACTGAGTTTTCATCAGTGCTGACGTGGTAAGCGCTATCTTATTGCCATTTGTCTTTAGTTGTTCTTAAAGCTGTTGTTTTTTTTTTCTAAAATATCAGATTCAGCCAGCCCCGTATGTTGATGACGATGTTCCCGTAGCATAGGAGACTAGTCTACTACCGTAAATAGACTCTTTATAAACTTTCAAGGTTATATTTTAAAAATAAAAAAATATATACGCGTCGAATTGGTGACTTTTTTTTCTTCGGTTAAAAATACGGTATCATCCTTCATACAATCTTTCGGTCTCCATTTCACCCCCTTAGGAGTGGAATTTATTTATGCTTTAAATAAAACCTATTTTTTATGCTTGTAGGAGCATGGGCTATTTTAGTCAAAAAAATTATAGTCCGTGAGTTAGATTATCCAATAATGGTGGATACGTATTTTTTTCTTTATCTAATTCTTAGATTAGCGGTACTTTAACGCGCTGTATCTTCATCATTTTTGGTTTGCTGAACAAAATAAAAGATATGCAAGCAATATATTTTTTGGAATCTCAGTAATGGACAAAAAAAATTAGTAAAATAGTCTACTGTGAAAGACTTCTATTTCAAAGTCCTAGGTTCAGTAGTTTCATCGTCAGTCAATGAATCAGTGTTCATTAAAACATTATAATATAGAAATGTATAAAATATTAATTATTACCCGCCTGGATATCATCGATCGGCACCCACACAGAGAGGGTTGCTTTGTTCCCGCCTTCTGAGAATTGTTTATGTTTAGATATTAATGTTGGGCCTTAAATTTATTATACGAACATACATTGTATTGTAATGTAAATTAATTGTGTTTATTATTCCTCCTCCAGTGTTGTATAAAGTACCTTTTTTATTACATCATGTGTATTTTTTTTACTATTCTTTTATCTAGATGTTCTGTTCGAATTAACTTTTCAGTCTATCTAGGGTATTATGACCTTCCCAATATTAATTTATCTCTATCTTTAATCGAATCTCGAGTAATTCGTTTATCACGGTAAAAAGCTAATGTATCCAATCTTGAATTCTATATTTGAAAAAAGTTTTAACAAATTTCTGTCATTACTTTATTTCCTCCCCTAGTTTAAAGGTAACTTACTAAAAATATAAAAGCTGTTCAACACAATATAGCAATTCAATTCAATTTGCGACTTGCAAATTTATGAAACAAGCCCGACGTGAACAGATGATACCATGACATTTCGCCGGCTGGAGTCCAACGCAAATAGCGCGACCCGCCCTTGGCTAGGTCGAGGTCTCGGGATAACTAGCATCCCGTTCTAATGTTAGCAATTCCGTTAAAATAATTCGTTCGTTTGTCTTTTACAAGGAAACGCGGAATAGACATTTTGTTAGGATAACGAACCGTGCGTACGGAAAATGTTTTAGTTGACTTGAAGCCGTTAGATAAGTTGGAATCATACAGTACTATGAGATTTGAATAGACAACACCTTTACCACAGATTAATAGCAGCCTTAACTCATATACAGGGTCATTTGCAAAACATCATAACCTCGCAGGAGTTTCAAGAGATTACTGACATTATAAATAAAAACATTTGTTCTACGATTTTTCTTAAAAGACAAAATAATTTTTTTATACAATCTACATATATACTATTGTATACAACTACTACATTTGGTCATTTAGTATGAAAAGCCGTTTTTTTTTTGTCGATTTAAGGAAAGTCGTAGAACAAATGTTGGTGTCTATAATGTAAGTAATCTACTCCTGCGAGGTTGTTGATGTTTTACAAATGACCCTGTATATGTTGTAAATCGTTAGCACAAGTCAAATGTATTACCGAATTCGGAAAGATTTTATTGACGAAAACCGACAAGTAACTCGATATGTGTACCCACTGAAATAATATTTACTGATACATTATTGTGGCGAGAAAGGCGATGTTATGCCAAGAAATAAGAACATGTTTCGCATATGTGTTCTGTTGGTTCAATTCCGATTGTAAATGTGAATTGCTTCTGATTTTTTTTTAAATCTCAGTACGGTATAACTATGCATTTAGCACTTCTGTGAGGTAACCTGACGTTCAGGTAACTGTGGGTGTGTAACCACTATCTGATTCGTCTGGTTCACCCTGGGTTACTGAGGCCAAATTATAGTCACTTCAATATAGTAAGAAAACTAGCTCCATCCAAATAGAGATGTTGACTGGAAAGTCAATTGAGGTACTTATGAATCACTTCATAGGTGGTGTAAGGGCTTTTTGGTTTATGACGCCACTAGTTTAGTCAACTCACTAAATATTAAGCAGTTTTTGTAAAATTAAAAATCGAAGACTCAATATAATTCAAAACCAATACGGTTTTACAACATACTACGATAATTTCTTTACGAAATTTATATTTTAAAATTAAATATAAATGGTGTCAACCTCCCGATTATGGTCAAAACGGACCTCGACCAACTAAGATGACTGAGATATAACGTTACGGAGAAGATATCTGTATCGTGGCAAAAATATCGTTATTTTCCTTTTGTGAAATATGCAAGAACAAAGTTCTGATTTATTTGAAAGCACTCGAGTTGTGACGTCAGCGCCCACGCACCTCTCAAACGCCCGTAATTGTCGGCCTGTCAGAAACATCGCTCTAGATTTCGTTCTCAAGGAACCGCATCCTAGGCTTCGCCGGTAGATATTTAAATCTGTTCGATTATATCATTTATTACAGCGAAAGTGTCTCGAGCCTTTCTGAAATGGCGTTACGACTAAACAATTGGACAGCTTTGGACATTGAAAGTACGCGCTTAAAATGGCATGGCCTTTCATTATCTAAACATATGTATAAATAAAAGCCATCATCTTCCTAGCGTTATGTCAAGTACCTAGTCGGGGTCCGCTTAGATCGGGAACAAAAGAGATAAGTAAAAGTGTATGTGTGACTAAACTTAATTCATATCTACTTAGATATGAATTTAGTTATAATTTATTTTATAAGTAATTTCCTACTTAGAAACGGTAGATACATACGTTCATAGCAGAAAACGGGTCGTTCAGTGTTTCGTCCCACAACACGTTCGCTAGTTTCAAAGTTTTTCTGTCCGTCTAATCCTCGGAAACTCCGAAACGACTGAACGGATTTTAACGGGACTTTCATTGGCAAATAGCTAGTGTTACAAGAAGTAACTTAACTGCTTTAATTCTGAAAAACTAAGTTTAATGGCAAATTGTGCAAGGACAAAGTCGCGGTTCATTTAAACATTAAAATAAGTATATTGAATAGAACTATGAAATTTAAATTGCTATAGAATTTTTTAAGCATCATTTTGTAAATTCTCGTAAAATATTTGAGGCGATAACTTGGTATTACGAAGTTGTTTCTTTTTTTCCTCTCGTGTCACCATTCGTGTCTCGTCGTTTATTTCTCGTGATTGACGTCGTTAAAATAGCGTGGACGGTTCTGACATTACTATTTTAACGACTGTAATCTTGCGAAATGCACCCGCCTCCATCGTCTGTGTGTTCCCGTGTGGGGAACAGTCGGTCATGTTTTAATTTCTCAGACCCTTCCGTCTCACGAAATGGAATGAAATAATATTTATTTATATAGGCTTAAAAAACACATTACAATAGACACCACACCACAACAAAATCAACATCAACCTTTTGACATGATATTTCAACAGTCAAATAAAAGTTCATGTCATCCTAGCGTTATGTCCCGTGTTTAGACGGGGTCCGCTTAGACCGTGATCCAGGATTTAGCGAGTCTGGTAATTACATTGAAGCGACTGCCGATCTGACCTTTGTAATCCTAAGATAGGGGAACCAGACAATTTTTGGATCATGGTTACAAATCCAAAATGGTTTTAATTTGCAGGTTTTATCACGATGTTTTCCTTCACCGTCGAACTAGTGGTATAAATACGTACATAGATTTGAAAAATCCAGAAGTACCTGCCCGGTTTTGAACCCGAACTCGTCGGTTAAGAGGCGCGTGTACCTTACCATTGAGCTACCACTGCTCTCAACAGTCAAATTAAAGTTGCAATCGAATAAACTACATTACGAATTATTAGAAGATATCATAATTTGTATTCTCAGTAAAATACCGAATGACATCAAATTATAGTATAGGTTTTTTACTAGGCAATTGAAAGATCAGCCTTAAATCAAATTGAATCAGCTCAACTTATGCAGTTAAAGTCAGTTGCACCTAAGTCTATTCTAAAACTGAAAGTCAAATGAAACTATATATAAATTCCAGTTTTTATCTCACGTTTTCGCAGATGCAATAATCATGAATCTCTCAACCGATTGAAAGTTGATACATCGTAGTCTTCTTCCCGTCGCGTCGTTATTCTTGCGTTGAACATGATTTAGTTTTAGTCTAGGCTGGAACTAGGGCCCTTCCATCGATGTTTAGGGCGCAGATGAGATCTAGCCAGGACTAGCTTTTGGGTTGGGCGTCATATTTCAAAAAGCTGACTGAACCAAACAAACATACTCTATGTTTGTTTGGTTGTAAGCGCTAATCTTAGGTACTATAGGCCCGAAATGAAAAAAAAAAAGTGTTGTATAGTTCATTTATCGACGAAGGCTAAAGGCTATATAACATTAAGCATAAACGCGGGTGAAACCGCGGTCACAGCTTGTGACCAATAAAAGTATTGGATTCAAGAAATTAAGTTGTTAATTTAATGTTCGTACCTTTAACGATAGTTAACGATTTATTTATTGGTTTGCGGATCATTAGTTGATAGCGAAGAGTAAAATATAGTTCAGAAAATTTTAAAACTACTATTTATGTTACAATTACATTTCTACATTTATTATGACATAATTTTTACCCTTTTAGTCCGTGTTTACAAAAAAATTAAGTGTCTCTTGACCTTACATAGACAGAGGCTTCAGAATTGCCTTTGAATGGCGACACATCGCAGTAACACATGTTTCTTCGCCACAGATTCGAGGCGCTCAAAAAACGCGACACTGACTTCGAGTACCGGTGGCGGCATCTGGGCGAGGTGGCCCGCACCGGGGTCACCGAGTTCGACTGGGACAGCAACCTGGAGGACGCCACCACCGAGAAGTACCGGGGCAAGTAAGTCGCCGGGGCGCCGAGCACCAGGGCGGGTGAGGCGCCGGACCGGCCGGGACTGTTACACGACCCACTTCGGTACTAAGTTTGGAAGAGCACGTCATGAAGGCGATTTCGTTATTGTTTTTCTTTATCTGAATGGAAATATCGTGACTTGATAAAGCAATAGGGATGTTGATGCTATGATATATTGAATTATAGATTACCACGATTTCGTTTGTATAAAGTATAAATTCCTTGCAATATCTTTATATGTCATAGACTCTTGCAAATTCTGACGTGTACCATTGTAAAATTCCGTCAGATTTGGTTCTGTTGTATTTGCGTAAAAAGATGATTTTGCTGTCTGATAGACAGCAAAATCATCACATTCTTGTATTTATAATATTCTTAGAACACTGCCAAGATATCATTTTTGAAAAATAATATTTAATTTATTCGTTCTTTATTTTCAATTTTTATTACATAAACGTTGTGAACTTGGGGACGCTTTGGAATCATTCGATTAGTGATTAGACAGTTTAGTAAGGTAAATTGCGATAGAAAAGGTTGCTATTCCCATACGGATGGATCCATTGCGTTTTGACAGCTCATAAAAATACGTGAATTGATGACGTCAACTACCTCATATTTTTTTTTAATATACATTGGAAATCTAATCTGAACTATATGAAGGAAATACCAACGTCACCGTACCACGCGTTATAAATAGCTGGTTACATAATACACATTGAACTATGAATGATATCCGAGTGATTCAATTGCGAATACGTTTATTCGCAAATGCTACTAAATATCCATCCCTTGTATATTATAATCTATATTTTTTATTACGATAATTGTACGTAGAACGTTGTTGATTAAATGAATGTTGATGTTTGATAGAAACAGGGTAGGTGATGCATCTAGGATGAACCCAACGAAACTTAGCATTTAGTTATATTCTTGTACATCTTACGACGCCGGTGAGCCGTGAATGAATCTTGCTCAAAAAACGAACAAGGCGACATAATAAATGAATTACCTACACGAAATATAATTAATTATATGTAAAACTATGTCGGGTACATCGTGTAGATATGTATCGCTTGTATATCGGTCAGCGACTCACTGGTCAAACAGTTACTCACACATTAATAAGTGTATCAAGCTATGTAAATAGTGAGGTGTAATATAATGATATCGCATTTAGGTTATATTGAATATGTTAGTGCGTATTAAATAGGTAAACATATATTTTTGTCGTGAAAAATTATTGTTCTTTTAATTTTAAATTATAAAACGTAAGTTGGCATTGGAGTTCAATAGATATTCATCTCAGTTGAAATTTACCAAAGAACAAAATGACATGTGCTATAAATTACTATTATTCTTCATGTTGGAATGGTTTATATTTAAGTATTTTTATTCAATGAATGCGTAATCCACATTAGTATACTATTCTATGGTATATTATACATCACCCGTTTTAGCATCGAAATGTGGTGCAGGACTGCTATAAATGTACATTTCACGTGTATTTTAATTATTTTCTTAACTACACCAAAAGCAGCGGTTGTTTATTAGTACATAAACTAATTAATCATAAAATAAAAGTCCAATATTATGTAACTTAACTGCATTGTCCTCTCAATGTCAATATTTCACCAAACCAAATTAAATTTTAATTGTCTCAGTACATTAAACACAATGAATGTGCAATAAAGTATAATTAAACGTACAAACATAAGTTTATTTAATAAGTTGGTGCAATAACTCACGCAGCATTCATATGCGGTAATGAACAAATTTTATGACGCTTTCATTCTTAGTTGCAATAACACACGAAATAAATAAAACTTAATGACCACTTAATCTTAACTCTCTTGCTCCCAGCACTTATCTCCAGCTTAAATGTGATGTACGCGGTATTAAATTTCATACAGGATTCACATGAGAAATGGTCTTACATCACAATAATATACCGTTTAATACATGTTTCGACAATAGAAAAGATACCATCGTGGATTACTCATGTATTTTTACATGTGTTTTAATAGCAAGTCTGTACAGTCTGCCATATGAGTTGTAGGTCAATATAGTACTTTTTTAGAAGATACTTTATCCTATCGTGTCTCCGAAAAAATGTGCATTAAAAGTTTGTTAATATTACACACTACGTGAACGAATTCATAGCAAACTAATGGTGATGTAAAATATTCTGTGTTATTATATTTCTGGCAATACCTACATCAAATAATGATATCAAAAATCGTACATACCTACAGCCTCATTATGTAATAAGTTAAGGATAACGACGTGTTGTTGATGGTGATTCTTGTATTATTTTATTATCTTACTTGCTATTATTGGGAGAGTGTATCTAGTGACGCAATTGTATTTATCAGAGTTGGATCGTGACATTTAATTTTTATTTTTTACCAGATTTAGTTTTTAATCTATAATATAAAAATGAATCGCTGAATGTGTTGCTAAGCGCAAATCTCGAGAACAGCTGAACCGATTTCGCTAATTCTTTTTTAGTTGTGTTTGTTATTGTCAAGTGAAGGTTATCATGAAAGAAAAAAATAAAAAAGTTGCGCGGTAAATTAAAAAAAAATGGGTAGGTACTGAAAGTCCAAAAACGGGGCGTTACGACGTGCGCCGGGTCAGCTAGTTTTACTTTATTTTTATATCGAGTAAGAAATTAACTTGTGACTAAGGGATGGTTAAATTATTTATATACACAACATCACAAACTTAACACATGTTATGTTAGATGCAACTAAATGACCCTATATGTTATAAGTTAATGTCTCCGCGTGACGCCGTAAACATAGTAAATTGTTGGTAAACATTTCTATTTCTGCACCGTTCCGTATTCGCGTTTGCCCAATTCCATGGACATAATAGGAACTGCAAACAGTGGCTCAAGAACGTGCCCGTGAGAGCGTTCCTCACACGCCAGGACACCCTCAGTACAAATTGCAACTTTAATAACAAAAGATTAACGTCTACATTCAGAAGCACCCAGCTTTAAGTGGATTCAGCATTTTAATTGCACACGTTGCTTTCTACAGTAAGCGTTTGCGGCAGCTACTGTTTATATCTGTAATGTACTAATAGCATTTATGTTAAAAACTCTCGGTTCCAATATGCATTTATAAATAGCACTGGCATTATCTACAGTTGCTATTAAGTGTCTCTTGAAAACAGGAGACAATTGTATAAAGTTAAAAGTACCGTCCTTGAAATCAATTCGATTTCCGTTTCTACGAACACATGCAATAATTTTCCAAATAATAATCGAATACCAATTGAGAATTATTTACTTTGATATGTGTTTCAGATAATATAAATAGTAAATCCATTCAGAAGTGAAGTACCAGTAGTTTATCTCTGGTAAAATAATACAACTATAATTGAAAATCGACTGTAAACCACAAATTTAATCAAAACCTATTTAACAAGTTAGGTTAAATGGAAGTTAATCCTGATTATATCTGTGTTTGGTCAACAATGCTTTGTTTACCTATACATCGGTTATGCATAGTGTTGTTGTGTCTCAAATTCAGGGGCACGGTGTGTAAACAAACAAATGTCTGCGGTGCGTGTTGACGCGAATACCGCAGCCCCGGTCCTTGACAATAAGATTGATAGCGCAGCTCTGTTACACCGGACTTCATCGCATGTAGCAGCTTACTTTTTATTAGCCATCGAGGAGAAAAACATTCATTCACTACTTTTGCAAAGTCTTCTCGATGTTGACGGAGTTCCGAGAATTCTGCCATTCTGAAATGTACGCCGTATTTATATATACTTTTAGTGCTGGTAAGATATATTTTTGTAAGTTCCCTGTTGTACAGCTAATTCAGTTTTATAATAAAAAATCACGTTAATCCTTTTAGATGTAAGAATCAATTTGTATTGTAAGTATATTTTTCTGTGTGTTATAATATTCTAAGCCCTGTGATAATACAGTTTTGCACCCAATGTTTTACCTACTCAGCACACTGGTAGGTACCTAAAATGTACGATTTCGATTTTTTTTGCGATCCAATTTGTACGATGCATAATTTAAATTACACGCTTGACGGTTGTAAATATGAACGATAGCAGCTGAATTAAGTATTATGGATAACTTAAACGATGGGTGCATAAGCCATAATAATAAGTTAGCCATAGCCACGGATGTTGTCGTGGTCACATGACATAGCGAACTAGAATACTAATATTAATACTAATCGTATGTATGTACATCACCGCAGAGGTGCAGATCGCGTTGTCTTAGTACCAAAATTTAGTATTTAGTTTTTTAAGTTCCCGACTGAACCAAAATATAGTAATGTTATGTTGTGTTACGATCACTGAGAAATAAATCAAGCGAAACTACTTCTTTGGTTTTATTTTCGTCTACCGTTGCGTAAGTACGGCGCCAGTGGACGCGGGCGTTAAACATACTAAGCACCTAATTAAAGGGTTATATCTGGAAAAATAACGGCGGAAATACCTAAAGGCCAATTAAAACTTAGTTTCACGCACAAAAACTAATGTGCCAACGAGAGAACTAACAGCCTTTTTATATTTCTAACGATCGTTTCGATAGAGCGAGTGCGGCTTCATAAACAGTGGGTGTAGTTTGTGCGAGCGTGCAGGAAGCTCGAATGGTCAAATTTGCATTTATGTCATTAGGACGCATCCGTTAGACCGGTAGAGGGAGCGCTCTCTGCTCCATAGTAGAAGAACAGGAAAGTAGTTTACCGGCCATTATGTTCCATTACCTTCAATTCCCCCTATAAATTCCTTTGCGTGCCGTACTGAGATTGAGGTAAATTGCCAAAAATATTCAAGAAAAATATGTTTATTTTGCATTTCGGGTGGAATGACTGAAACACGCCGGAGATCTCGTTAATTTAGTTTAAAGACGCTTGAAGTGGTTTACATTTTCAACATTTGAATATATTTTTGGTCCCTTTGATTTCTTGATCATTATTCAGGCGTTTAATAATTAATCGGGTTTTATTTATACCATTGGAATTGTGTCACAATATAGACTAGATAATTGTACCAGAATTTATTGCTTCAGGTCTCTATACTAACAACACCCTCAACACTTTGGCGTTTTATTACTTATTATGGATCACTTTTTTCATATGTGGGTACTTTCACAAATCACACACACATTGAAAGATGGGAGAATTACTGCTATCAGTTGACTTACTTACAGTACCAGTTTTTATTTCATTCACTTTAACTTAAAAAGGAACCACACATAAAGACTCCGTATTAGAAACCAATCATTGCATAGATAAATAACCCAAAATTTTTGGTATGTTATGGTGGTCTACTTTCCTATAGTGCACTACATGTTTGGCGCGGCGATCCCAGCAGCCCGTCATCCGTGTCAACGGGCGATGCACCCGGCGTGATGTAATCGTATCTGTTGATTGATACCTCGCTCGCAGCACTTGGCTTTACAGGCTCAATTACTGAAACTAGGACTGGATACTTCGCATGAACTAACAAGTGGTAAGTACATTCTTGTCATAGAAACACCATAGTACAATGTCGTATAATATAGAACTGTTTGAATATTTTTATTTGGGACCTATTGCATGCGACAAAAGTATGCAGTAAATATTCGACAAACATAAGAAAGCCTTGTTAGGAAATGAGGCCTTGGCTTGTGAATTTAATTTTTAGGAAACCTGAAATGCTAGTTATTTAAAATTATACTAAAATGTCCATCGGCAAATCAATAAATTTTTCGGTTACAATACGAGTATTTAACACAACCTCTTCTTCTGAAATAAGAATAACTTTCACAAAACACTTAAAACCAAGGTCAAAACCTATCCACCGATATCGCCTTAGCTATTCATTTGATTCCATTATTAAATAGCAGAAAAAGAATATCGATAAAGCCCCGTCGCACCCAATCTCATAAAGAAGCTTATTTATTAAAGGCCAAATCCCAAAGGATACTGAACCGCAAAAAGTGGTAACAATAAAGAATAATAAAGTAGTGCACATACATATTGTAATAGCATTGCAGGCGTCCTGGACCGAACCAATCGGGCCAAGACACCGCACAGTAACGTTGGCATGAATAAAGAACCGGTGGATGTGGGTCAAATGCATCTGCATACGAATGAACTGATGTATGTGCCGAGCGGGACTGCCGGAGCGGAGAGACTGAGAAGATGCACTCCATCGTCTTGCAGGGGACTAAACAAAGGATCCTTGTTGCAACGCGCACCTTTACAATGTTCGATCATACATATTTTACTAGAGCGGTGGAAGCAATTGTGAGGAGGCCTAGCAACTCGATAATAATAATAAATAATAAATTCTTCAGACTGGCACACCAATTCCCTAGTCCCAAACTATGTCGAGATTGGGAATTCTCCCAGTAAGGTCATTATACAGGCGGGACAGACAAACAACCGGTGAATTGCTACCCATTGTGGTTCTGCAAAATCTCTTTCTAAACAGCCCACAAGGATGGCGCGGTACTCTGTTTGGTACATTGAATTGTAACTTCGAACTTTGAAGTACTTAATATAAATATGAATGTATCCCGCTAACGGCGCTAAGGAGATGCATCGTCAAGAGACGAGAACATTCAACTACAGATGTGTAACCGTGTTTCAATTTGTCTGGTTCCCCTAACTAAGGGTTACGAAGGTCAGATAGCGGCGCTAATGTTGATTACATTAGACACGCTAAATCTAGGATGATGGTACAAACGGTTCTCGACAAGACATAGGGCTAGGCAGATGACAGGTAAATTATCAAATACAACTTTAGGTTTTAGTCTCGTACTCTGTCATTTTACCGATAACATTTTCACATGTTAATAAATAAATAAATAAATAAATGTTGACCTTGAGAGAATTCAGCCTACACCACTTGATGGATTTCGGATTTAACGTTGATCTCATGAGTTCTCTAAGAACATATACTAAACTAAGTATTTATATTAATCTGTGGCTTAGTTAATAAAATGCGGTTTGTTTAAATTATACGCTCCACTTTACTAAGTTATGTTTTCTGTTGTGAATATTATATAAAAATAATGTGCATAGAACAAACAAGGAAAAAATTGGCTAGACCTCATATTATGACTACACAAATAAGCACTGTACGTATAAATCAAAGGGCACCTTTCTTTAAATAGTACATTAGCATCAACAATTTATACACCAGTACACGCACAACCGAATTGAGGACAGAGAGAAAAAGACAATAGAACAATAACCCATATAAAAATTGCATTAGAGTAAAAGGCATCTAGAGTGTGCCTAGTGTCGACACACTTGCCGCAGCGGAATCTTGAATATCTCGCAGTTTAATGACAAACAAATTTCATTTATACATGCACAATTACCTCATGTCATACACAAATTTTTTAACCTATTTTTTTGTTGAATAATTCCGCAATGGTTGGACGCACAAATTATTACTTACCATGCACAATTACACGACGTCATACACTAAATATCTGCTAAACTCAAAGTATGAAATTCGAACTTTTCCGCTAGGGCAATACACACAAAAGAAGAATAAAAATAAACAAAAAGCAAATATTGGCGCCAATTCTGCCCCTGCCTCAGCATTAAGCTACTGCGGCGCACATGTATGACAACACCTTATTATAGTATGACCACAGAGTAATAATAAACTACGTACAAGTATGACATACGTTTTATCAAAACATGATCTAACTTATAATCCCGTTTTACAAACTATAACCTAACACCAGAGTTCTGGAACTCAGATTTAGACTTAGTAAGCTAGTTATTTATTAATGTTTTCCCTAATAGGTATGAGGTTTCGGTGACTAACTCACCTTTCTTGCCTCATTCATTTATTGTAGTTGCTTACAATAGTTGTGGGCATCCCATGTGAATGATTACCAAGCAAATATATTATGCAATGCTAATTTAATACTTGTGGCAGGTATTAAGTACATACCACACGAGCTTCCATTCCAAGGGGCAAACATTTATGCAGCTGTAATTACTCGCAGTTAGATAAGCCTTATTTGGACAGCAGATTATAATACCTATGCTCTATTTTGCCGCTCGAGGCGACAAATCGATAAACTGCAGCTAGCGTAATAGGCAAGTGAACATTGTCATAGCACTGTTAATTATCACTTTGCCGATTTACTTGCGTGAAGATTGAATATTAAATACTTATTATTATAGAGCGAATTAAGTCGCGTAACTTCTTAACTACGATTTATCATTAATTCTATGGAAAAAACCATTGACTGTGTGTTTGGTTTTCGGAAATTGAAGAAACTTTTGACGAGGCCTGTATTAATCAACTTCTCTTCGTATGATTACTCATTTGACTGCCTCAATGCGGTGGTCTACTGGTAGCATGCGCCGCCTAAGGACCAAGAGGTCCCGGGTTCAAATCCCGGGTCTGGCCAAAAATTTATAGCTGAGTATTTCAATATTGAAATTATCTACTCAGTAACAGTCCGGAGTCAGGAAGAGGCGGTTTAATCACCCCCGTGCTTCAGTAAGCACGCTAAGCCGTTGCTCCTGCGCCTCACCTCACCGGTGATGTAGAATTGCCGTCCCACCGGACTATGAGAGTGAAGGAATAGAGAGTGCACCTGTGTTTGCGCCTATACTTGTACACTGTAATATCTCCTGCGCTATTAACTAATCCTGGTTGAGGTTGCCCGCCGTGACCGATATTGTTTATGATTATTCATACGGATATTATGTTCACCATTTTTTTTTATCAAATAGTGATACAATAAATAGTAGTTACTATAAATAGTGATACTATAATAGTTGTAACCATCGCTTGAAAATTTTATCAGATATAAGACACAGTACGAGACTAAGACCTAAAGCCGGAAATCACGTTCTTAGGATATCTATCTATATCAGCTAATGTATCTTAAACACAGAGTGTACATTATGGTAATATCATGCGAAGGAAGAAAGCTTAATAACCATTAAAGCCTCTAATATAAACGGCGATCTAAGAATAGAATAACCATCAACGAGGTGCGCCTCCTTCCGCCATATAGAATCACAGCTTGCATAATAAACCGATCAAATTTCCCGGTAAGTGGTATGCGGAGACTCCCGGTGCACCGAGCAGCGCCCGGCCCGAACACGCGTCGAATTACCCGAACTTAAGAATGGGTCGTTTCTATGAATACTGTGTGGAGATGGTCGTTCTCGGAAATTCACATTAGCTGCCGAATTCTCACGAATCTCTATTTTGAGAAGTTGGGATTTTTACTTGGGCGTATTATAATTGTAATTAAATAGTAATTTATCTCGATTATCATATACTTATTTTGAAACTTAAATAATAATCTGTATTCATTGTAAATTAATTAAAATTAACCGCTAGATTTGTTAATAAACGCAAAATCTGAGAACGCCTAATTTTGTTATTTTTTTATATTCTTTTACATCCTCAGTAGAATGTTATGAAAAGAAATTGTAGGGCAATCGTGTAATTCACTAAGTGACGCCCGGCCGACAACAAGTTGAATGCATTTTAAGAATTATATTAATAGCAAATCAATATTTATTAGGTACGAGTGTCGTACAAAATGAACTATACTTCACCATAAAGAAACCTGAACGAACTTGTTTATAAAATTTACAAATAAAATCACTTACCGTTAAGTAAGTTTTCGTCGGAAATCAGGACAGCGAATGTTAATTTACCCTATCTGTTGTGCCTATTATACATTTGTTTCTTGACGATTGAATTCACTCCCAAACGAGCCTCAGTCGAAGTAATTAAAACAATGGATGCTACCGAAAGTTTGGAGGAAACGCAAAACATAATACGGATTTATCAAAACGATCCATTGTTTAGGGCAAATTGAAGGAATCGCGTTTAAGATAAAGGGGTTTTATTTCAGCGCGAATGAGGCGATGTTGCCTCCAGAGAGACACTTCACTGTTCAACCGTTTGAAGTTTCACAAAAGGGGCGGGTAGGTCTAAAAAGCTTTCAGAACAAGTTGTGTTCCAGTGCGCCTTATTCTTTGTCTTTCCGTTTCGTTTCTTGTAATCGCTATTGTGTTCTTATCGGCGCAGTGGTTATCATCTGGGAGCACCAATTTATAGTTATTTGCGGGCCTGGGTACAACATTATCGGGGCGCGCCTTCGTTCCGTCGCGATAATGGCTCCGATAGGATTGGAGGTTGCGCAACTGTACACTGACTTCAGTATGGAATACAAATTGATGACTCCAGATTTTATGGTTCAAGTTTAAACAAAACGGCCACCGTACAAATAATTTATGTAGTCGTTAATTCGTTGCGAGCAGAAAAGAAAGAAACGTTGTTTAGAGCGGGAAGGAGCGGCTCCCTAATACCCGTGGCAATACGCTGTAACATGAATCCAGTTATCCAGCGCTCGTCGACCATAATCCCGATTTAATCCTATATAATCAGACTCTTCAGTGCAATTCCATTTCGACCGACAACGGTGCACTTGTTTCAATTGCAGAAACAGAAATATCCGGACAGACTAAGATACCCGTTTGATTGAAATCTTTATTAGTTATTTCATTTCAATTAGGTATGCGATATACTTTTAACATATCACTTATGCGATTACTAACAGTGAATATATGTCGACATTCTTTATGTTATATTAATTTATACTAGCTACTTTTTATATAGATTTTGATATATTAGATTTTACTGTTACTTCAAGCATAGCATTGATTTGTAAATTGTGTCACTAATCTCTTCCCTACATTAATTCCATACATGTATTTGTTGAATACTCTTCATATAACATCACCAATTAAGTGTTTACCTACATCGTGAGACAGCCCATTTAACATTGAGGTGTGTTCTGGTATAGAGGAGCTCAGTGTTGAATCAGATTGTAGGGACAAATGAGGGTAAAGTTGAGTCATTAGCGTTGCCTGAGGGCCTCAAGTGGCCTCAAGTGGCTTGCAGGGACGTGACAAACGCAGGACCTGAACTAGGGGGTAATAGGGAACACTTTGTGATACTTAGCTCGTTGTGCGCAGGGACTTTGTGTAGATAGTACATAGCAAGTGAGTATATATATACTTACATTGGTAAGGTAGAAAATTTTACATTGCTTAAATGTAACTGGTAAATATGTATGTTTTTTAAACTTTGCATGGGTAACTGAGCAATTGATATTTTCCTAAATTTCAAATGAAATTGGAACTGTCCAGTGTTTGAGTAAATTAAACAATTTTTATTCCAAAATCTTACATTACTACCGCTTATATAATTGCTACAAAATTAGATGAGCTTTTAGGGACTATTATATTATATTGAGTTCTGTGTGTTTTTTTTATTTAGGTATTCCTATATTCGTACACTCAGATGAGACGTAAAAAGTATCTAACCGGATTATAATCCACACTGGTGTATCCACAAAAACTAGTCTTAGCTTTGTCTGTAGCTAAAGTGCATCGCTTCAGCGTAGACCACAGCGGAGCATTGCACGCAATGAACGTAGATAAAATCAGTGACTCGTAATTAGCTACATTCCTGAGACAGGCCCACAATTATGACGCGGCCCCACATGGCGAGTCGCTTATGGGCCTCCGTTTTAATGTTTCTGGCAAACGTCTTATCGACACGAATTCTTTTAGTTAGAGTGTTAATTTTTAACGTGTTAACTTTCTACGGAGATCGTGTATCTGAGAACACACTGGCATTGTGCTATTGGCGTTCATTTTATTTCATTAGATTTCAAAACGAATATTTTATAGTCTGTGAGAAAATTTTAAGCAAAGGCATCTTCTATTATCGTATGCTCTGGAATATTATTGTTTCACTTAGATGCATATGTAGAGTTATTTAATTCTCTCTTCGCATTTAATTACAAATAAAACGAAAGAGACTAAACGGGTTACACGTTATGTAGAGAAGAGAGAGTAGAGTAGTTACATTTGACGTTAAAAAAAAATGATCTTACTGTCGTGTATGTATTACGTATAATATACTAACAATATGGTGTTTGAGATTAACGTAAACAAGTGGTATTACAAATATATACTTAAATATTCAATATAAACACCCAGACACAGAACAAACACAAGTATTCATTACACATTTATCCTGGGTGGGGATCGAACCCACAAATCTTAGCGCATGGGGCAGGGTCACTACCGAATGCGCCATCGAGCCAGTTTTATTGGAAATTCACGTAACACAAGCACTAGTATCCAGAACCTTTCTTGCTTCGCAAGGTATTCTGGAATAAAACCTTTAAAAACTGCATCTCCTCTATTTCGTTACTGTTATGTTGGCATATAAGAGTATTTCATGTGATATTGTACGCACATAATTCGGGCAATACGAGCCCATTTCTTTTCATAGCCGACGCGGTATAGGAAGGAAATAGGATACATTATTTTCCTGCACCTCCCCCGGTTTGTGCCTAATTCGTACAGTATCTATTACAAGCTTCCTTTAGCCTCGATATTGCTATCTTTATTCTTACAAAACAGTATCATGTTATAATGCTGAATATTTTTATGTTTTTAAGTGGCATAGTCGTGCAATAAACGTTAAATTGTATTATTCAAGCAAATCTCATAGCTACTGAGATTGAGGTGAATGAGAAAATTTAAAGTCCCAAATAGTGGGCTGGATCTATGACTATTGCTTATTATAGAAACAATAGGTGTGTAAAACTGTGTTTGTTAATTAATACCTTAGTAAAATTTGCAATTTAAAAGAGATATCTACTACTGAGCTTCGTGCTCATTGTGAGGTTTTTATTTATTTCTTTTGAATGCAGCCTCTGTTGTGCAATTACAAAATAAAATGCCTCAGAGGCTGAATGGTGGTTTGAATCTATAAAACTGAATTTACTATAACTTTGTTTATTTAATTACGAAGAAGATATTCCTTTAGTGTCTTACAGACATTAATGGCGGATACGTCACTGAAGCTACAGATCTTTGGATTACAAGTTAATGGCAGTTAATTATCCTAAGCTAATTTATGTGAAAGTTAACGTCGTTGAAACTTTTCGAACTTACACAATTAGTGTTAGCAAATCGCTTTTAATTGAATTAGATGCAGAATTCAAGTGTTAATATTATAGATGTTACAAATATATTCATATACGAACGCAGAATAAATTTGGAATATCCATAGTAAAGATATTTTTACTTTACTGCATTGTTTATTAATGCAGTTTAAATGCGTTACTGAACGGCAAGTTATATATACATATAGTTTAAATTGTCGTCTCGAATTAAGCAGCAACAAAGACGAGAAGAGAAGAAAAATATCCTAAAAAAACAAAAGTGATGAAAAAAGTCTAAAGTTATAGTATAATTTTATTATTATTTTATAAAATCAAGCCCATAATCACCGAAGCGGTAAAGTCAAAAGGGCAGGAAGCACCTTTAATCACATTCACCCAAAAATAAAAAACTTGGCTGAGTTATATGAAAAATTGTGATGACAAGTGACTAGCTCATTGCCTACACAATCATATCATAGCCAAAATCCAATATACCACTAGCCGTCTTTTACAACATGCCAGGCATAGGACACAGTTAGCACATGATTTTTAAGTTCCAGACCAACATGGGACATGTATTTAAAGTTATAGCGGATTCGTAAAAACAGTCTGTAGTGTACGTTTATATAATGGATTCTGCTGAATCGAACTACAGATTTATAATTTTATTAACTAACTGTTGAATTCATCGAGTAACGATGAGAAACTATTGAAAAACATGTAATTGGTTTTCGTTCATCTATATGGTTTCACAATGCATTACCATCATCTTTTCGCGAGCCCAACTCGGGCCATGTCTACATCACTGGTATGTGTCCTCGGCGGAAATTGAGTATTATTCGTTAATCGCATTATCCGGATGAGATGCGGCAACCTATTTTGGGATTGAGATAAACCAGATCATCCCTAGGTAGGTAAATAATCTTCGGATTAATTTATGATGGAAATTATATTGTTTAGTGTTTGATTACCCTCGGACCTATATATACCTCGGACTAGTAAATGCCTAAACGTCTAAATACTTTGTGGCGCGGAGTCCTTCTTTTTTACTAATCCCTCCTAACAACAAAGATGGTCTGGACAGTGGCGTAGCTACCCAGGGGCAAGGCGGGGCAATGCCCCGGGGCCCCCAAGCTCGGGGGCCCTAAAACCAGCCTTCCCCACCCCTAGGAAAAAAAAAATGTCGCCTGAATCTAAAGCTGCATACGCCCCCCAGTTTCTGTTTTGCCCCAGGGACCTTTGTTACCTAGCTACCCCACTAGGTCTGGTCTACCTTTTTTGACGAGGATTGCGCAAATGCAGAAAAAAAGTGCTTTAATTTCTGTTTTCTATATTATATTCTATTACCAAAAAGGCTAAGGTGGGGTGGATCGCCATAGATGTCATTGCTTTAGGGCATCAAAGTTGTATTATCTGCTAGGTAGCTAACTAAAACTCAGTTTTAGTTTTTATATTTTAATACCTAATATAGAACAAACATAAACATTAACATCAAGCCCATAATCCCCTAAGGGGTAGGCAGAGTCAAAGGGGCAGCAGGTCTCTTTAACCACATTCAGCCAAAAACAAAATTAGATGGGACATTGTGAAAAAGTAGTAACAAGTGGCTAGCTCGTCGCCTACACAATCACACACCCAAAAGTCGCCTTTTACAACATGCTAGGCAAGAAACACATTTTTTTTTAGTCCCAGACCAACATAACTAATATAGAGAAGATGAGAAAGCAGAGTAATTGCGAAAAAAAAAACTAAATAAATAAATAGGTTCTCCAGACTGACTCACCAATTTCCTAGTTCCAAACTAAGCCTAAGTTTGTACTATGGATACTAGGTGAAACGGATAGACCTCCTTAATACGTTTATAAACACAAACATCACACGAAACATTTGCCCCTAGCGGGATTTGAACCCGCGACCCTCGGTTTCGTGGCCAGGGTTTCTGACCACTAGACCAAAAGGCCAGTCACTACCTTACCTCCGCAATGCTTAAAGCTAATGCTACGTTACTCCATTATTACTGTGACAGGTTTTATGTGCAATGGTCTTTCAAAACGTCCAGGCATAAAATCGACAGCTTTTAATGGATAAATAGTAGGTATGTAGGTATTCTGAATTGGTTCGATTATGGTCATAAATTGACACAAAAAATTACTCATTTATAGACGATTTCCTTTTTGTAATGTATTGGTACTTACCTAATAAAACATTACGTCGAATTGAACGCTATAAATAGTTATCTACGTTACTTTAATATTCGTTAACTGTAGTGGCCATTACTGTAATGTCACTTTATTATTACATTGAATGGTATGTACATATGTATATCCAGGATAAAATCACTTTAATCGATTAATAAAATAAACATCCATCGGCCACACTCGATGAGCAAAAGTGGTAAAAATGAAAGTTAATAATAAAATTCTGGAAACATCGCAGAACTACGGCTCGTGTTCATAAAAGCATCGAATAAAACTTTCCTTTCAGTATAAGCTATCAAACTTTTATTGGACTATGAGACAATAACTGAATAACACTTGAGAGGTTTTTACGAGTGGTCTACTAAATGTTTTATCCGAGGTTTTTAATTTTATATTTCTTGTTACTTTATCTTACGCAATTATTTTTATATTTCTGGATTATGTGGATGATATTTCATATTAGGTATGTGCAATGAATAACACATATCCTCTGATCTTTTCATTGTCAGGGGTAGTCGAACCTATCCGAATATCGAAATAATAATGAGGTTATATACTTAAGTATTTTTAGGTCTGGAGCAAATTTCTCGAAAACTGTTAGCTTGTAAACACGTAGGATAACAAAGTTATCGAAATTATCTTTTTAGTCTCTTTCTCTATAATACCTGTATTACGATATAATTAAATAAGAACCTCTCACATTTGAATAAAATTTTTAATTTATATTGCACATGTTACTTCGCCGATGTTTTTTTAGATAATATAAAACTAAGAAATTTACGTTTTTATTTTGAAACCTGGTGCTAAAGTGAAAATAATAATATTTTTATATTTTTTTTTGGTATGTTATACAGCGTTACCACGGTTCTTAAATATTGTGAATGGACTCGTTATAAGGCCCCATTTAACCTCCTTTCGGCTTTACGAGTAGTTTTGTAACACCCTGTATAATATAATGTCTAGGATCACACAAAGAACTTAACAATATCTAAACATTACTGTACGGAGGAACTGAGCAGAGCCGCAGTTTATTTCAAAGCCATGATAGTTATTTTGTATTTGTTATGATAGCAGACGAGATGTAGTGCATTATAAATTTAAAAAGGTGTTTACGTCGGGAGCTCTGCACAAAGAAGCGATACGTAAAGAGCTGAATAAAAAGTAGGTCATGACATGCCTCATGGCTTAAAACCTGACATTTAGGTCGAAAATTTCGTAAAAGATCTGGCATAACACAATGCGTGGAAATCATATTATTACCAGCACATTTATTGTTTGTTATACTAGGCTATGAAATTTTTAAATACGTTAATCTTGAACGTTTTATATAAATATATTGAGACTCGGCCATCGCATGAAAACACGTGTAAATTAAATTATTTAGTGCGATGGCCAAGTCAATATATTTATATAAAACATTAAAGATTATTATATTGATATGCGTCACTATAAGATGCTGTTAATTATTACGTAACAACTTAATGCTTCGAGTACGGAGATTCCAGACACAATTGATTTTCAATTGTTATGGACCACGATCGTGGTCTTAGGGACTGGACGTATTAAGACAGAAAGTCACTTAAGTAGAGAGTGAATAAATTAATAACCGACTTGGTATCACATGGATCTCACAACTTTTTACCGTAGAACAACTGAGTTGCGAGACTTGGTTTTTTTGACAAGTATTGTTTTTGATGGGATCTCATTGCTTTTTGTATTTTGTAGACAGTTCTACTTTTTTCCTTTTCGGTACCTTCTACTTATTGTATATATGTATCTACCAGCGACGAATTTTCTTAAAGCCCTCTCTCTGACTTATGAACTTTTCTTATTTTTTTAGGTAGCCTTCCGTTTTCTCTTTTCCGGTACTACTTCTTGAGCAGTTATGTATCTAGAAAACTGTACCGAAATTTAAAAATTTTACTCGACTTGGCGGGGGCACTACCGTGCGCCTTTATATTTATATGGTATTACAAAGTTATTTAAGTAAGTAGTTAAATATTTATAAAACTGGACCGAAATTGAAAAATTTTGCTAGACTTAGCGGTTGCACTACCGTGTCCACAAATATTTTAGTTTTTCCTTGATTCATACACCAAACACTACTTTTATTCCAAATTTGAAGCTTCTAGGTCTGCTAGAAGTGCCTTAGAATTTTGATGATCGGTGAGTCAGTGAGTGACAAAATTAAGAAACTTTGACCCGTTATAATTCTTAAACTACTGGTTCAAATTGAATGAAATTTGAAATATACCGTGTCTTTACAATGCCTGCATGGTTACTGTAAATTCAGTCTTCTAGTTTTATCCACAACGAAGTTACAGGGGGTCGAAAATGGCTTGAATTGCTTCGAGAAAAGGATGGTACGGCCGTGCCGCTTTTTTGCTCGACTTGGCGGGGGCACTGCCGTGCCCCCAGATAGGACAATCACAAACACAAGACAAGAAAGTAGTCCATTATCCCCCTGAAAAACAAATGCACCGACAACAACAACAACTTAAGTTTTTGACAATTCAATTTTTATGTATGCAGCTAACATAACATTATTCTGAAGACGTATCAGAAGCGGAAGAGGTGTCTGTAGCACAAAATATTCGAGATTTATACTTGTTTTAAGGTCTATCGGCCAGCAGCTTCCTGTTCGGACCGCGGGCAGCATTCTAATGTTGGACTTGTACTTAATTTACTATGCCAAACACCAAATTTAGGCCATTACATTTTCTGTGGACATTAAATGGTGCGTTATTGTACATTAGTATCAAACCAATTGGTTCAGCTGTTGTAAATGTAAAGAACCATCTCACAAGAATACTTTTTTTCCTATACTATGGTCAAACGTAAAATATTTGAAACATCTTATCTAAACGCTTGGAAAGTCTATTATTTAAAAAAAAATTGAGTTTGAGTGCAGCTTTAAAAATTAATAATGAATAGATTATACCCTGCATATGTTTAAGCCTTTTACTCGCTACCGTTTAACAATTCATATATAAGTTATTAAACAGGATTTTCTTTTAGTATCTTGTCTAATCTAATGAATTAAGAAATAATTGAATGATAATTGAAATGTAAATAATTCAATAAATCATCAAAGTAGGTCTTGTACACTTGAGAGGGAAGAGGAAGAGGGGTCTGGTAGGCAGGCACTGAACTATAAGTGCAGCGCTGAATTATTAAATACCTGAAATGAAATGAGTGCACGGCCCACCGCGCCGCCCTACATCGGGCGGTCGCCGAGAGCTGTGTTTATATACCACTTTATATGTATATCGAGGTTTCAGAGAAGATGAAATATTGAACCAAGATACGTTATCAACTAGTCTATTTATCTTGGAATGGTCTAGAAATATTTCGGTTTTAATAACGCGGTATTTATGCCAAAATAAAATAAGGCAAATTTTTAACAAATTTATTAATCAACCAGCTGTGCCAGCGGTGTCACCCGCGTTTATGGTTAATATTATAAAGACTATTTCCGTCATACATGATTTCTATGTAACTTTAACCATTAAGGCGGCACACGCGACGGAAGCTTAAAAAATGGAGTAACTTCTCCCGTTTTCCCAATATTTCCCTTCACTACTCTGCTCCTATTGATTTTAGCGTGATGAAAAGTATACTATAACCTGCCCAGGAGTATGAAGAATAATTGTACCAAGTTTCGTTAAAATCCGTCGAGTAGTTTTTGTTTCTATAAGGAACATACAGACAGACAAGACAGACAGACAGACAAAAATTTTACTGATTGCATTTTTGGCATCAGTATCGATCACTAATCACCCCCTGATAGTTATTTTGAAAATATATAACATGTGCAGAATTGACCTCTCTACAGATTTATTATAAGTATGGATATCGCGAGTCCCCAATAAGTAATTAATTAATCTACTACGGTAAACTTATTTAATAAAGATGCCAAGGCTTCACAGAATGCCTTAGTTATGTATTATTGGAGGTAGGTGTATAATTTGTTATAGGAGAGTGACCGAGCCCTCTATTGCGCTACCCTTAAAGCGAGAACTTTTCTGTATGTAATTTAGTATCATCCAGTTCAGAACACCTTCTCTCAAAGTTTCACTTTGGCTTTCGCCATGAGAAATATGATCCTTACAAGTAGCCACAACAGTGACCAGAAGCCATTTATCATGCAGATGAGTATCACGCTACACATTAAATATATCACATTTTAAAAATAAAGAAAGTTCGATTATTGTTTAACAAAAGGCTATTAATTTTTCCAACACCATTCAGGGCGTAATTAAATGAATAATTTGTACGGTATGAGCGCAGTGGGTCGCATTGACATAGTGGAGTCAACGCCAGTGAAACTCTGAGGGCTAAAAGGGCTGTAATTCTTAAACGGATTAAAAAGACATTCCGTTTTGAACGGAGGCTTTATGACGACGTCTCTTAAAATTAGAAATGATCTTAATAGTCTCTTCTTTAGGTATTGTTTTGCATTGTTAAATTAAATTCTGTAACAATGGAAACTGAGACTTGATCTACTAATTGGATTTACGTACTCCACAGGAAGTTATAAGCCAATTAATTATGTACTCGATGGGCTTATACGTCTTGTACTTACAGAACATTAAGAACATATTTAACATGTTTTGTTAAATATGTACTTAATGTTCTGTAATTATTTTAAGGATATCACACAAAAAGTTCGACCTTTTTAAGTTACGCCAGAATGATTGAAAACAAAACCAAAAACCTCCGTCCAGCCCCAGAAAATATTTCAGTTCTGTTTTACTGTATTTTGACTGGCTCGATGGCCCATTTGGTAGTGACCATGCCCCATGCGCCAAGAGTTGTGGGTTGGGTTCGATCTCCACCCAGGACAAACATTCGTGTGATGAATACTTGTGTTTGTTCTGTGTCTGGGTGTTATTATCCAATGTTAAGTATATATTTGTAATACCACTTGTTTACGTTAATCTCAAACACCATATTGTTAGTAAATTATACGTAATACTTATACGACAGTAAGATAATTTTTATTGTAACGTTACTTATCTCAGAGTCAGATCAATATATGTAGTCTGATATTTATTTATTATTTACAGTTATTTTCCTACTTAAATTGCGATTTTGTCGTATCCTGATATCGAATTAGATTGAATCCTTTTTTGACGGGACCCTGTTATAACGGATCAAACAGGAATAGTAAGTACCTTAACCGTATTTGATTAATAAATAATTCAGTTGCTAATTGAAAATAATAACATTAATAATATGTTGTGTAATTGTACGTCTGTATTCAAATTAAGGGAAAACATTTTAAAGGGTTCTATATTATGGTTGTGAACACAGTATAGCACTAGGCTATATGGTGGTTTAGTGAACCTGACTTTTGGAACCTTATCTACATAGATAGACCTACTTTGCAAGATACATATCTAGCTAAGTATCTCGGTATTTCAACATACTCTATCCAGACATAGTACAAAGTCATCGACTATGAAATACTTCTTGGTGATCTAAACCAGTGTTCCGCAAAGTGTGTGCACTGGTGTACCGTGGTCATTAGTTGGTGTACGTTGAAAATATAAGGTTGTCTCATAAGGTTAAAATAAATGGGCGGAAGAAAAATGTTAACACAGATGTAAATCACGCGAGCGCACAAGTAAGTTGATAAATAATAAATATGATTTGTTGATTAATATTAAATGTTGTTTACTGTTCCTTATAAACTCATTTTTCATTTATAGCGTACCTCCAAAATAAATTGCTTTCCTAGATGTACCTTGAACACAAAAAACTTGCGAAACACTGATCTAAATTATATTATTAATTACGATATAACTCAAACGATAACATCCTAAAGACCGATTAAGCTAACTAGTGACTGGTACGAATAGAGCCTTTACCATGAATACTTATTTGGGTATGTTTTACTTAAGACTAGTAGCGCCCCGCGGTTTCACCCACGTAGTTCCCGTTCCCATAATACGGGGATAAAATATAGCCTAAGATTTTTGCAAATTGCTCCAGTAGTTTCGGAGCCTATTCAATTCAAACAAACAAATATTTCCTCTTTATAATATGTATTAGTATAGGTATGAATATAACTGAATAATTTTGTTATTTACGATATATTGGACCTACTAAATCGACTCCGTATTTATGTAATTTTAACTTCAAAATTGGAAATAACGAAAATTCAGTCGAATTGAGAACTTCCTCCTTTTTTTTTTTAATTCGGTTAAAAATGAACGAGTATTTGATATAGAAGGTATATTACTTCATTTCACGTAAAAAAGCTATTGAGATTCTTCATTACAAAAGTTCTACGTATTTAGATATGTACCTAATTTTATCTTCAAAATGATAAATAATAAAAAACGAGTATTGAGTTTCTTCATTAAAACATTGCTTCAATCATTTATATGAATTGTTTTGTCCTAAATAACGATCGGCCATTACCTACTCGCGGTTCAATCTTGTTTATTAGCATTTTCTTATGAGCAGCAAAACTGTCTACGATAAATAGATAACAGTAGACATTATATCCACTTATATTTTGTCTATGCTATGTAATAGGGATGTTGACTGGCTAGTCAATTGAGATACTTTTTAAGAGCTGTCAAAACGAAATCACTTCATAGATTTTGTATGGGCTTGTCAACGTGTGACGTCACTAGTTTGTATAGTCAAGTGACTTAATATTAAGCAGTTTTTGTAAAATTAAAAATCTTAATCTCAATATGATTGAAAATCAATAAGGCTTAACAGCATACTACGATACTTTCTTTTTCAGAATTGATATTTCAAAATTAAATATAAATGGTGTCAACATCCCAATTACCGAAGTATATATATAGACCTAGACGGACTTTCCATGACCAGATTGGTAAAGTATTAACAAAAGGTCAGGTAAAGAGCACCCTTAACCGACGAGCATGTATGAAAAGACTTATGAATGTAGAAGAAGCGAAAGGTGAATGTCAGGATCGTAGCAAGTGGAAGTATATGATCTCTGCCTACCCCCAAAGGAAAAAGGCGTGACATTATGTATGTATGTATGTATATAAAATATAAGTTTTAAAACCCCTTAATAAGTAATCATACCTATCATATTACATACGTACGACCAAGAAATTAAAGACAGATCCCCGATTCCTGAAATGGAATGATGTGGCCCTCACTAGCGGTTTCCCTGAACATCAAACACATTTGTGTGTTGGTGAGCACTGGCCGTTTACGCGCTTAAGCGGAATTACAAAACAAATAAAAAAAATTAAACGGCGAGATCACGAACGTGGTGCTTAACACTATAATTGTAATGTCGCCTGAATCTCAGTGTTAATAATAGTTATTGTTAATAGATATATAAATAAACCGTTAAAATACTTTAAGTTCTACTTATCTAATATCGGCAAAGTCTTTTAGAAACAACTAAAGAAAGACTCGATAAATGAAGCCAGACTTGAATTTTGACGTCACAAACCATGTCGTGACGCTATCTAGCCAACAACTTTTAAGCGTTTTAGCTTCATCAAACATTTCAGGTATTAAGAAATCTTCCGTAGATAAAACTAATTCTATGTAACAAACAACATCAGTGAAATAATTTTAAGTTCTACCACCTGTTTCCTTAGTAAAGTGATGTACTCAAATCAATATTAATATAATAATTAATTATTACATGACTTTATAAAACCATTGGGCGTTTTTTAATAACAAGTCAACCGTTATTTAAATAGAAAAAAAATCATATTTCCTTTTGCTATTTATTAACTTTCCGAATTGCCACCGAAAGTTCTATGAAATATTTTACGCATAAGACAATGTATTAACAAAAATATGCCGAAATCGCTGGCTGCTCCGTCCGGCCGGCCCTTAATTAGTGTTGGTACTGAGCGTATGTGACGTTTGCTCAGTTTCAATTTAGTTTATTAAATTGTCGGTGTTAGGGCTCGTCATTGGGCACGCCCGGATTGACAACTCCAATGTCGGTAATTGAAATGTCCATTTGCTGACTTGTAGCGTCCCGCGGCGTAACCCGCTTAGTGATTTGCACGCGTTACTTTAAGCGGATATAGGGTTTAAGTTTCATAGCTGATTTGCACTATAGAACTCGTCTTCGCCGTTTCCTTTTTTCCATGGGTAATCATTATTAATATTGAGAAATGTCTCATCGCGACTGTGTCGAACCGATGAACCGCGTCATACTAAATTCGTTTCAGAGTTACGCGCGTCTCGTCAGTTGTATCTATTAGTAATTACCCGACAGACGTTGATACGTCATTTCATATACAAACACGAAATTATGAAAGAGATTTTTCACGTAATAATAATCCCAATTTTCGTCCTTTTACAAACATTTTTCTTTCATATAAACTTTGGTAATAATAAATACAATAAAAAGCTAACTATTCAATCTGTTGTAGCCGTCCGAAAGTTGTGCGCGTCTAAACAATTCGGCGTGTTTTATTGATATAGATTAACTTACGCTCGCGGTGTTCCTTTTCATAAATATTAATCTCTATAATGTAGGTAATTTGTGTCTATGCCACGTGTGTCTATTAATACAGGATAAAATGCTATTGTATTCGTCTAGTTTATGACCGATCTGTTCACCAAATTTTATCCATTAGTCACCAAATGGAATATCCCCCT
Organism: Glyphodes perspectalis; assembly: GCA_951394215.1. Taxonomy (NCBI): domain Eukaryota; kingdom Metazoa; phylum Arthropoda; class Insecta; order Lepidoptera; family Crambidae; genus Glyphodes; species Glyphodes perspectalis. The sequence continues at coordinate 6,645,600 of OX596201.1, forward strand.
GGTCGGTACATGAGGCAACCGCATTTGCACTAACTATACAATACATGAATTATTAGGCTATCGATTAAAATCAATCAACTTGTCCCTTTTCAATCAGCGGACATCAGCGTCCTCTTCGAAAGCTGCAATTGCAGTGGTTTATTTGAATAATACCAAATGATGTCACGAGACTTTACTTATAATACATACCTACATAACATTACGCCCGTAATCCCCAAAGGGGTAGGCAGAGTCAAAGGGACAACCCATTTACCGGTTCTGTCTGTTCGCTTAGATCTCTTGAACTACGCCAGGTATGTGGATGCGGTTTTTACCAATACATAGAGTGATTCAAGAGGAAAATTTATATAAATAATTTCATATTGTTTTATGCTCACCGAGTGAAGCCGGGGCGGGTCGCTAGTTATCTTTATTATTAACAATAAATTACATATTCTGTTAATATATACAATAGTTATGTAGATAAGTGTATCGTAAGGGTTAGAAGGATGTTACAGTTTGTAAGTGGTTAAATTCTTAATCTAATCATCCACAAAACTTTCAAAACAAAAAAGTATCGTCTTCGCCACATGGCGAAACTTCTCTTCATGAAATGCAATCACATGCTTAGTGTACAGACTGAATCCAACCAAGAAATTGATTAAAGAATTAAACTAATGACAGCTAATTAGGGTCATGAAGACGCCGTGGCTCTCGCAACTCTAACTAAGTACCCGGGCAACCCTCAACTGGCATCATTTGTATTCTTCCGAATAAGAGGTGCCATCGGTCCCAAGATGCAAATCCACTGTGAATATGCAAGCCGGGTGCAAATGAACGCGTGCAACGCCTGAGAACGACTCCTGCGCATCCCGGACGCATCACTTGGTCGCCATTGTCCTGCTGCTTTACGAGCGAAGCTGTCAACGGCTATTGTTGGGCTACTGGTGTGTTGGATGCGTCTTAGCGCGTTTGTAATGAGGAGTGATGGGATTTTTCTCAATGGTTGGTCTGATTGTTATACTAGGAATAAAGTACAATGTAGTGGTTCAAACTAAAATATGTTTTTTTTTATTTGCGCAAGTAATATTGTTTGCGTTCATGTTTCCACGAGCGCCTGTCATCATAGATTTAAAAAAATGTCATCGTAGTCTATGGTTCGGTTTATCTAAATTTCAATAAAGCGGTTTTAATTAGTTATATTTTATGCTGTCTTATGAGTCAATTTGGGTTATTCCACAAATCCCCATTTATTTTCCCAACCCAACATATACTTAAGTGATTAATTATGTTATTTATTTTATCACAAATTCTGAGTTGTTAATACTTAGGGGTTCAATCTATTAGGGTTCAAATTAGGGTTCTCTAAACTGACCTTCGCTGTTACAGGTTGTATAGGACAGCTGTTACGGTATATTTTTTCCAAAAAAGACATCCGAATAACCTGATACAAAAATAAATAAAAAAACTGATATAAAAAAACGCGGCAAACTAGTTTTGTAATAAGTGGTGCTCACTCATTCGTGGCAGCATGAACTGTAACAATTCTAGGTAGGTACTTACATTTATTATTTTTAAGTAAGTACCAACGGACTTAGACAATACTTAAGTGCTTAGGACTTCAAGCGTTAAGTGTTACACTTTATTACTTAAAAGTTGGTGGTGCGAATAGAAATAGTGCTTGAAATAAAGTTGTCGATTGTAAACTTAACGCTTTTGTAAGCCGTTCGTAAATTAATGGAGACTTGGTCTGTTTCCATAGTTTTTTTATTGTTTGTAAGAGAAGTAATGACTTAGTAAAATATTTATGTACAGAATTTTCTAAATTTTATAAATATCTGGTGCTTAGCTTGTGGAGAGGTGGACTATGTTATTCAATTAATGCGCCAACCTATACTCTCAATCGCATAAAATTGTTAATTTAATTTTAATATTACATTTCACATATTACCTATACTTTAATAAAATATAAATAGTAGGTAAAACTGCATAAAATACCTAGAACTGCAGATAATCGCAGTCATTCGTCGTATACCCGATGATATACTTATGATTCTAAAAATTGATTTAAAGAAACTTCGTTCGGTGAGCTCTCGAAAGAAATGGTTCTTTATTCATTATAACATCAAGAGGCGACTCACTGCGGTTTTTTTAAGATGGTTCGTTTACTCAGATTCACTTTGTTTTTTTTAGATGGGTCGCTTCAATCTTTTTGTAAGCGCAGATCTAAACGATTCCGAGTTTACGACACAATACAGCATCGCTAGCCCGGCACCACGTGCGGGGGCTATCTCGCGCCCGTCCTGACTCCAGCGCAGATGCTGTGCGACATCAGATGCGCTTCTATTTTCAATAAAACCCGATCAAACATGCGCGGGGACCGAATTCATACGATATTTTATTACTCTCCTCTGTATCTAGTATACAAAAATGACAAATATACAAATGTTATTGACTATTTTAGTCTTGCTTGTACCTATTTGTTTTTGTCTTTCAAATAAACGTAAAATACAAGAGCTACCTACACAACTTACGTTTTATTAAAGCTATGGGAGAATGGCTCCAAGTCAAAAATAATATATATATAAAAAATATTATTATAAGTAAGTATAACGAATTTCGTTTTTATGACATGTATTTAGGCATTCACACAATGATTGTGATCTAAAAATAATATTGATATCGTATTACATTTCAAGTGTGGCGGGGCGTGTAAATATTCACCGTCACCCGGGGAACAGAAATCGTTTATAGAAAGGTTGAGGAAAGATCCGTAACCGTGTCTCGGCCAAACAATGATGCAACCCCGGCAAGCAAGAAAGCCACTTACCTCGCGACACTGCCCAGGGTGGTCCTTTTGGTTTCCTCAACTCTTCGTATCGAGGCGTGGTAGGTTCACATCGAATTGCGGTCGCGAATCTCAGCGAATTTCCTTCAGAAGATAATTATAATTATACCTAATAGTTGCACAAGCCGCTACCGCTGCTCAAGTTAATTTTAAAAATAGAATCCGTTTCGGATGACAGCTGTTGTCATCCAAGGCATAGCGGTCAAATAGCCACCGGGATGCAATACCGCGAGACTGTTTGGCAAGTTATGATTTACGAAAAAAGGGAATCAATTAGGGCTTACATGGTTTGTATATAAAAAATATAAAAAATCACCTAACCTAGTGTTACCTATAGTCTAAGATCCAAAGAATTTGGTGTTTGAGAAAGTAGATCTAATAACGAGAATTGCCCTTATGACAAAAATAAATACGTAAAAGAAATTAAAAAAAAAAATTATAGACTGCAATTTTTTTTAGGCAGCCTATTTTGATTACGTTTGGAAACTTATTTTATTTGATACAATATAATTTTATTCGGTTGACAAATGGGTGAAGGTCGATCTTACTTCGGATCCTCTACTATTATTTGTCAATATACATTTAAAATGCATTGCAAATTTAGATAGAACTTATAAGGGTAATAGTGTTGTTATCTTAGAATTTCCTTGGAAGTGTCTACTTTGCTGTCGATCATTCCGAACGATTAAATAAGCTTTGATACTGATTGTATAACATAACCGAGATCTGATCACCATCTTCCTAGCGTTCTCTCGTGTTTCATCGGGGTCCGCTTAGACCAAGGTCCAGGATTTAGTGAGTTCTAATGTCTAGGTACAAAAATAAATGCGGAATCTGTACTAGTTTCAAAGTAGCACATCTGAATAAATAATTCAATTCAATTCTTTAGGCTGACAATCCAATTCCTTTGTATTTGTGCTAGGTAACGGCCTGACATACTTAAATTTGCTTACAATCCATTACTGAAGTAAAAATTAAGTACTTAATTTATACTTATTTTTATTATTATTGGTTTCGTGCCGACAATCTCCAATTGCCTATACTTAGGATAAAAACTGTTAGATAACATGGTTGCAAAAAAAATCATTTTAGGTGATGTCATTGGATGTTGGATAGATGCTACCTGTCCATTATTTATCCACAGCTATCATCACAACGGCAAAAAGTTGTTTTTTTTTCGTCCCTTTGGCGATGGCCCTTTCGGTGGATAAGATAGATCGCATCTTATCTCTTATCGGTTGCCCAAAAAGGTTTGCCCACCACACTGGTTTTTAAAGAATGCACAAACTACACGGGTGTGTAGATGTATGATATAAATGTGAACATATTGTAAAAATCTAGGAAAAAAGAATATCAGACATTTCATTAAAAAGAAAGGAACACATTGACTGAGTGACCCTGCCCCATGCGCCAAGAGATGTGGGTTCGATTCCCACCCAAAACAAACATTCGTGTGACGAATACTTGTATTTGTTCTGTGTCTGTTGTTGGGTGTTAATATACAATATATTAATATTTTTTATTTAAGTATATGATTGTAATACCACTGTTGATTCTGATTTCCGTAACACAAGTACTTAAGTTACTTACCTCGGAGTCAGATCAATGTATATGATGTAGACAGATATTTATTATATTATTATTCATTCACCTTTACCGAACGTTGGTGCCAACTGTAACAACAATATCCTAAAACTACAGAAGAGAGGGTTTAACGGACCATCTTCTAATTGCTTTTGGCAGTAAAATCTACGTAGATTGTAGAAATAAGCCCAAGAGAACCATTGCTGCAATGATTCAAACATCGCGTCAAACACAAGGGGGCGTGAGTTCTAAAACGCCCCGGTGCGAGACGAAACGTTTTAGATAAAACAGGTACCTATTTGTCTCAGGAGTGTAGTGCCATAAATCATGATCTTTCCCGATGTTTATAAGGAAAGAACCATCTCTGTGTGCCGAACTTCAACTAACTTTCCGAACTTTAACTTACTTTCGCACTTATAATATTAGTAAGTAAGTTGCGCCGTGATGTGGCAGTGTTGAACAGTAGCGAGCAGTAATCAGCTTGACGCCTGTCCGCCTTCTACAACTCACAACTGCCCAGAGACCTTTACACCCGACGACCGGAAAGCAATGAAGCACACCTTCACGCCCGTACATATACCACATTCAGCCTAAAATATAAATAGACGGAAAATGTAAAACAGTTACATAACTCAAACTCAAAATATTTTTACTTAGTAGTAGGCCTCAAAAACCACTTGTAAATCGTCAAGTAATATTGGTACAAAATAGAACAATTTCAATCTAATCTACGGTTCGGAATGTCGCATCTACCGAGAAGAATCGGCAAGAAACTCGGTACCTAGTTACTCTTTTCAATGCCAGATTTAATATAAAAATTCAAATTTACAGATTAAATTAATATTTATACCAAGTCATACCTACAGTTGCCGAATGTTCGCCGAAGATTCAGACGAGTATTATTACAAGTAAAAGGTAAACCGGAACAGACCAGCCTCTGAAGGTGGCACTTGTTCACAAGTATGACGTTACAAATGGCTAGCTCATTGTCTACATAATCAACATAAACATTTAACGCCTTTTACGATATCCTAGGCAAAAAAGACACACTTATATCTAATATTAGCAAGATGTGGACAGCCAGTGTTGAACAGTAGCGCGCAGTAATCGGCTTGACGCCTGCCCGCCTCCCACAACTCACAACTGCCCAATGACCTTTACACCCGACGACCGGAAAACAATGAAACGATTCATTACACATTCCAAATCCAATAGGGTCAAGGGAATTAGAGAGAAATAATAATATGTATGGGAGTCAAGAATATGGAATATGCATGAACAATATTTTAGTCATTTAATGCATTCATCGGAAAATGTATAAAAATTAAATATTAAGTGTGAAAACATAACCCAAATTTATTAAAAGACCAGCGTGTTAGTTATAGTTTTAATCAATACATCCATCTCTCAAAACGGTTTTGTCTATGCACGTTGTATTGCGCCTGTGCCTATTGACGTCACATGACATATCGGATCTCTCTGTCTAACTGACGAATTTGAATCTTTACATCTTAGCTAATAATCAAGATACAATAAAAAATCTTCCAGATCTAACTACCTGTTCTATAGTAGACTTAAACAAAAAAATAAATAAAAAAGTCATGCTTATTATTTATTGCGCGCAGTGGAGTGCAAGAGACCTCTGGACACTCTATATCCGCGCGCGTATCTAGTTTAGTTTCGACAAGAAAGACAAGATCGTCGAAGTGGCCGTGGGAGTTGGTGGGCTTCTCCAAAATTGTAAGGACTGTTTAAACAAGGATTTCCGTTAAACGTTGTCTCAGGTTACGTTTAACATCTGGTCACGACCCAAATTCTAGTCGCGGATGACATTGGGATGTGTCGCAGATTTTTTAATTAATACCTACACACATTCCCTTACTTGTTTTAAGTTGCATTAGACACAAAAAGTGACAAGTGGCTAGCGCATCGCCTACTTAATCAAATAATGTCCTCCTGGCCGATATCGGTCACGGCGGTCAATCTCAACGAGGATAAACCAACTGCGCAGGAGATATTATAGTGCACAAGTGTGTGCGCAAACTCAGGTGCACTCTCTATTCTTTCACTCTCATAGTCCAGTGGGACGGCAATTTGCGACCGAAGAGAGGTCAGGCGCAGGACCAACGGCTTAACGTGCTTTCCGAGGCACGGGGGTGATTAAACCGCCAACTTCCTGATTCTGGGCTGTTACTGAGTAATTTCAATATTGAAATACCCAGCCCCAATTTTTTGGCCTGACCCGGGATTATTATTCAATTACTAAATACAGATAGGAACAGAGTTGGTACATTCCTTAAAAAAGCAATGTACTTAGTGGTCGCTTTAAATATCCAAATTCAAAGGTAAACATTGAAACACATAAACTCAATATCAATTGGAGAGAAAAAAATAAATATTATGACCGTTCCGTACAATCGTTAAGACTAAAAAGATGTTATAAAGGGCTGCGATACCGGCTCACTAATGCGATTATATGCGAGTTCGTTCCTCCCCGTAACGAGATTTAGTTCTTAGAACGCTGTCAGGGCTTGTTAGTTGCACATTGTGACTACTGTTCAGTTTTATGGAGCCCGATTAACTTATTATTTAAATAAAAAACTGAACCAAAACGACCCATCTTTGATTGGGAGAAAAGAGAAAGAAAACTACGAGATGTCAGATCGGCTGATATTATTACTTTACTAGTAGTTTACAAATGTTTCTTAGAAGTCAATGCATTGTCAATCTCATTTCTGGGAGGCAACTTGGACTACCACATTAATAAACCACGTTCTGTATTATATTGTAGGTACTAGCTTCTGCCCGCAGCGTTGTCCGCGTGGTACATCGATGAAACATAGCTTATTTGTTATTTTAATGTATAAGCTATATTAATGTAAAGTTTCAATAAAATCCATGCAGTACTTTTTGCGTGAAACAGTAACGAACATCCACGTATCCATATATCCACATATCCATATCCACACAAACCGTCGCGTTTATAATGGTACACTTAGCGGCAATAAAATATTCGAATTTGAAATGCATATTTATATACATGTAGGTAAGGATAAGAGTATAACTCAATAAAAGGTTGCCAACATTTCATAATCCATTAGGATTTATGTAATAAAATTCTATTTTGAGGATTGAAGTTGAAACTCTTGTAGAACATTTCCAAACTCAAGTTTGGATGAAACCTTTTAAAGACCCCAACTTCGGTATTTTTAAAGTTGGTGCCACTCCGTCGCATTAAGTGCTGCCCTACTCTTGATGACAACATTCGGTATTTACGTCTTGGTCAACAAAAATGTCACGTATTAAAAAATGTTCCCGGTATTTGATTTCCTTAAGAAACTGTTATCGTTACCCTAATAGGATTATAGGATACAGATTTATGCTTATTGTAAACGTAAAACAATATGAAAATACTACGTTTGGTAAGTGGTTTATACTTAACTGTATGTATTGAAGACGTAGAGTCATTAATGTTAGATAGACATAGCCGTTTATTTCATATTTTTTAGTAACACGTCAATGTTGGCTAAATTTATAACTCGTACAAATAGTTTTAGATGTATTAAAAACCTAAAAAGTATTTTTATTTAATATTAATTACCCTTAATAAATATTTCAAAGAACACTACTAATAAAAACTTTAGACGAGTCAGTCCGAATTGTTCTTGGTATATTATAGTATTTAATTACAAAAAATGACAATAACTTATTAATAGAAACTTGTAGGTTGGCATGCCAATCATTCCGGTGGACAGTTGCACTGCATATTTGCGTCAGACCTCGTGGGAAATAACTCAATGGTGGCACAATGCGAGGCGCGTTCACGACTGAGCACCAATTATGGTTTACCGGTATACGACATGACATGTTATTGATTTACTGCTATGCTCTGCTTGTTCATCGGACATTGAACACTTCGGTGCAAAAGGTCTAAGTGATTAAAAGGGACCAAATTGTCTACGACACGTTTTCGAATGAGATAACGAAAGGCTGTTTCGCATTAGATCAGATTTTGCTTTTATTTCTATAACCAGGGATGGCAAACCTTTTGTGGCAAATGTGCCAAATTTTATAAATTTCCACATATGTAATAGATTTCTCACGGGCCCAGAGTACAGGAAGAAAGGAAAATCATCGTATCATAAAGTGATGGTCAACGAAACTGCGTGCCCAACATTTTCTTTATCCCTCTAAACGAACATTAGCGACGGCTATTATTGTGTGCTGATGACAAAAGTAAGTATCAGAGAACGGATCGCCTTAGTATTATAGTAGTAGCTAACGATGACAACATACATACATACCATCACCCTTGCAATACCCGAAGAAGTAAGCAGAGACCATGGAATGATAAGCTCATTAAACCACATTCAGACAAAAAATAAAACTTGTATTGGACTAAATGGATGAATTTTCAAAAAGTAAGTGGCTTGCTCATCGTTTACATAAATCACAAACCCGACCCCTATGCATCATTCGCCTTTTACGACATGCTAGGTGGTACATTATTACCGAGTCTTAGACCATCATAGGGAAAATTAGAGCATAATATTCTGAAAGTTTATCTTGGAACACCCAAAACCAATATAGACTAGTCAAGAAAATAAATTGTGTTTAACATTATCCTATTTTTAATGAGTAAGGGCTATTATAAGATTGAAGACTTCTGCAATGACAAGCATATATCTTTAGCTTCATAATGAAGGGTTCATCTGTACTGTTGTTTTGTTATCGAGTAAGTGTAGATTATTAATTACAAAGGGGCAGCAAGTCCCTTAAACCACATTCAGCCAAAAATAAAACTGAGCTGTTAGATGGAAAATAGTGAAAAAATTGTGATTGAAATTGAATTTTCCTTTACTTGTGAAATCTTGGAAAAACCTTATTCTAGTTTAGCATGGGCGGCGGATATGGGAATCGTAGGGGAAGTCTAAAAAAATAATTTATGGGCACTTTTTTGCAGTACTGTACTGGTGGTGGTGGCTACTGTACTGGTGACGTGCAGCCAGTGGCGGCCTTAGGTGAAAGGCGAGGCCACATCCAGGTTCCTTGTATTTTGCATAATCAGAAATGGGTTGAATAAGATTTCATTAGACGGACCTACTATTACTCTACAAAAAAAAACAATTCGCTATCAGTATCTTGTCGTTGTCAGAGGAGGGAAAAATCTTCTATTAATACCCAATCTCCTAATATGGACTGAAGATGCATTATGTGAATCCAGAAAAACCTCTCGATGGTCGTCCTTCATGCCTTAGACGACATCGCAACTCACCCTATCCTATTCTTGCTGGAGGCTCGGAGGGTAAGGGGCCATCCATAAAGTACGTCACACGCAAAAGGGGAGGGAGGGGGTCTACGAAGTGTGACTTAGTGTGACAAGGGTGGGAAATGTCCTAAGTTCAGTGACATCACTTTTTAAATATTTTATGTATAACTAAACGCCCCGCGGTTTTATCCGCGTAGTTACCGTTCCCGTAGGAACATGGGAATAAAATATAGCCTATGTTATTTCCGGATAATGTAGCTTTCCAATGGTGAAAGAATTTTTAAATCGGCACAGTAGTTTTCGAGCTTATTCATTACAAACATACACACACACACAAAAATACAAGTCTTTCCTCTTTATAATGTTATTATAGATATAGATAATAATTAAAAGCGACTAATGGTACCTATATCGGGTTTTGGGTGTGATTGTGTAGGCGACAGGTTAGCCGCTTGTCACGGCTTTTTAACAATTTTCCATCTAACCCAGCCCTACTTTATTTTTGGCTGAATGTGGTTGAAGGGGCATGCTGCCCCTTTGACTCTGCCTACCCCTTCGGGGATTATGGGCGTGATGTTATGTATGTATGTATAATAATTTGCAATTTTCAGATGTAAAATTGCTATCAAATTCGTGTGATGTCGTTTATGGACGGCCCCTAAGTAGGTACCGCCAGGGGCCCCGCGATGGCTGAGGCCGCCCCTGCGTGCAGCCGGCATGGCGTCGCCGGTTACTCACTGGAAATCCCGCAGACATTTTTATGGCAAGCACGGAGGGTTATCGCAACAAAGGGGAGGTCCGCAATTTCTTGATTTAATTACCGGAGTCGTGTTGCGTGCCTCTACCCTTCCTCGGCTTCAACTTGCGTTTAATTCCTTTTCAGTGATTCAGCTCCGATTAGGTCACATTTGATGCGGGTATACCACGAGTAACTAGGGTTTTATCCGATTTTAATAAATAAATTGTTCAGACTGACACACCAATTCCCTAGTAACAAACTAAACTTATAAGCTTATGCTATGGACACTAGGTGAACGGAAAGACATACTTAAATACGTTTATAAACATCCATGACTGGAGTACAAATGTCCATGTTCGTGATACGAAACCTATTTTGCCTCTGGCCGGATTCGAACCTGCGACGCTCGGTATTGTGGCTCGGTATTCTGACCACTCGACCAACGGGCCTGTCTAATTAGATTTTTTTTTTTACTATTTATATCAATTTCAGGATAAAATGTCTTAAACCGTAACGATTTCTATGCATAATTGTAATTGATTACCATTGAGTGTAAAAATATTATAGTTGTTTAATTAAGTACTTTGACTTTTTTGACAGGCTTGATGGCGCATTCGGTAGTGACCCTGCCTCATGCGCCAAGAGTTGTGGGTTCGATCCCCACCCAGGCCAAATATTCGTGTGATGAATACTTCTGTTTGTTCTGTGTCTGTGTGTTAATATCTAATATTTAAGTATATAATTGTACGTACATTACAGTTGCTAAAACTGCTCATATCGCCAAATTACAAGGATGATGAATAAACCTGATCACAAATTAAACAATACCAATCGATAACATGATATTTCAAATAATTTTAGCAATTATATTATGAAATATCTGAACATACAAAATACTAAACAGCTTTTTTTTGTATTTTCAACCGACTTCGAAAAAAGTTGAACAATGACTAGGTACAACTGAAGCTAATATTAGTAGGTTATTATCACCGATAATGTATCTGTTGAGTGATAATTGTACCTATACCAATTTACTTGGCACCGACTTAAAATTTATAAGTATTAAAATACGTATTACTTTTGCCTAAGTAAATTTATTTTTTACTTTTATTAGGTTCGTTTTTGAAGTCGGTTTTTTTTTTGTTAAAAATTATTTAGATTGGTATCAATCATTCGAATCTGTAGTTCAGAATTACGAGTATATGGGGCAAGATTTATAATTTATTCGAAGATTATGGGCGTGATATTATGTATGTATGTATTTATAATCATTAGCTAGACAAGTAATATAAATTTTTCTTAAACGTTTAACGATGCTTATAATTTATCAGTCGTGTAACATTTTATGTATAATGACATTAATTTCTTTTACGGCGTATTATCAGGAGCGGCGTTAGTTTTAATTAGTGGTACTTGATGGGTGGCTCGATGACTTCAGCCGACTTATGAGGAGATAGTACAGAAGTGACAATCCATTCTATTACTATTGTGTTGTGCCGGCAGTGGGTATAACAGGGTAGATATACCTTACCCTAGAGCAAGACTTCCTAGGGGGACATAGAGAAATATCAGGGGGTCGTAATAGGTACGTTTGGATTTCCGAAAGAATAAAAATTGCATACTAGCAAACCTTCCGTTTTCTAACATAGGTAATGGCACTAACATTTAAAATAATTGTGAATATAAAATTTTGAATATTTATTATATGTGTATGTGTGTTACCAAATAAACATTTATCTTTCTTTCTTTCTTTTAAGAATAAATTCATATTTGTTTATGTTAAAACGTTGTTAGTAATTACAATTTTAATTTAAAATGTTTTTCATAGTGTGTACTTCGTGCCCCGACGTGCAGACAAGAGTAACATTCTTATTTATAACTAGCTGTGCCAGCGGTGTCACCCGCGTTTATGGTTAATATTATAAAGACTATTTCCGTCATACATGATTACTATGTAACTTTAACCATTAAGGCTGCACACGCGACGGAAGCTTAAAAAATGGAGTAACTTCTCCCGTTTTCCCAACATTCCCTTCACTTCTCTGCTCCTATTGATTGTAGCGTGATGAAAAGTATACTATAACCTGCCCAGGAGTATGAAGAATAATTGTACCAAGTTTTGTTAAAATCCGTCGAGTAGTTTTTGTTTCTATTAAGAACATACAGACAGACAGACAGACAGACAAAAAATTTACTGATTGCATTTTTGGCATCAGTATCGATCACTAATCACCCCCTGATAGTTATTTTGAAAATATATTTCATGTACAGAATTGACCTCTCTACAGATTTATTATAAGTATAGATATTGGTACGGACAATCAGAACTCGTAACTTTTTGGTAGGGACAGGAAGAATCAGACTTGCGTTAATATAACATCAACTAATTTACAATTCACAAAAGGTGCCATCGTTGTGTATTAAAGTATTGTAACTAATTTATATGTATACTTAGTTCACGGATATATAAATGGTACGTGTACCTACTTATACTACTCCGCTTCTCAAGGTGAAGTTGAGCTGTTGGTCCCAGATACTATCGCAAGATAGCAGTTAAAACAACCACGGTAGAAGTCTGGCGCTGCCTTAAAACTCTTGACATCATGTTAGCCCAGCGAACTCACTCAACAGTTAACTTAAGCATATTCATTCTGAAGAATATATTAGGATTATTCGGTTAGTAGCAGTGTAAATTCTTTCACTTTTACCGTACCTTACTTTTATATCGGTGCTTTTATTATAAAGTGCTGTTTTATAAAAAAAAAACAAACATATAATTTATTGTCGTCAGAAAACTACTGAAATCTAGCGGCTTGGAGTCAGCTATTGGTATCATGACATATTGCCGAGTTGGAAGCAGTTCTAGCACATTTTCCACCAGCAAATTTTAACATATTATTTACACTAAGTTAGTTACGAGTTATGGTTGTTTAATGGATAAGCAGGCCCTGTTTAGGTATGCGGGATGATTCTAACAGCCACAAGCAGTTGAGTCAGATGCTCACTTCAATTCAACTAAGTTAATTGACATACTTTTTGTTAATTTTCAAATCCTTCTATACAGGGTGACTGGAACTGAACCCGTCAAAGCAAATTCGCATATAGAGGAGGTCATTTGCTAAATATTGGACCTTACTTTCTCTTAACTAAAGTTTTATGTTTTTTTATATAAGCGTAATATCTTATTTTTTAACCCTAGTTCGAGAAGTTCCGACGTATTTTAATTACTAATGTTTATTACTACCAACAAATAAAATAAAAAAAACAAATGCTTTAAGGTATGATTTTGGGAAAAACTCAATATAAATAAAAATTTAAATATCTCGTAAACTTTAAAACTTTAGTTAAGGAATGTTAAGTCCAATAATTAGCAAATGACCTCCTCTGTATGTTTGCTATGGCGGGTTCAGTTTCAATCACCCTGAATAACTTCTTAAATAATATGCGTAGGTATCTCCTTTAACTAAATTTTGAAATGAAAATCAAATGGAAATGATATAACACGAACCGGCTATTCATAATTTGTTACAAAACCCAAAGCTTGTCAAAACCAAAGCCTTAAAACATTGCCTTCTGTACATCGTTGATGCTATCGGGTCTCCAAGATTTGTCTCATCGCGGTTCATTAGCACAATAAACGCTTTCATCACAGAGCCATCCGTCTGCAGCACGCGGAACATCATGAGTTATGGGGGTGTTAACTCGTTACTGGGTATTTGTAGCTGAGCACGTCAGTTGGCATGCAAGTACGTTTCAAAACAACTGCTTATTTATTATCTTCAATGATGTATCACCGCTTAGTTGGGTGGTGCTAGCGGAGAACGGAGGAATTATATCACACCAGCCTCCAACTAATTCATTAACTAATACGCAAAAAGGTCACACCTTAATCCACACTCATTTATGTTTTTATTCAAGAAAGTTGAATACATTTAAAATACCCTCTTAACCAATATCGGTCACGACGGCCAATCTCAACGAGGAATATCCAACTGCGCAGGAGATGTTATAGTGCACAAGTGTGTGCGCAAACACAGGTGCATTCTCTTTTCCTTCATTCTCATAGTCCGGTGAGACGGCAATTGGACATGACCAGAGAGAAGTCATGCGCAGGACCAACGGCCTAACGTGCTTTCCGAGGCACGAGGGTGATTAAACCGCCAGTTACTGAGTAATTTCAATCTTGAAATACCTAGTCACAACTTTTTGGCCCTACCAGGGATTTAAGCCCGGGACCGCTTGGTCTATAGACAGAGGCAGTCAATATAAATTAATTCATTTTAGGTACTGTCTGACCTTTTGTACAGATGGATCTATCCCGAGTTGAATCGCGGTATGGGATTGTGTTTCCAGGGCCTATATTAATTCACCTAAAAACCAGCTGGATATAAGTTTTAGACTAGTCTTAAACTCTGGACTGGAAGTTAACTTTAACACTGGAAGATAGCTAAAAATTGCGGCGGCGGCTAAAATTAGTATCGCCGTTGCGAAATTTTCGATAAATAAAATAACTAAATAAATTCTTCAGACTAATATAAGATACAAACTAAGCATTAAAGCGTTAGCAAGTTACTAGGCGCATAGACATACTTGAATACGTTCACGTGTTTAGTTTGGAACTAGGGAATTGGTGTCAGTCTGGAGAATTTATTATTATAATAACTATATACGTCGGTTATAATATCTAGTATACAAAAGAACAAAAAGCCAACCAAAAGACTTCTTAAAATTTTAATAAAACGGAATAGTCTATTCCGTGACTCACACTAATGAATATAACAAAGCTCCAATATGATTTATGAAATATGCCTCGAATATTATAGAAATTTTGGAAACTTTGTTACAAAAATCTAATTTAAATTTGTGCAAACAAATTACCACACAATTTATACGTTTTTGCTGAAGGAACCATAAATACTTACTTGCAAGCTAAACATTCCTGTAAGAACATCGCCGAATGCCGTGTAACTGAAACTACAAACGGGTTTTCGCCAATGGTCTGGTGCATAGCATCATAATTTAGGAAAAATAAGTAAATAGTCATAAGTCATTCGCGCAACACTCGCGTGCGGCGAAACAACTAGGGCTGTCATCTATATATTAATACGTGAAGCATAAACTTTGTACCCCTTTTTATGAGAATTACGCGGACGGAGGAGTATAAGATTTGGCACAGTTAAAGTTTATATGGAGAAGGGGTGCAGAAAGCGAATATTTCCATAAATAATAAAAAATATAAAATATAAAAAAAATCGACCAGTTGCAATCCCAAAACGGGGCGATCACTAGTTTGTTTTAATGTGTTTGTCAAACAAACAAACGCAAATAATTTTTCCGAATGAAATAAGCTTTACGCAATCAAGGTGTCAGCAATTCAAGAGGCACACTGAAACTGATATTAGAGGGCGTCGATAAATGACGGTAGGCTTTTAGGGTGGGGAGGAGTAGTCGAATTTTAAGGATTGGAAATTGGAAAAATTAAATGATATTTGAAAGGATCCCCTTTCGAATATCATTTAATTTTTAACTTACTACAAAGGAGAGAAAACTGTAGATTTTTCTTAAATATTTTATTTTCCACTTTTATTTAACTTTTATATAAACGTATATTATGAAACATTTGTAACATTAAAGTTACATATATTCTGTGATTGTACCCTAAATCTAAAAAGTCAATCGCATTTCCCTTTTAATGCCTCCATGTAAGTGAATATACTTTTGCAAAGAAAAGTAAATCGTTCCTATTAAATAAGTAATCAAATGACATCTCATTTACCACTACCAGCCCTAGAGTGTGCGGACGATATGGCACGCGGAACAAGCAGCGCCGCGGGGTTTACGAGGCGCGCGTCGTAAACAGACGGTCGGTTACGCATTCGCCGTTAAACGCTGCTCCTGCGCCGCTACATTCACAACGATGAATCCACATACATATCTATTTAGTGTTTTATAAACCAAGGAGTGTATTAAAACATGACTTTTAAGGGCAAAGTAGCAATTTTATTTTTGGCTGAATGTGGTTTAAAAACCTTATCGCTCTATATCTATATACCTACCCCTTCGTGGATTGCGGGGTTTATGGTATGTATGTATGTAAGTAGCATCTTATTATATATCATATATAATTTTATCAGTTTAGCATTTGGTTCGGCGAAGTAGCTTTTCTAATGGCCCGTTGGTCGAGTGGTCAGAGACCCTGGCCACGATACCAAGGGTCGCGGGTTCGAATCCCGCTAGGGACAAATATTTCGTGTGATGAACATGGATATTAATATTCAAGTTATGGATGTTTATAAACGTATTTAAGTATGTCTATCCGTTCACCTAGTATCCATAGCACAAGCTTATAAGCTTAGTTTGGGACTTGGGAATTGGTGTGCCAGTCTGAAGAATTTATTATAAATAAAAAAAATCGGATTTGCTAGTATGAGACATCGATACGAATCGATTATTTTCTGAAATAGAATTCTTAATTCATTTTGATATGCCTAATGTTCGTGTGGACTAGTGAGACATGGTCCGAATGCTCCCAGTCCGGATGTGACACGTTAACTCGTGTCGCAACGAATATCCGAGATGATCTATGAATTGGAATCGCTTTTCCCGTGAGAAACCAGCTTTATTAACCGCTGGTCATTTTGATTGCTATAATATATCATCAGCAGAATATATTACAGTTTTATTAGATCCAACATGATTATGTTTAATGATTTGAGTGTATCATCACAGTGTATATGTTACGACGAATGAATAATAATGTGTTGACGACATGTCTAGTTGACATATTGGTTTGTACCTTATGAATAACATTTTATAACAACTTTTCATAAATGTAACTTAAAATGTGTGGATGTTTTTTCCTAGTTTAACATAAACAAAATGATTCGTCATCTCGCGATCCACAGATTGTCTAATGAAGCGAGAGCCCGCAATCCCGCGATAACGCTACACGGGATTTCGGACTTTCAATACATTTATGCTAATATGTTTAAATTAAACTCAGCGCGGTCCTGAGCTGAGTTGGCAGCTCAACGGTAAAGACAAGCAGACGTGTAGTACACACGAGACGAGCTGGTTCAAACCGAGCCAGAGACGTAGCTAGAGTTGAAGGATAGGTAGCTGGGTTAGTTGCGTTATTCCCCAGTTGCAATTTCACCCGAAAAATTAATTTAAAACCCAGTTGCGATTCCACCCGAAAAAATTATATATATCTATAGTTGTATTAGATACCCGGTTTGTACAGGTGCAATTAAGCAGAAAAACCTTCAAAATGTTAATAAAATTATTAATTCGTTTTAATCAGATGTTAGAAAGTTTCAGAGCACGCAGCCAAAGCAAAAGTGCGCGGCGCCTCGCGCACTTTTCATCTCAGGCGGGGCAAGTTGCTCCCCCCAATGGTGGTAGACGGCGGCAAGTATCTCTGCTTCCAGCTCCCAGGGAGGAGAGCTGGCCAAAACGCAGACAGTATCAAATGCATTATTTCGATAAGCTCGAACAGCAGGACCCGCTATTATCCTTTGAGGCTACCGCAGGAAGGCGCAGACAAAAAATTACAACTTTTAAGTTGTGTGCGTAGTAAAAATAATACTTTGTAAATCCATTACGACTCAACGAGTAGGTACTTTACACATAACCAATACCGATACTACGACATTTTATTATACTCGTTACCTCGTTGTGTTTGTGTTTTTACTGTGACACGCCAAATAGGTTGGTATTGTCAAAATGGCTGCTATTATATTTTAAAATGCGCACTTTTAGGCTATTACGTCGATTGGCATTTCGCCCGAATCACCTTTATCTGAACAGTAGCTGTCCTAAATCGTATTAAATAAAAAAAGGTTGGTGAAATTCATCTAAGAGGTGGTAGCTCAATGGGCAAGCTCGCTAGAAGAAAAAGAATCACGAAATGAGTTGACGTCTTACGACATTTTGTTATTAACAACTAGTAAATTACATAAAGACAATGTTTTACACATTCAACCTTGAAACGCCTGTCAAACTTTCAAAGCAAAAATACATTTGCACTGGACATGCACATATGCATGAAAAAATGGGATAGGCTCTCGGAATTGGAGATCGTATAGATTTAGTGCGACTTAAGTATAATAGGGTTATAAGAAATTGCGTATTATATTTACATATATTTATTGTAATTATGAGCATTAAAAGTTATCAAGAATTTTATTAAAACAAGACACGTAGAGGCTTCGAAATATACAAACCAATGTATTACTATTACATTTAATACTTTTATTCAAGGCAGGTTTCGCGAGAAATATAAAACATTGCATAAGTAAATAACTGTTTACCTGTAGAAAATTCTATTGTCTGAAACTTTATTAGGTACCGTGCGCAAGATAATATAAAAAAATAAGTACCTACATAGTAAGTGGGTACATAACAAACACCACATATTTACGCGAGTCATAAAAGCTTACGTAGAATCTTCTATAGAGATTTATTGCTTATAAATTGACCTTTGTTTTCTTTTAACACAAGTGCTAAATCAATCCGGCAATAGGTACCTACGTGGCGCAGGCGTACAGTAGAAACCACTTGGCAACGGATCTTAGTCGGGTACGGGCTAACGGGCTCGCGAGTTAATTAACTTATGGACTTATCCCAGTCGCAGTGTTGTCGATTCGACCCCTGGAAGAGAGCCGACGAAACATGTGTATATGATTTGTCGCTGCTATGCCTAAATGCTAAGTAATTCACCTAGGATGAGACCTCCAGAGTATGCTGCGCCGTGTCCTCTTCCGCGCCGCACTCATGGCAGGCCAGCGTCAGGTCCCTCTTAGCCACTCGGTGTAGATAACGACCGAATCAGCCGTGATCCAGGGCAGGAGCCGTGATACAGGCCCGTTGGCCTCTACGGTCCTCCAACCGTAAGTTGCCGCCGCGAGGCCGTTCGCCCACCGCACCATTATTTGCGCGCGCGCCTCGCGCCGTGCACGTTTTATCTCAGCCGGAGCAAGTCACTCCCCGCTATCGCGACTCGTCGCCTGATGGTGGTAGACGGCGGCAAGTATCTTTGCTTCCAGCTCCCAGTGAGGAGAGCTGGCCAAGACGCAGACCGGATTAAATGCAATATTTGGATAAGCTCGAACAGCAGGACCCGTTAATAACCTTTGAGGCCTCCGCAGAAAGGCGCTATTCTGGGGGTTAATTGAATTGTGCCATATAGGCGCCGCGAACAACCCCCGCATAAAGCCAGCGATAGTTCAGGCTTGGTCCCCCAGCATGGAGCAGTCGTCCAAGCGCAGCTGCTGTGCCCTGAAATTGCCATCGGCTGTCTAATTGTAGCCCCAAGTATTTCATTTGGGGCCTCAACAAGACCGGAACCCTTTTTATTTGAATTCGGGCCCCGGACGGTGGCCCTTTTTGGTAGCCATGAAATAAGGTGGCCTCCGTTTTGTGAAGGGCCACTTGTCGGGTAGTGTCCGACCCGAGCCGACCTAGAGTTCGGTATACGGTGTGCGACGGACTGGGCAGCAAAGGTAAGGTCCACGATGGAACCCCCGTTATGCCGCACGCACGCACGTGTTAGCACGACGTGTTAAGCTAGCACGTCTCAATCCTCTTCGCTTAGGAGCTATTCGCCGTCGTCGGCACATTCTCGCGCTGTACCCTCTGCTATACCAGAGGGACACGCGGAGTGTCGAGGGGCCGCCTTCCACCCGGCGATCCAAATTGAAGGCGAGGCCCTGTAAGCGTGGGAGTGCCTGTGCCTACCGCGCCCACCGCAACGTATCGGCAGTACGCCCCTGCCGGGTTGCCGAGGATAGGGAGGCAGGCAACAATCTGGCAACCGGCAAGACTGGCTGGCAAGACACCAGTCGCGGCTCTCTTTAGAAGCTCCGTACATTGAAAGAAAATTAGTAAGTGATAACTTCTTATAGAGTTGAGTTTTTTTTTTTTAAAACTTCAGCATATTAATTAAACCTTGTTTTTTAAACTTAAAAAAACTGTACTTATTTATAAGTATTTTTTCAACTTTTAGAATCGTTATATCTCAGAAACGATGACTCTTAGGAAAAAAGTATTACAAATATTTTGTATAGATAATTATATGATCTATAATTTTTGTCTGATCAAATTTAAATGATAAAACTTACTGTTTTGCTGAAAATCGCGTAAAACCCATTTTGAGACCTTTGACCTTGAATATATTTTTTTCCAGGTACGGGGTCGATGGGGACGATTTCGTACTTCTTGTCAATCTTCACGTATTTGTATTTATCGTAACAGTAAAAAATAACAAGTATTAAATACGTATAAAAATAATAACATTGGTCCTTCCGAAATAAACAACTGTTATATTTCATAACAGTTAGATTATTTTGTTAAATGATTAAAATGATTGGACAAGATAATTTGCTCGCATGCACAGTGAAATTTTTAGTCTTGATATTTTCATGTACTATAAAAGGCTATCTGTTGAGTTTCGCAGATAACTGTTATCCGCTTCGTTACTGTTAAATACCATTCCCCTGATAACTGTTTTCCGCCACGTAATTGATAAATACTATTCCCCTCAAATTCCCAAGTAAATAACAAGATTCTAGAGCTGGAAGGTGGCCATAGGAACTTCACAATGAAACGACACAATTCCATCGAGTATGGGCTCGTTTGATTTGTATTGACGAGTACTTTGATCCCATATGGTAACTAGAGTCTGATGCTGGAGTTGGAAGGTAGGTAGCTATAGGAACTCCGCATCAAAACGACACCACTCCATCGAGTTTGGGCTCGTGTAATTCATGTTGACAAGTACTTTGATTTATAATATCCGTTTGGTGGTAAGACAATATCCATAAGAAATCCCATTAAATTAGGGAAAATAAATTCGTTCAAGTAACCATAACCATGCGCGTATACTTAATAATTATCTAGCAATCTACCACCTCTCCTCTTACAAAAAATAAGGAAACGAAAAATAAAAATAACAATCTTTTACTTGGTAACAGATATTTGGAACTGTTATTTTAAGATAACAGTAACAGGAGTAACAAGTATCTAGCTTTACCTGTTACGACCCATCTCTACATAAATGTGTACTATATAGTTACTATAAAAATGTATTGTTGGTCATTTGATACACGACATACATTTTATTGGGTTACTTTATCTTTATATGATGATATATCCTGTAATAAATAAATTATCGACATACTTGTAATTTAAAAAGAGACAACTTGTAGGTAGAAGAGTGCGGGTTTAAACCCGAACACGTACCTCAGGGATTTTCAAATCTATGTACATACGTATTTATATTGCTGGCTCGGCGGTAAGGGAAAACATTGTGATGAAACCTACAAATAAAGAATTCTAAATCTATGACAAATTCAAACAACTTTAGATTTGTAACCGTGATCCAAAAATTGTTTGGTTCCCCTATCTTAGGGTTACGAAGAGCAGATCGGCAGTCACTTCAATGTAATAACCAGACACGCTCGATCCTGGATCATGGTATAAGCGGACCCAGTCTATGCACGAGACATAACACTAAAAAGATGATAAAATTGTTCTAAATTTATTAATATACAAAAATACATACAAAAATTATTTTCAGGATTTTTTCATTAAAGTTCAGTATGTTTTACTGTAAACGGCGACGCTGGCTGCGGCGCGCGGTAGTACCGATCGTAGATTGAGTCCCAGAAGCGCGCGCGACGCTCCAGCAGCGCGCCGCGCAACTCCGGCGCGCGCCCCAGTGACATGTGCGGCGCGCCGTTCACCTGCGACACCGCGGGCCACGCCGGCAGCGACGAGCCCGCAGGCACTGGATTTCTGGAATTATCAATGTATCAATGTCACTTTAGCATTCTTGCGATTTGAGTTAGTAACACATAGGCAAAAAGTTTCAAAAGAAAGTACATATGTTATACTAAAAATCCTTCTGCAAGCTGTAGGGTACATAATTATTGAAATATCTTAGACAGGTTTAAGAGTTTAAGAGCTTACCCAGTAGTAAGGAAATTATGCCACAGTTCTCTCATATATTTTATAACTTCTTTTGGTTCTTCTGGGAGAATATCTTCGTTAGCTCCGAAGCCCAAGGCACCAGATAAAGGTGCGGACTGAGAACAGTGATTTGCCCCGCGGACATTATTTGTGTAAGGTACAACCGGAGAATTGAAATCATCATTTTCATATGTATATGAATATTCATACAGATATATTTTGTCGTGGCCTGCATTAACATGTAACTGAACTGCTCGTAATGTAGGATAAGCAAATATAACATCAGTGAAGTAATCTATATATGCCAGAACGCCATTTTCAGTGATAGTACCATCTCCAAAATAAAATTCCTTAACCTGTTTCGATACTGCTGCTTTTTCGTCGTCGTCTTTAAAGGTCAGATCGTGTGGTAAAAAGTCTGAAAATCTTTCATTCATGCTATCCTTCCATGTATCAAAGAACTCTATTCGCATATAGCCCTCCATGTTAGCGAATCCATACAGCATGGGATACTTCTCATATTTACCGCTCTTTAAAATTGCAAACGGAGAGTCTTCTAGAAAAGATTCTTGCCCAGTTTTTTTCGTTTCTACACATGGAGAAAACAAGAGTGCAGAATCCTTACTATTACCTAAAGTATATGCGAGCAGAGTCTCAAACGAAGCAGTCTTATAAAATTCTTCCAAGGCATAAATATTATCTACGTCACTGAAATTTACTTGCTTGGCGTATTCTTTAGCATTAGCAATAGGGTCCGTTTGCACCGTGCCATGGTTGGCACCGCTTTCTGGTATCACTTTATTAAACAAACCTTTCGCTAAAGGTGATAACATCAAAAGGTCAACCGAGGCGGATCCAGCACTGGAGCCCCAAATAGTTACATCATTAGGGTTTCCACCAAAGCTTTTTATGTTTTTATTAACCCATCTCAGCAGTGCTACCTGGTCTTTCATACCAGCATTTCCAGGAACATCCTTTGTGCCTAGACACAAGAAACCATGAGCTCCAAGTCGGTAGTTAAAAGTTACCATTATAAACTTTTTGTTGAGAATCTTTGTTCCTACAGAGAGCATCCCATTGCCTATCTGAAATCCTCCTCCGTGAACATAAACTATCACAGGAAGGTTCGTTTCACTAGTGTCTGGTACGAATACATTAGCCACCAAGCAATTTTCCTGGACGACAGCATTTATACCTAGAGCTGTGAACAACTCGACCGGTACCACTTGTGGACAAGTTATATCCTTATTTACCGCTTCAAATGTACTGAGCCATTCCGGTGCTGGGAGAGGAGCCTGCAAATAAGAAATAATCTTAGTTTATACGTACGAATAAAATATTGTTAAAAAAAGCATTCACGAATCAAACAAAGTAAAATATATACAATAAACTCCTACAATCTTGTAGATTTAAATTGTCTTAATAACCACCAACAATTTCAAAGTACAATGTCAATGTTTTGTTTGATTGACACTGATTGGGCGCCTTTTTCTTAAAAATAATAGATTTAAAGCGATAATGTTATTTTGTTACAAAGCTGTTCCGACTCTATAGATTCCAATTGTTATGAACAACTATAATACTATAAATATTTCCTCCAATTATTATTCAATATAAGATAAGTTAAATTTTAACAAAAATAAAAACCGACTTCAAAAAACCCCGCAAAAAATGTTTATTAAAAAACACAAGTAAAAACTGTCTTAATAGCTATTTAAATGTCTAAACACTAAAAAGTATAAAATAAATTCTTTCGACTGCTTCCATGAAAGTATTAATCTTTAACACGTATTTAAATATTTACAATAATCAGTTAGTTTTGGAGTCGGTGCCAGCCCGCGTAATTATATCATCATTTCGGAATTTGCAATTATTTGTTTCTTGGTGAAGGGTGGTAAAATAGGTTTTGAATATACAAAATCAATAGTAAGTTAATATACTCATATTTTAACGAATTTGTTTCATATTGTTATTAGTAAGGTAATTTGTTATTAAGTGTCTACTTTTTTTTAGTTTGGCTGGCACCGACTTCTTAACTAACTGATTATTGTAAATATTTTAATACGTGTTAAAGATTAATACTTTCATCGAAGCAGTCGAAAGAATTTATTTTATACTTTTTAGTGTTTAGATCTTCTTCAAGTCGGTTAAAAAGTAGCCTTCAACAACCAAAATCAAAGACGAGGTCATTCAACATACTATATTTAGCTGGGTCCCAGCCAGTCAGCCATCGCAAACTAGTGTGAGAGCTGTCTGTGCAATAAGTTTATGTAAATAGCGCATACTTGCTATGATAAATAAATCCGATCAAATATAAAGATTAATCAAACAAATCGAAATAATCTTTTGGTAGTTCGAACACCAAATAATATAAATATTCTTCTTTATAGTTGTTACGTAATAACCTTATTAAACAGAGTCCGGCTTAAAGCACAACTGTAATAAGAACTATAATCGTTGGTGGTAGTTTGTATACACACCCACAATTATTAAGTAGTTAAGCACTGCTACTTGAATTACTGCCAATGGCATACCAAGATTGTATATTCTTCCTCAATTATCTTTTTTGACAAGTACAAAGGTACATAAATTACCTGAAATTTATTTCTCCCGGTGGGTACAGAAGCATAAGGTATGCCATAAAATTCGAAGACATCATTTTCAGGATCTTTGTATCCTCGCACCGGCCCCTGCTGTATGCGCACGAGTCGCTCCTCACGATCCTCGCATAGCGATACTGTAATACACACAGACGCGACCAAATAGAGGACTTCCACAGACCGCATCGTATCACACACTGACATGCTAATATGTTTATCATGTTTGTAACATGACGCATCAATTTCTGTCGTTAGAGATCCTTGTACTGAACTACAGTGAATCCAATTATTTAGAAATAAAAAATAATTGTATTATGATGATGTCTATTTTAAACAGACAGTTATAATTACTTGATTAGTTTCAAAGTAGTGCTTATGACATAAATAAAAACTGTTTCTAATGAAACATATTTAGGTGCCTTAAGAATATCAACTTACTGTGGAACCCCAAACCTATAATTTATTATTGCAATGTCACGTACCGATAAATTGAATTTTTATTTACCTAAGTAGAGTTATTGTTGCATGTTTGTCACGTAAACTTTATCTATACGTATGAATTTGGTTAGGTTTACTTAGATAAGCCTCGATAAGTAATTCGTTATATCATTAGTGTATATATAAATTAAAAAAATAATGCTCTAGTGGTTCGGTAATATGAAAGAATGGAAGATTGATTCAACAGGTATACAATGCGAAAGTGGCAGAAGAAGTCGTGTGTCAACAGAAGATGATGTTAGGAGACATAACAACTGTATATTGTTATACTCTTTATACTCGGTTCTTACTGGAGAAATTAGTGAGTCAGTAGGTACCGAAGATACTTTCGGTGATTTTCTCGAGGATGTGTGTGTTCTCAAAAATATAGTTTTACTATCTATCCCTTGACACGTACAGAAAACAACAATTGAAATGTTTTATAAAACTTTATCGGTATAATAAATATTCAACAGTTACACGTCTTAGTTCTGCCTGCTGTAACAGTTCTTATAAGTCACAACGGATCAATAAACGAAATTCAAAAATTCAGATAACAGAATTGTAATACTACTCCTATCTGTGACTCTCGACTGGCTCGATGGCTCATTCGGTAGTGACCCTGCCTCATGCGCCAAGAGTTGTGGGTTCGATCCCCACCTAGGACAAACAGTCGTATGATGAATACTTGTGTTTGTATTATGTCTGGGTGATAATATTGAATATCTATTTACTATTATATATATTCAAGTATATATTTGTAATACCACTGTTGATTCTGATATCCGTAACACAAGTGCTTAAGCTACTTACCTCGATGTCAGATCAATGTATGTGATGTTGTGTATAGTCTGATAGGTACTTATATCCTTACTTTAGTGAACTGTAAATGTCCAACTTTGTGAAGCATTATAAATAAATGCATTATCGATACCATGGTCTATTTGCTATAACTTTTAGTTTTTAAAATTCCTAATGGCTGCGGCCTCTGTGGCAGTTGCGGCACGCGGTAGTGCCGCTCGTACTCTTCTTTTGCATTTTTTTTGGCATTAGTTGCATGCTTGCTTGAATGCTGCATAACATGCAAGCAAGCATGCAGCATTCAAGCAAGCATGCAACATGCATGGTTTCTGTTACGGCTCCAGCGCTGCATGGCTCTGGCAGTCGATATGGCACGCGGAACAAGCAGCGCCGCGGGGTTTACGAGGCGCGCGTCGTAAACGGACGGTCGGTTACGCATTCGCCGCTACATTCACACCGATGAATCCACATACATATCTATTTAGTGTTTTATAATCCAAGGAGTGTATTAAAACATGACTTTTAAGGGTAAAGTAGCAATTTTATTTTTGACTGAATGTGGTTTTAAAACCTTATCGCTCTTTGGACTATGCCTACCCCTTCGTGGATTGCGGGGTTGATGGTATGTATGTATGTAAGTAGCATCTTATTATATCTTATATAATTTTATCAATTTAGCATTTGGTTCGGCGAAGTAGCTTTTCTAATGGCTCGTTGGTCGAGTGGTTAGAGACCCTGGCCACGAAACCAAGTATTTATATTCGAGTCATGGATGTTTATAAACGTATTTAAGTATGTCTATCCGTTCACCTAGTATCCATAGCACAAGCTTATAAGCTTAGTTTGGGACTAGGGAATTGGTGTGCCAGTCTGAAGAATTTATTATAAATAAAAAAATAAAAAAATCGGATTTGCTAGTATGAGACATCGATACGAATCGATTATTTTCTGAAATCGAATTCTTAATTCATTTTAATATTTCCAACGTATGCCTAATGTTCGTGTAGACTAGTGAGACATGGTCCGCATGCTCCCAGTCCGGATGTGACACGTTAACTCGTGTCGCAACGAATATCCGAGATGATCTATGAATTGGAATCGCTTTTCCCGTGAGAAACCAGCTTTATTAACCGCTGGTCATTTTGATTGCTATAATATATCATCAGCAGAATATATTACAGTTTTATTAGATCCAACATGATTATGTTTAATGATTTGAGTGTATCATCACAGTGTATATGTTACGACGAATGAATAATAATGTGTTGACGACATGTCTAGTTGACATATTGGTTTGTACCTTGTGAATAACATTTTATAACAACTTTTCATAAATGTAACTTAAAATGTGTGGATGTTTTTTCCTAGTTTAACATAAACAAAATGATTCGTCATCTCGCGATCCACAGATTGTCTAATGAAGCGAGAGCCCGCAATCCCGCGATAACGCTACACGGGATTTCGGACTTTCAATACATTTATGCTAATATGTTTAAATTAAACTCAGCGCGGTCCTGAGCTGAGTTGGCAGCTCAACGGTAAAGACAAGCAGACGTGTAGTACACACGAGACGAGCTGGTTCAAACCGAGCCAGAGACGTAGCTAGAGTTGAAGGATAGGTAGCTGGGTTAGTTGCGTTATTCCCCAGTTGCAATTTCACCCGAAAAATTAATTTAAAACCCAGTTGCGATTCCACCCGAAAAAAATATATATATCTATAGTTGTATTAGATACCCGGTTTGTACAGGTGCAATTAAGCAGAAAAACCTTCAAAATGTTAATAAAATTATTAATTCGTTTAATCAGATGTTAGAAAGTTTCAGAGCACGCAGCCAAAGCAAAAGTGCGCGGCGCCTCGCGCACTTTTCATCTCAGGCGGGGCAAGTTGCTCCCCCCAATGGTGGTAGACGGCGGCAAGTATCTCTGCTTCCAGCTCCCAGGGAGGAGAGCTGGCCAAAACGCAGACAGTATCAAATGCATTATTTCGATAAGCTCGAACAGCAGGACCCGCTATTATCCTTTGAGGCTACCGCAGGAAGGCGCAGACAAAAAATTACAACTTTTAAGTTGTGTGCGTAGTAAAAATAATACTTTGTAAATCCATTAAGACTCAACGGGTAGGTACTTTACACATAACCAATACCGATACTACGACATTTTATTATACTCGTTACCTCGTTGTGTTTGTGTTTTTACTGTGACACGCCAAATAGGTTGGTATTGTCAAAATGGCTGCTATTATATTTTAAAATGCGCACTTTTAGGCTATTACGTCGATTGGCATTTCGCCCGAATCACCTTTATCTGAACAGTAGCTGTCCTAAATCGTATTAAATAAAAAAAGGTTGGTGAAATTCATCTAAGAGGTGGTAGCTCAATGGGCAAGCTCGCTAGAAGAAAAAGAATCACGAAATGAGTTGACGTCTTACGACATTTTGTTATTAACAACTAGTAAATTACATAAAGACAATGTTTTACACATTCAACTTTTGAAACGCCTGTCAAACTTTTAAAGCAAAAATACATTTGCACTAGACATGCACATATGCATGAAAAAATGGGATAGGCTCTCGGAATTGGAGATCGTATAGATTTAGTGCGACTTAAGTATAATAGGGTTATAAGAAATTGCGTATTATATTTACATATATTTATTGTAATTATGAGCATTAAAAGTTATCAAGAATTTTATTAGAACAAGACACGTAGAGGCTTCGAAATATACAAACCAATGTACCACTATTACATTTAATATTTCTATTCAAGTCAGGTTTCGCGAGAAATATAAAACATTTCATAAGTAAATAACTGTTTACCTGTAGAAAATTCTATTGTCTGAAACTTTATTAGGTACCGTGCGCAAGATAATATAAAAAAATAAGTACCTACATAGTAAGTAGGTACATAACAAACACCACATATTTACGCGAGTCATAAAAGCTTACGTAGAATCTTCTATAGAGATTTATTGCTTATAAATAACACAAGTGCTAAATCAATCCGGCAATAGGTACCTACGTGGCGCAGGCGTACAGTAGAAACCACTTGGCAACGGATCTTAGTCGGGTACCTACGGGCTCGCGAGTTATGACTATGGACTTATCCCAGTCGCAGTGTTGTCGATTCGACCCCTGGAAGAGAGCCGACGAAACACGTGTATATGATTTGTCGCTGCTATGCCTAAATGCTGAGTAATTCACCTAGGATGAGACCTCCAGAGTATGCTGCGCCGTGTCCTCTTCCGCGCCGCACTCATGGCAGGCCAGCGTCAGGTCCCTCTTAGCCACTCGGTGTAGATACCGATCGAATCAGCCGTGATCCAGGGCAGGAGCCGTGATACAGGCCCGTTGGCCTCTACGGTCCTCCAACCGTAAGTTGCCGCCGCGAGGCCGTTCGCCCACCGCACCATTATTTGCGCGCGCGCCTCGCGCCGTGCACGTTTTATCTCAGCCGGAGCAAGTCACTCCCCGCTATCGCGACTCGTCGCCTGATGGTGGTAGACGGCGGCAAGTATCTTTGATTCCAGCTCCCAGTGAGGAGAGCTGGCCAAGACGCAGACCGGATTAAATGCAATATTTGGATAAGCTCGAACAGCAGGACCCGTTAATAACCTTTGAGGCCTCCGCAGAAAGGTGCTATTCTGGGGGTTAATTGAATTGTGCCATATAGGCGCCGCGAACAACCCCCGCATAAAGCCAGCGATAGTTCAGGCTTGGTCCCCCAGCATGGAGCAGTCGTCCAAGCGCAGCTGCTGTGCCCTGAAATTGCCATCGGCTGTCTAATTGTAGCCCCAAGTATTTCATTTGGGGCCTCAACAAGACCGGAACCCTTCCTATTTGAATTCGGGCCCCGGGCGGTGGCCCCTTTTGGTAGCCATGGAATAAGGTGGCCTCCGTTTTGTAAAGGGCCACTTGTCGGGTAGTGTCCGACCCGAGCCGACCTAGAGTTTTGCAATTTGTTGTTTCTTGGTGAAGGGTTTTGAAGATACAGAATCAATAGTAAGTTAATAGATACTCATATTTTAACAAATTTGTTTCAAATTGTTATTTGTAAGGTAATTTGTTATTAAGTGTCTACTTTTTTTAGTTTGGCTGACACCGACTCCAATACTAACTGATTGTTGTAAATATTTAAATACGTGTTAAAGATTAATACTTTCATCGAAGCAGACGGAAGAATTTATTTTAAACTTTTTAGTGTTTAGACATTTAAATAGCTATTAAGGCAGGTTCTTACTTGTGTTTTTTAAATAACCGTTTTTTACGGGGTTATTTTGAAGTAGGTTTTAATTTTTGTTAAAATTTAACTTATTTGTTACTTTTTAGTTAGTGAAATTTATTAATAGGTAGGTAGACCATCAGAACCAGCTGCTTTAATGAGACAGTGCCAGTCTAATGAGACTAAATACGAAATGATATAGAATTACTTAAAACTACTAATCTTGAAGGAGTTATACCTTCCATCATCAGCTAAGCAATATAATATGATGAGTACCAGACGCAAATACTGGAATCGTTTTAGAAAAATAAATAAAACACTTAACATGCCGTTAAAGTTTAAGGGTGGCCCTCGTTTTTATAGAATCAAGTCACTAGACCAAGACTTGGTGAGATTTAGACTATCTCAAGAATAACACTCGATATGACCCTAGAATATTGAAAGAATTATCCACGAACTCCTAATTGTTAAGGAGTTATACCTTCCATCATCAGCTTAGCAACATGAGATTATGAATACCAGACGCAAATACTTGAATTGTTTTAAAAAATAACTAAAATAGATTGTACGCGCCTATAATACTTGAGGGTTTCCCTCGATTTGCCTAAGACTCCTTCATCAGATCCAAATTTGGTGCCAATAGGACCAACTCAAGGATATACCCTTTTGATTAAAAAAAGAACCCTAAAAATCTTACAATTCTCGAAGATATCAATATTTAAAGAATCATAAACTAATTCCTAATCGTTAAGGATTTGTATCTTCCATCATCAGCTCACCAACATAAGATGATAAGTACCATGCGTAAATACTTGAACAATCTTAGAAAATGGCTAAAACACATTGTACATGCCTATAAAGTTTGAGGGTTGCCCTCGATTTCCCTGGGATCTCTTCATCAGATCCTGACTTGGTGGCAATGGGACCTTTTTGGGAGTAAACCCTTTCGAATAAAAAAAAAATTTTAGAAATCGGTTTACAATTCTCAGAGATATCGAGTAACATACATACATACAAAAAAAAAAAAAAAAACATTATGTCGAATTGAGAACCTCCTCCTTTTTTTGAAGTCGGTTAAAAAGATGATGAAATTGTTCTAAATTTATTAATATATAAAAATACATACAAAAATTTTATTTAAAGGATTTGTTAATTAAAGTTCAGTATGTTTTATTGTAAACGGCGACGCTGGCTGCGGCGCGCGGTAGTATCGATCGTAGATTGAGTCCCAGAAGCGCGCGCGACGCTCCAGCAGCGCGCCGCGCAACTCTGGCGCGCGCCCCAGCGACATGTGCGGCGCGCCGTCCGCCTGCGACACCGCGGGCCACGCCGGCAACGACGAGCCTGCAGGCACTGGATTTCTGGAATTATTAATGTATCAATGTCACTTTAGCATTCTTGCGATTTGAGTTAGTAACACATAGGCAAAAAGTTTCAAAAGAAGGTACATATATTATACTAAAAATCCTTCTGCAAGCTGTAGGGTACATAATTATTGAAATATCTTAGACAGGTTTAAGAGTTTAAGAGCTTACCCAGTAGTAAGGAAATTATGCCACAGTTCTCTCATATATTTTATAACTTCTTTTGGTTCTTCTGGGAGAATATCTTCGTTAGCTCCGAAGCCCAAGGCACCAGATAAAGGTGCGGACTGAGAACAGTGATTTGCCCCGCGGACATTATTTGTGTAAGGTACAACCGGAGAATTGAAATCATCATTTTCATATGTATATGAATATTCATACAGATATATTTTGTCGTGGCCTGCATTAACATGTAACTGAACTGCTCGTAATGTAGGATAAGCAAATATAACATCAGTGAAGTAATCTATATATGCCAGAACGCCATTTTCAGTGATAGTACCATCTCCAAAATAAAATTCCTTAACCTGTTTCGATACTGCTGCTTTTTCGTCGTCGTCTTTAAAGGTCAGATCGTGTGGTAAAAAGTCTGAAAATCTTTCATTCATGCTATCCTTCCATGTATCAAAGAACTCTATTCGCATATAGCCCTCCATGTTAGCGAATCCATACAGCATGGGATACTTCTCATATTTACCGCTCTTTAAAATTGCAAACGGAGAGTCTTCTAGAAAAGATTCTTGCCCAGTTTTTTTCGTTTCTACACATGGAGAAAACAAGAGTGCAGAATCCTTACTATTACCTAAAGTATATGCGAGCAGAGTCTCAAACGAAGCAGTCTTATAAAATTCTTCCAAGGCATAAATATTATCTACGTCACTGAAATTTACTTGCTTGGCGTATTCTTTAGCATTAGCAATAGGGTCCGTTTGCACCGTGCCATGGTTGGCACCGCTTTCTGGTATCACTTTATTAAACAAACCTTTCGCTAAAGGTGATAACATCAAAAGGTCAACCGAGGCGGATCCAGCACTGGAGCCCCAAATAGTTACATCATTAGGGTTTCCACCAAAGCTTTTTATGTTTTTATTAACCCATCTCAGCAGTGCTACCTGGTCTTTCATACCAGCATTTCCAGGAACATCCTTTGTGCCTAGACACAAGAAACCATGAGCTCCAAGTCGGTAGTTAAAAGTTACCATTATAAACTTTTTGTTGAGAATCTTTGTTCCTACAGAGAGCATCCCATTGCCTATCTGAAATCCTCCTCCGTGAACATAAACTATCACAGGAAGGTTCGTTTCACTAGTGTCTGGTACGAATACATTAGCCACCAAGCAATTTTCCTGGACGACAGCATTTATACCTAGAGCTGTGAACAACTCGACCGGTACCACTTGTGGACAAGTTATATCCTTATTTACCGCTTCAAATGTACTGAGCCATTCCGGTGCTGGGAGAGGAGCCTGCAAATGAGAAATAATCTTAGTTTATACGTACGAATAAAATATTGTTAAAAAAAGCATTCACGAATCAAACAAAGTAAAATATATACAATAAACTCCTACAATCTTGTAGATTTAAATTGTCTTAATAACCACCAACAATTTCAAAGTACAATGTCAATGTTTTGTTTGATTGACACTGATTGGGCGCCTTTTTCTTAAAAATAATAGATTTAAAGCGATAATGTTATTTTGTTACAAAGCTGTTCCGACTCTATAGATTCCAATTGTTATGAACAACTATAATACTATAAATATTTCCTCCAATTATTATTCAATATAAGATAAGTTAAATTTTAACAAAAATAAAAACCGACTTCAAAAAACCCCGCAAAAAATGTTTATTAAAAAACACAAGTAAAAACTGTCTTAATAGCTATTTAAATGTCTAAACACTAAAAAGTATAAAATAAATTCTTTCGACTGCTTCCATGAAAGTATTAATCTTTAACACGTATTTAAATATTTACAATAATCAGTTAGTTTTGGAGTCGGTGCCAGCCCGCGTAATTATATCATCATTTCGGAATTTGCAATTATTTGTTTCTTGGTGAAGGGTGGTAAAATAGGTTTTGAATATACAAAATCAATAGTAAGTTAATATACTCATATTTTAACGAATTTGTTTCATATTGTTATTAGTAAGGTAATTTGTTATTAAGTGTCTACTTTTTTTTAGTTTGGCTGGCACCGACTTCTAAACTAACTGATTATTGTAAATATTTTAATACGTGTTAAAGATTAATACTTTCATCGAAGCAGTCGAAAGAATTTATTTTATACTTTTTAGTGTTTAGATCTTCTTCAAGTCGGTTAAAAAGTAGCCTTCAACAACCAAAATCAAAGACGAGGTCATTCAACATACTATATTTAGCTGGGTCCCAGCCAGTCAGCCATCGCAAACTAGTGTGAGAGCTGTCTGTGCAATAAGTTTATGTAAATAGCGCATACTTGCTATGATAAATAAATCCGATCAAATATAAAGATTAATCAAACAAATCGAAATAATCTTTTGGTAGTTCGAACACCAAATAATATAAATATTCTTCTTTATAGTTGTTACGTAATAACCTTATTAAACAGAGTCCGGCTTAAAGCACAACTGTAATAAGAACTATAATCGTTTGTGGTAGTTTGTATACACACCCACAATTATTAAGTAGTTAAGCACTGCTACTTGAATTACTGCCAATGGCATACCAAGATTGTATATTCTTCCTCAATTATCTTTTTTGACAAGTACAAAGGTACATAAATTACCTGAAATTTATTTCTCCCGGTGGGTACAGAAGCATAAGGTATGCCATAAAATTCGAAGACATCATTTTCAGGATCTTTGTATCCTCGCACCGGCCCCTGCTGTATGCGCACGAGTCGCTCCTCACGATCCTCGCATAGCGATACTGTAATACACACAGACGCGACCAAATAGAGGACTTCCACAGACCGCATCGTATCACACACTGACATGCTAATATGTTTATCATGTTTGTAACATGACGCATCAATTTCTGTCGTTAGAGATCCTTGTACTGAACTACAGTGAATCCAATTATTTAGAAATAAAAAATAATTGTATTATGATGATGTCTATTTTAAACAGACAGTTATAATTACTTGATTAGTTTCAAAGTAGTGCTTATGACATAAATAAAAACTGTTTCTAATGAAACATATTTAGGTGCCTTAAGAATATCAACTTACTGTGGAACCCCAAACCTATAATTTATTATTGCAATGTCACGTACCGATAAATTGAATTTTTATTTACCTAAGTAGAGTTATTGTTGCATGTTTGTCACGTAAACTTTATCTATACGTATGAATTTGGTTAGGTTTACTTAGATAAGCCTCGATAAGTAATTCGTTATATCATTAGTGTATATATAAATTAAAAAAATAATGCTCTAGTGGTTCGGTAATATGAAAGAATGGAAGATTGATTCAACAGGTATACAATGCGAAAGTGGCAGAAGAAGTCGTGTGTCAACAGAAGATGATGTTAGGAGACATAACAACTGTATATTGTTGTACTCTTTATACTCGGTTCTTACTGGAGAAATTAGTGAGTCAGTAGGTACCGAAGATACTTTCGGTGATTTTCTCGAGGATGTGTGTGTTCTCAAAAATATAGTTTTACTATCTATCCCTTGACACGTACAGAAAACAACAATTGAAATGTTTTATAAAACTTTATCGGTATAATAAATATTCAACAGTTACACGTCTTAGTTCTGCCTGCTGTAACAGTTCTTATAAGTCACAACGGATCAATAAACGAAATTCAAAAATTCAGATAACAGAATTGTAATACTACTCCTATCTGTGACTCTCGACTGGCTCGATGGCTCATTCGGTAGTGACCCTGCCTCATGCGCCAAGAGTTGTGGGTTCGATCCCCACCTAGGACAAACAGTCGTATGATGAATACTTGTGTTTGTATTATGTCTGGGTGATAATATTGAATATCTATTTACTATTATATATATTCAAGTATATATTTGTAATACCACTGTTGATTCTGATATCCGTAACACAAGTGCTTAAGCTACTTACCTCGATGTCAGATCAATGTATGTGATGTTGTGTATAGTCTGATAGGTACTTATATCCTTACTTTAGTGAACTGTAAATGTCCAACTTTGTGAAGCATTATAAATAAATGCATTATCGATACCATGGTCTATTTGCTATAACTTTTAGTTTTTAAAATTCCTAATGGCTGCGGCCTCTGTGGCAGTTGCGGCACGCGGTAGTGCCGCTTGTACTCTTCTTTTGCATTTTTTTTGGCATTAGTTGCATGCTTGCTTGAATGCTGCATAACATGCAAGCAAGCATGCAGCATTCAAGCAAGCATGCAACATGCATGGTTTCTGTTACGGCTCCAGCGCTGCATGGCTCTGGCAGTCCCACGCGATGACGCGAGCTTATCGTCGCAGGTGGTTTTTGCTTACCACCTCTGCTCCTCAGCTCGCGGGCCGCCTCGCCCCTCTGCGCCTACGCGTGCTTGAATTACACTCTAGGGGTAGGGCAGACAAGACTACGTAGAGTCGGTGTTGCAGCGATTCGTTTATGTCAATATTGTAGCGCAAAATTAAGAGTCTACCCTTTATCGCAAACCTTTTTATGTCATAACATTATTATGCATATGGGCGGATGGCATAAAATTCATTAGAAATAGAATGCCTAATGAAATTATTCCAAATTAAAATCTGCCACCATCTTAGTATGCCAAATGAAATTATACCAAGTAATCGTCGCACTAAATAAATTGTTTGCTAAATGAAATTATGCGTAATTTAATCTTGTTAAATGTAATTATGTCTAGTAAAATTCTGCCACCTTAATAAGTATGACATCAGGAATTCGGACATATAAACATTCGACCAAATAATTATTATAGTAAATATTTTTTATGCCTTGAACATATTCGTTTAAATAAAATTATGTCAATTGTGTTATGCCAAACAAAATTCGGCCATTGCTTCAAACGGGCTCATCCACGTCGGCGCAGTAAGTGGAGCCTGATAAGAGAAATATTTTATCGTTATCTTACTAATTGAATTTAGCAATACAAAAATATATTTTGTATTAAACGGTAAAATATACCACAAACATACAATTACGAATACTTTAAAAATAAAAAGTATCCGTATGAAAGAAAACATAATTTTTTGTAGCCATCCGAACATAGTTGGATTATGGTTTACAGTTTTGTATTGTATTTCGATAATTATTGAGTGTAATGAGATGAAATTATATGTGAATAGTTGAATTAATACACGAATTATTGAAATACGTTTTATAATGCATTTCCTTTAGAATCTCGTGCAATTAGACTGCTTAAAAAACAGTGGACTAGTCATGGTAAATTATCCCATAGCTAATTAACTGCTAAGAGTAAATCAATGATATTTCGCAAGATGTTACAGATTCTTACAAGAAACGTATAAACATTATAAAATAGACACTAAAGTTCAAACTTTAAATACTAGCACCTAATAACATTATTATACGTTTTCAACCGACTTCAAAAAAAGGAGGAGGTTCTCAATTCGACCGTATATATATTTCATGTATATCTTCTGAATGCAATTTTTTTTCAATTACTCTTTTTAGAAATATTATAACTAATTCAAAACAACTTACTGATACATATACAACTTTATAGCTACGGACAATCAGAACTCGTAACTTTTTGGTAGGGACAGGAAGTATCAGACTTGCGTTAATATAACATCAACTAATTTACAATTCACAAAAGGTGCCATCGTTGTGTCTTAAACTATTGTAACTAATTTATATGTATACTTAGTTCACGGATATCTAAATGGTACGTGTACCTACTTATACTACTCCGCTTCTCAAGGTGAAGTTGAGCTGTTGGTCCCAGATACTATCGCAAGATAGCAGTTAAAACAACCACGGTAGAAGTCTGGCGCAGCCTTAAAACTCTTGACATCATGTTAGCCCAGCGAACTCACTCAACAGTTAACTAAAGCATATTCATTCTGAAGAATATATTAG
The DNA here is from genome assembly GCA_951394215.1 of Glyphodes perspectalis. NCBI lineage: Eukaryota > Metazoa > Arthropoda > Insecta > Lepidoptera > Crambidae > Glyphodes > Glyphodes perspectalis. Next base: position 6,683,481 of record OX596201.1, read on the forward strand.
GATTATTCGGTTAGTAGCAGTGTAAATTCTTTCACTTTTACCGTACCTTACTTTTATATCTGTGCTTTTATTATAAAATGCTGTTATAAAAAAAAAACAAACATATAATTTATTGTCGTCAGAAAACTACTGAAAACTAGCGGCTTGGAGTCAGCTTTTGGTACCATGACATATTGCCGAGTTGGAAGCAGTTATAGCACATTTTCCACCAGCAAATTTTAACATATTACTTACTTACTTAGAATGGACTAAATTAGTTACGAGTTATGGTTGTTTCTTGGATAAGCAGGCCCGCTTTAGGTATGTGAGATGAATCTAACAGCCACAAGCAGTTGAGTCAGATGCTCAGTTCAATTTAGTTAATTGACATAATTTTTGTTAATTTTCAAAGCCTACTTACTTTTTGTTAATTTTCTAAACAGGCTGACTGGAACTGAACCCGTCATAGCAAATTCGTATATAGAGGAGTCATTTGCTAATTATTGAACCTTACTTTCCGTAACTAAAGTTTTATGTTTTTTTTATTAAAGCGTAATATCTTATTTTTTAACCTTAGTTCGAGAAGTACCGACGTTTTTTTTATTACAAATGTTCATGACCATCAACAAATAAAAAAAAAACTAAATGCTTGAATGTATGATTTTTTGGAAAAACTCAATATAAATAAAAATGTAAATATCTCGTAAACTTTAAAAATTTAGTTAAGGAATGTGAAGTCCAATAATTAGCAAATGACTATGCGAATTTGCTATGGCGGGTTCAGTTCCATTCACCCTGAATAACTTATTAAAAAATATGCGTAGGTATCTCCTTTAACTAAATTTTGAAATGAAAATCAAATGGAAATGATATAACACGAACCGGCTATTCATAATTTGTTACACAACCCAAAGGTTGTCAAAACTAAAGCCTTGAAACATTGCCTTCCGTACATTGTTGATGCTATCGGGTCTCCAAGATTTGTCTCATCGCGGTTCATTAGCACAATAAACGCTTTCAGCACGGAGCCATCCGTCTGCATCACGCGGAACATCATGAGTTATGGGAATGTTAACTCGTTACTGGGTATTCGTAGCTGAGCACGCCAGTCGGCATGCGAGTACGTTTCAAAACAACCGCTTATTTATTATCTACAATGATGTATCACCGCTTAGTTGGGTGGTGCTAGACGAGAGTGGAGGAATTATATCACACCAGCCTCCAACTAATTCATTAACTAATACGCAAAAAGGTCACACCTTAATCCACACTCATTTATGCTTTTATTCAAGAAAATTGAATACATTTAAAATACCCTTGTTAACCAATATTGGTCACGACGGCCAATCTTAACGAGGAATAGCCAACTGCGCAGGAGATGTTATAGTGCACAAGTGTGTGCGCAAATACAGGTGCATTCTCTATTCCTTCATTCTCATAGTCCGGTGAGACGGCAATTGGACATGACCAAAGAGAAGTCATGCGCAGGAACAACGGCTTAACGTGATTTCCGA